>QPKB01000012.1:23497661-23656109 GCA_003546025.1 Camphora micrantha | reverse complement strand
GCCAACAAAACAAAACTTGGTTTTCAAAAAATCCAGCTTTTACACCAAAAAATCGGCTCTCATGCCAAAATCCGGCTTTTACGCCAAAAACAAAAAATCGGCTCTCATGCCAAAAATCGGCTTCCATGCCACATCGGCTTTCACGCCATCAAAAACCAGACTTTGTGCCACAAAATCTGGCTTTCATGCCAAAACAACACTTTTGACAAAAGGCTTTCACAAAATGATAACCTTTTGATCAAGATTTTCAAACAAACATTCCCATTCAACTTTTGCTTATTTTCAACAAAAAGAATTTAAGTAGAACAAGGGGATACAAAAAAATAGAGTGCCAAAATATTTATACATGGAGGTACAACAAAAAAAAAATGAAAGAAGAAAGTTTGTTACAAAAGAAATTCGAAAGCTCAGTCCATCATAGTCTTCAACCAAAGACTGAGGTCGTCGAGCAGACTCTTGGCCTCAGCCTCCAAAGCTTCCAGGCCACGCTTCTTCAAGATGCTGCCATAAAATGCAGCAGAAAACCGCGAACCATTTCATGAAGCCAGCGGTCCGGAAAGTGGGCAGCTCAGGATAGGAAATCATGGCGGTAGTGTCCTCCGCACTGTAAAAAGCCCATGCGTTCCTCCCGTCCTGAAGACCCCCAAAACGCTTCACCATGCTCGAAGGCGCTCCTACAACGCCTTGGGAGAAGCCCAACTGCAACGCAAAACGAGAAGGAACATACGGCTGGATGTCAACAAAAAGATGTCGACGGTACACCATCGTACCAACACGTATGTTAAAAAGCCATCCCTTCTCTGCGTTCGTCAAAGAATAGTGTCTTCCCAACCCTGCTCTGGTGGAATCGCGGGAGACACCAAAATCAAAAGCCTTCTTCCGTAGACCGGGAAAAAGCTTGACTGAAGACTGCCCCATCTCGACGTCCCTGAACCGTCGGATCCTCAAACAGGCAGACAAAAGAGATTCGGAAACGGCTTTCCCTCTAGCCAACCGAATCATAAACGGGTCATCATCCTGTGCAGCGCCTAAACAGTGGAAGCCCGGACAGTGGTACACAAACCACGAATAAAAGATATGGGCTGAAAATACCATATTTATAGGGAGCCCAAGCCGAACCAAGAAAGCAGCAGCTTGCAGTTCGGTACACAAATAGGAGTAAAGAGCAGGCACCAAATCAAGCTGCTCTCCGATCGCCATCTGACAAGCAGGAAAAATACAGTGCGGCCTGATGTGCGTTCCATCTCCTCCAGCAAAAATTGCCTCACCCAGCCAGTAAGTGAGGTAAACAGCGAGATCTCTCCGCAGCGCAATATCAGAACAAATGGCGTCTGTGCTTGTAAGAAAATCCCTCAAATTTTCTCGCATAGCGGAGATCTTCTTCGGGTTCTTAGCCTTGGCTTCCTGGGACATACTCTCAGAAGCATCCCCACCGTCAAAGAAGTTGGAAGACAAAGAGCTGAGACTCCTCCAACTACTGCATCGGACTTTCGAGCCCTCCTTCTCCTTCAAAAAATCGTAGAAGGCGACGAGCTGAAAGTACAGGAGTCTGAACTCCTCCGACTGCTCCTCAAGGACACTGTCAATAGGCATAAACTCCTCATAGAGTTTGCCGAGGATAGGCAGCCCGGTGGTAGCGCTCAACTCCTTCAAAGAAAAACCAATTTCACCGTTCGTGACAACGAAGGTGTTGGTCTGCGGAAGGAAAGACTCCAACATGGCCATGAAGGCCTCATCGGAGAAAACGACGGTTTGCCGGAAAGCGCGAACCGCATCAAAAACCTCAACCTCCTTCAGAATGGCGCCACCAATCTGCAGAATGTGATCAGTCCATGACTCCCAGCCTGAGTCAGCACTGAAGCGGCCACGAAGCCGAAAGGGGTTCACCCAATTACTGCCGTCACCGCTAAAAATGCCAAGGCCCACCGGTCTCAAATCGACTGATGGATGATCAGAACCTTGGTAGCCGCTGGCCGGCATCAACATGTCCATATGGACAGGCGACTTCTCTGCATAACAGGAAAGGCCGCCAACAAAAACCCCGGTCTTGACCACATTGGTCCTCTTCACCCAGCTTGGAGGATCTTCTCTTTTAGAGCATGTGGGAGAAAGACTCATGATCGAGATAGTGCGATCAAAAGTCGATCGGGTAGAAATAGTTCTCTCCTCACCATCAGCTGTGTAAGAGAACTGAAAGCATCTCCTTTGGAATGACGAGTCATCAGGGACAGTGTCACCAAAGAAAAAGGTAGGCTTGGGCACAACGCTCTGATCGTCCATGACCCAAGGACGATTGCTTGCCATAATTTTATAAAACTCCTCATCCTTGAGAGCGATCAATCGCTGTCTCATCTCATCTTGGTTGAGTGAGTCGCATTCTTCTAAGTTAGTCTCCACATAAAGGACCTCTTCCCACGCCTGTTGAACGGCCGCATTGGAAGATCTGGCAGATCGGCGAGGTGCATCAGTAACAAGGCCCTTACCCTTGTTCGTTCTGGAGGAACCACCTGCAAAAGTCAGAAAGGAAGAAATCAAACACCAAATGACAGAAATTTGCTATAAAAAAAAAATCCTAACGAAATTTTGGCATGGTTCCGGGGCAATTTCGAAGAAAAGGGAGGCACCCCGAAAAAGAAAGAAAGCTTGAAGATGAGCTCAACATTGCTGCGAGCTCATAATCAATGAAGGATTCTCGAAGAAGACTCGAAGTCAAACATTGCTGCGAGATCAAGCCTTTCTTCTCAAATCTTCGCAAGATCAGAAAAGAGCTCAACATTGCTGCGAGCTCAAAATTCCAAAACTTGCAAAGCTCCTCGAAATTCTACGAGACTGGAGAAGTGGGCTCAACATTGCTGCAAGCTCCAAAAATCCCAAGACTTGCAAGAAAATTCGAGGTATGCATCATCATGCTCCCAATTTGGTCATGCATAAAACCATCATGCATTAGATGCTAGGAAAACTTTGACAAAAGTTTGACCAATTCCAACCCAATTTGGTCAAAACCAATCAAACTTTGTCTAAGTCAAAATCCATGTTGACTTGACCTAGAAATTCTAGCCTTTTATCTTGATGCATTTAAAAAAAAAAAACAAAAGAAAAAATGCATGATCATCTTGAAATTGCATAAACCTCATATCATGGTGAGCAAAAAAAAAAAAAAAAAAAAAGAAAACAAAAACAAAACAGGAGGTTGGCCCATGGGACGTGGCCCACAGGCCACGTGGCTGTACGGCCAGGTCCGTACGGACCCGTCCGTACAGCACCAAAAGAAAAAAAAAAAAAAAAAAAAAAAAGGGGAAGAAATTAAAAAAGAAAAAAAGGAGAACGTGTACAAAAAAAAAAACAAAAGAGGAAAGAAAAACACGTTGTTTTATGAAAAAAAAAAACAGAGAAAGAAAAGAAAAGAAAAGAAGAAAAAAACGAAAAGGAAACTTTTCCATATCTACATGGGGTTTTTCTTGGAAAAAGAAGATCTCCTTCAATTCTCTTCGAGGCACACCGACTGCCAGAGCTGCACACCTCGTCGCTGTACCTCGAGGGGGCATTTGTTGACACCAAAAATATCACTATGTCCCTTCAACACCAAAAGCTACATGGAGCCACATCCTGCCATAAATAGGAAGGCGCCACTTCAAGCATCAGATCTTGTCAGAGTCAAACAAAAACTGCAAGGTCTTTCAAAGCAGCCAAAAGAGGGGTACACATGAAGTTTTGGGCTGTTTCAACATCATTTGGCCTAACTTCACTCCTCCGACAGCCAGATAGGAGCTCCCGGCAACGACAGTGTCGAAGACTTCAAAACTTCGATCAGAGCCTACGGATGGTCTCAGAATACCTCCAAAAGGCTCCATGCCAAATTTCAGGTCATTCCGACAACGTTTGACCCGACCTCGACGCTCCAAAGCAAAATCAGGCCTGCCGGCGGCGGAGCACCCCAGAATCATGGCATCCAAATTGGAGCTAATGGATCATCTCAAAACGACTCCAATAGATCCCCCGTCAAGTTTTAGGTCAAACGGATATCGTTTGGCCTAGTTTCAAAGCTCGGCATTTTCCTCATGGCGAAATCAAGGCGAGCATTTGCGGGACCCCAAACGGCTTCAAAACTCAAACCAAAGCCTATGGTTGGTCCTATCTACTGCTCAAGAAGCTCCATGTCAAATTTCAGGTCATTCCGACATCGTTTGGCCTAGTTTCAATGCTTGACAAAAAATCGGCAATACCGCACAACAAAGTCTTCGGCTTTCCAGAAAAATAGGAAACTTTGTGCTCCGATTTGCGTGGCTTCTCGTCCGGTTTTCTCCAAGAGAATCAGGCCAATAAATGAGGGGAAGTGTCAGGAAAAATACAGAAGAAAAAAGAGTGAAAAAAGATCGAAAAACGACGAAGAAAAGGCGACCGAACGGCGCATGGTCGCCGGCGACCATGGAGTTCCGGCGACCCAAAAGTCGCCGGAAGACCCCTTTTTCGGGTCCTTTTCGCGTTTCGAGTTAATTGGCCCCTGTGATTTTTCCAAAATCTGATTTTTCGTGCATGAAATCCGTTGATCTTCGTCAACATCACGGATTCGCCGCCGAAATCATTGGATGATCATTAGATGCCTCGAAATCGCCAACCGGCCGACAAAGAAAGCACACTTTCTGCCCGCCCGATCGTAAAATCAACAGGACAGATGTTGCCGGCACGTCGACATTAATCAATGTCTGAAATTGCATCGCTATCCGACATTAAACAACATGTGGATCCACCGGTGGTCATCGCAAGAAGAATTCCAAAAGACGCGGCGCGGCCCACGACTCTTCAAGCGACTTGGCGACCAATTAATGAGGTTAAATGACCCATTTTATGACAAGTTAATGCGGTCATTAACTCATTATTTTGGACGGCCCAATCAAAAGCAAGCAAATGGGAGTTACAAGTCAAATGATTTATGGCATTAAAGCCATGAAACACCTCCCATGATGGAGATTAAAGGCAATTAAAAGCTCATTATTCTCCATCCGCCAATCAAATTCAAGGAAAAAGGAGTTACAAAACAAATAATTTAAAACTTGTAACTCCTCCCATTATGAGCATTAATGCATTCAATGCTCATAAACCCTCCTAAATGGCTACCAAAGGCCTATAAATAGGAGGGCATTCCAAAGGGAAAAACCCGGGGGAAAAAAATCCGGAGAAATCGCCAGAGAAATTCACTCGAAGTCCAGAGAATTGCCCGGAAAATCCAGAACTCCTGCAACTCTGCTGCAAGACCACCAAAAGGTGATTGAAGCACCCTTGGGGGGCCATCCCCCCAAGGACCTCCCTTCTTCTACCAACATGGCTAAAACGTGGCTTTTCAGCCCGTTTACTTAACTTTTTATCGGATATAAGACCTTCTCTTGGTCTTTTCCTTTAAAAATCTGAGGTTAAAAAGCCAAGCCAAGAATCCAAGAATCATATTCTCATCTGCATGGACGACGGCGGAGCCCATACATGGATCGCGACCGTCGATCTGAACTTGTCCCCACAATCGAATGAGAAGTTAGATCCCTTTTCTTGCTTTTCCTTTTGTACTTTGTATTTTTTTTTAAGAGACAAAAAATTCACAATTCTTGTCTTTCATAATGGATAAGATTTGTAAATCGCCTTTTATGGCAAAATCACCTTTTACGGCAAACAACTGAAATCGCCTTTCACGGCATATAAAAAAAAAAAACCTTTGTCTCTTTTCTTAAAATATGTGTGCAATGGGAAACTAGAAAAAGTTTTATTTCCCCTTTCTATTTGTGAAGGTGGATCTTCAGATCACCATTCCAAGATTCCAAGTAGAAAAGTGAAATTGGCATACCCGTACAAAATGTTGATACCCTTTACTTTTTTCTCCTCCCCTCCGTCGTACCCCGAAAGACCCGGGGCGTAGGCAGCGGGAGAGAGGGAAGAATCGGGTCCATCAAAAACCTTGACAAAATTTGACTAATTCCAACCCAACTTGGTAAAAATCAATCAAACTTTGTCTAAGTCAAAATTCATGTTGGCTTGACCTAGAAACTCTAGCCTTTTGTTTGACACATAAAAAAAAATGCATGAACATCTTGAAGTTGCATAACCTCACTATCATGGTGAGAAAAAGAGAGAGGGAAACCTCTTTAAAAAAATATATATTCTGGGCTGGCCCATAGGCCGTGGCCCACTGCCATGTGGCAGTACGGCCAGGTCCGTACGGACCTGTCCGTACAGCCAGAGAAAAAAAAAACGTGTAGAAAAAATAGGGGGCACGTGTAAAAAAAAAAAAAAAAGAGGAGAAAACACGTGGAAAATAAAAGAAAGAAAAAAAACAAGAAGAAAGAAAAAAACAAAGAAAGAAAAAGAAAAAAAGAGAAGAAGAATTTCCTACTTCTACATGGAGTTTTCTTGATGAAAAAGGAAACTTACTTGATGCCATGGAGAAGAAGAAAGACAACCTTGAAGATCTTTAAAGAGAAGTTCTTGATCTTGGAGCACTCTTGAAGGATTTTTGCAAAAAGAAAGCAAATAGAGCAAGAGATCCAACCTCCTTTGCTTTTATAGAAGAGAGCAAATCAAAAGGGGAAACAATGAGAAAACCAAGGAGGTAAGTGCTAAAAATTAGCAACTTTCCCAAAAGAAAGGAGATTTGAGATATTCTCTCCTAAAGAGGAGATTATTTGAGAAATTCTCTCCAAAAAGAAAAGGAATGTGAGATATTCACTCCCAAAGAAAGATACTTTGAAAAAATCTCTCCCAAAATCAAGAAAACTTGAGAGATTCTCTCCAAGTAAGGATATTTTTAAATATTCTCTACCCAAATGAGATATTTTTAGATATTCTTTATAAAGTGACACCATATGAAATCTAAGCCATCTTCAAAGCTTAAGGTCCCTTGGGTTAGCCCATATGAGCCAGGTTTAACCACCTAGGCACTAAAAGTCGCTTTTAATCAAAAAATCCCTCTTACCAAGAGCATACAAAAAAATGGTTCCATACCTCTTTTGAGTTGATTAGACCATACAAAAATTTTCTCAAGCCTCATGAGCTTAAAAAAAAAAAAAATCCAAACCATCCAACCCCATGCATCAAATTAAGCCAAAATCTTGAAATTGACATTCCACAAAAAAAAAAAAAAAAAAAAAAAAAAAAAAAAAAAAACCCACTCCAATGGACCCAAAATTGTCCCAAAGAGTGACCAAAAACCAAATCCTGGTCCCCTGGCTTGCCACATACAGCTTGTTAGGTCACAAGGGCAAAACCAAAAACCAAATTTTGACCCCCGCCCGCCCCTCCAACCCCCCTCCCCCCCTCTCGCCCCCAACTTGTCACATACAGCTTGTTGGGTCACAAGGTCAAAATAAAAAATCAAACCCTGACCCCCTAATCTGCTACATACAGCTTGTTAGGTCACAAGGTCAAGAAAAAAAAAAATTCTTGACTGCCTAATGCACCACATAAAGCCCTTAGGTTCACAAGGTCAAAAGGAAAACACAAAATCCAAAACCCAAATCCAAATCCCTCATGTTATTTTCAAAATCTTTGCCTTGAGATGGTACATGATCCTTTTCACTGTCACAAAATCCCTTTGGAAACTCAAAAGGCTACCTCACCAAAACAAAAATGCTCAAAAGCTCTCGGTCAAATCAAAAAGCTCTCCTTTAAGCTTCTCTTCGAGGCACATCGACTCCAAATGTTATGCAACTCGTCGCTATAACTCGAGGGGGCATTTGTTGACACCAAAAATATCACTTTGCCTCTTCATACATTTTCAACATCAAAAGGCCACATGGAGCTTCATCCTGCCACAAATAGGCGAATGCCGCTTTAAGCATCAGATCTTGTCAAAACCAAACAAAAACTGCAAGATCCCTCAAAAAAGCCAAAAGGAGGATACACCTGAAGTTCCGGGCTATTCCAGCATCATTTGGTCTAACTTCACTCCTCCGGTAGCTGAACAAGCGCTCTTGGCGACGACAGTGTCGAAGACATTAAATCTTCTATCAGAGCCTACAGATGGTCTCAAAATACCTCCAAAAGGATTCATATCAAATCTCAAGTCAAACCGATAACGCTCGACCCTTCATCAACCCTCAAGCAGTAAAATCAAGCCTCTCGCGGCAAAAACCACCGAGGCCATCATTCATCAAACAGAGCACACTGGTGTCTTCAACATGCTTGCAAAAGGCTACTTGTCAAATTTCAGGTCATTTCGACAACATTTGACCCGACTTTGACGCTCCGAAACAAAATCAACTCTACCGGTGGCGGAGCACCCCGGGACCATGACATCCAAATCGGAGCTAGTGGATCATCTCAAAATGACTCCAATAGGCTCTTCTTCAAATTTCAAGTCGATCGGACATCGGTTGACCGTATATCAAAGCTCGACACCTTCCTCGCTGCAAAATCAAGTCTAGCAGCGACGGGATCCCAAACGGCTTCTAAACCCAAACAAAAGCCAATACTTAGTCCTATCTACTGCTCAGGAGGCTTCACCTCAAATTTTGGGTCATTCCGACATCGTTTGACCTAGTTTGGTCTCTTAACGGAAAATCAGTCACAAAGTCTTCAGTTTTTCCAAAAAGATAGGAAACTTTGGGCTCCGGTTTACATGGCTTTTATGTCAGTTTTCTTCAGGAGAATCAATCCAATAAATGAGGAAAAATGTCAAGAAGAATACAGGAGAAAAAAAGAAACAAAAAAAATCGAAAAACGGGCGAAAAAACGGCGACCTAAAGGGAAAAATCCCCCATGGTGGCCGGGCTATGGTCGCCGGCGACTGCTCCATGATCGCTGGCGACCCTGGGTGCATGGTCGCTGATGACCTTGGAAATCCGGGTCTCCGGATTTCCGCCTGGTGGCCCGTTTTTCGACCCTTTTCGCGTTTTGGGAATTCCAGCCCTTGTGGTTTTCCGAAAATCTTATTCTGGATGCTTGAAATAGACTGATTTTCATCAACATTTCGGATCCGATGTCAAGAGCATGAAATCGTCATTGATCTCTCCAAGATCGCCAACCGGCTGACCAAGAAAGTAAAATTTTTGTCCGACCGATCGAGAAATCGACAAGACATATGTTACCGGCCCACTGGTATTAATCAATGTCTGAAGTTGCATCGCCATCCGACATCGAACAACATGTGGATCCAACGACGATCATCGCAAGAAGAATTCCAAAAGACGCGGTACGGCCCGTGACTCTTCGAGTGCCCGGGCAATCAATTAATGAAGTTAAATGTGTTGGAAATAGGTGGGCCTCGTGGATAGGATTTCAAAACTTTTGACCCACTTGACTCAGGGATCAAACACCCATAAGGCCACTAATCATATCCAGGATGCAATCCCTCATATTCATCTACCATGTACAACAATAATACAAGCAACACCATGGAAAATAATCTACAATAGATAGAGAAGCAGATTATACCTTTGCAGCCTGGTTGTGCTCTAATGGAGAAGAAAACTACTTTAGATCTCCAAGACCTCTTAGTCTTCCACGCTATGACCCGTACCAGATCTCTTCTTTAAAGGAGATGGGTGGGATCTCCTAAAGAAAACAACTAGAAGCTCTAAAGGAAACTAGAAGAGAAATAGAAGAGGAAGAGAGGTATGTGCAACTCTTGCACTAAAGGGGTTGGACGTGAATTCCAAGGTTGTAAACGTCCCAGCCCCTTTGTTACTCCTTTTATAGCATTAAGCAACCTCCTTCTCTTGTACTAATTGAAATAAAAGTCTTACTTCCACACAAAATAGTAACCTTACTATTACTACTATTAGAAGTCTCACTTTAAATGGAAATAGTAACTTCCTAATTCCTTCATCTTAGAGTTCTAGTAGGATTAGTATCTTTCCAATAACTTGGCTAGCATGGGGATCACTAGGGATTTCAAAGAAAGCTGGCTCCAACTGGGACACCGTGACCCCACATCTCATGTGCAATCCGGGCCCACAGTTAATCGCAAATAACACCACTATATAAATGCAATTGCACTCCAGTCTTAGGAATAAATTACAATGAAGACCCTAAACTTCCCGATTACCACAAGTAAGCCCCTCTATCAATATCCATGGATTAATTGGACTAAAATTGTCCCACCAATTTAAATCCACATCTTTTTATCCTTGAGCCCCAATTAATCACAGTGATCATCAGTACCATCCAATTAACTTTTAATCGAGATGGGTGCGCACTTACTAATGACAAATCCATTAATTGGCACAAGGGGATAATATAGAAAGATTCCATCTTGACCATTGGATGTTCCCAGAGTCCTACTATTACGTACCCAAGACACCGAGGTGTTGGCCTACAGTTGGCCTCACTCATTGGTGACTCAAAGCAAATGAATAGATAGAAAGTTGAGTTCATCAATGTCTCAGGATCGAAAGCTTATTGCTAGGGAATTATGAGAGCATACCTTAAACGCGAGACAGTATTCCATAAGGTGCTTCTCATGGTCCTTCAATACATCCAATGTACCAGCACCGTGATCCAGAATCTTACATTTTTTATGATCGAAACAAATCACACTATCTCATAGTGATCAAGGCGCTGCAACCTTATCAGATGAGATGCCCAATCTCATCACCGGTTGTAAAGATGTTTAAGTATAAGATTTGTGACAAATGTCTCCCGTGTGTGGATCTTTATATCACATCTAATATACTAATAGGACCTAGTTCATCTCATGAACCATTTATGTCATATGTATTGGTCATGTGTATTAAATAATAAAACACCATTCATCTCATGAAAGGAAAACATGACATTATTGATAAATAAAGAAATTAATCAATTTATTACATCATCTGATGGATTGAGTCCATACAATCTAACAAAATGACCTGTTTCATGGCAAGTTAATGTGGTCATTAACCCATTATTTTGAACGGTCCAATCAGATTCAAGCAAAAAGGAGTTACAAGTCCAAGCAATCATGGCATTAAAACCATGAAACTCCTCTCATCATGGAGATTAAAGGTAATTAAATACCCATCATTCTCCATCGGCCAATCAGATTCAAGGAAAAATGAGTTACAAAATAAATGAATTAAAACTTGTAACTCCTCCCATCATGGAGCATCAATGCCATCAATGCTCATAAACCCACCTCATGGTTACCAAAGGCCTATAAAAAGGGGGTCATTTAAAGAAGAACGGATCCAGAAATCCAGAAATTAGAGAGACACAGACATACACAGAGAGACGTATACGCAAGTAAGAGAGGGAGAAATTCTGAAGAAGTCTTGTTACTCTACTGCAGCAAACACCACAAGGTGATCAAAGTCCCTTGGGGGAATACCCCCCAAGGCAAGGCCTTCTCCCCTTCGATCCAACATTGCCTAGACGCGGCTTTTCAGCCCGTCTACTCGGTTTTTTATTAGATATAGGACTACCCCTTGAAAGTCCGGGATCCTAACCCTAGAGGGGGGGGTGAATAGGGTGATCTACACTTTATGACTAATTATGGCCAATTTTAACTTCTTAACAATTAACTAGTCACATGTGATGATTAACAAACAATATGCGGAAGCTTAAACAAAGCAATCACCACAAAGCATTCACCATAACACAATAATTTATAGTGGTTCGGCTGTTGGAAATAGGTGAGCCTCGTGGATGCGATTTCAAAACTTTTGACCCACTTGAATCATGGATCAAACGCCCATAAGGCCATTAACCATATCCAGGATGCAATCCCTTATACTCATATACCATGTACAGCAATAATACAAGCAACACCACGCAAATATAATCTACAAAAGATAGAGAAGCAGATTATACCTTTGCTGTCCGGTTGTGCTTTAATGGAGAAGAAAACAACTTTAGATCTCCAAGACCTCTTAGCCTTCCACGCTATGACCCGTACCAGATCTCTTCTCTATGGGAGATGGGTGGGATCTCCTAAAGAAAACAACTAGAAGCTCTAAACGAAACTAGAAGAGAACTAGAAGGAGAAGAGAAGTATGTGCAACTCTTGCACAAAGGGGCCTGGGCGTGAATTCCAAGATTGTATTTTTCTCAGCCCCTATGTTACTCCTTTTATAGCATTAAACAACCTCCTTCTCTTGTACTGATTGAAATAGAAGTCTTACTTCTACACAAAATAGTAACCTTACTATTACCACTATTAGAAGTCCCACTTCAAATAGAAATAGTAACTTCATAATTCCTTCATCTTAGAGTTCTAGTAGGATTAGTATCTTTCTAATAACCTGGGCTAGCATGGGGACCATTAGGGATTCCATAGAAAGCTAGCTCCAATTGGGACACCGCGACCCCACATCTCATGTGCAATCCGGGCCCACAGTTAATTGCAAATAACACCACTATATAAATGCAATTGCACTCCAGTCTTAGGAATAAATTACAATGAAGACCCTAATTAAACTTCCCGATTACCACAGTTAAGCCCCTCTATTAATATCCATGGATTAACTGGACTAATACTGTCCCACCAATTTAAATCCACATCTTATTATCCTTGAGCCCCAATTAATTACAGTGATCATCAGTACCATCCAATTAACTCTTAATCGAGATGGGTGCACACTTACTAATGATAAATCCATTAATTGGCACAAGGGGATAATATAGATAGATTCCATCTTGACCATTGGATGTTCCCACAGTCCTACTACCACGTACCCAAGACACCGAGGTGTTGACCTACAGTTGGCCTCACTCATTGGTGACTCAAAGCAAATGAATAGATAAAAACTTGAGTTCATCAATGTCTCAGGATTGAGAGCCTATTGTTAGGGAATTATGAGAGCAAACCTTAAACTCGAGACAGTATTCTATAAGGTGCATCTCATGGTCATTCAATACATCCAATGTACCAGTACCGTGATTCAGAATCTTACATTCTGATGATCGAGACAAATCACACTATCTTATAGTGATCAAAGCGCTGCAACCTTATCAGATAAAATGCCCAGTCTCATCACCGGTTGTGAAGAAGTTTAAGTATAAGATTTATGACAAATGTCTCCTGTGTGTGGATCTCATCTATACACATATATCACATCTAATATACTAATGGGACCCGGTTCATCTCATGAACCATTTATGTCATATGTATTGGTCACGTGCATTAAGTAGTAAAACATCATTCATCTCATGAAAGGAAAGCATGATGTTATTAATAAATAAAGAAATTAAACAATTTATTACATCATCTGATGGATTGAGTCCATACAATCTAACATCGGCCTCAATGCCTACATCTACTACCGGCTCGTGATCCAACACCCCACCGGATTTCCATTATTTATGCTTTTCAAAAGGCTAAGCAATAACCTTTACAATATGCTTTCCAAGGCTAAGCAATAACCTAACAATATGCTTTCCAAGGTTAAGCAATAACCTAACAATGTTGTTTTTCTAGGCTAAACAACAACCTATACAAGATGCTTTTCTGGGCTAAGCAATAACCTTTACAATAAAGAGATTTTCTCTCAAGGTAGTGTCTTCACAAAACACTCTAAGAGAATACAATTAAGCTCAATTACAATTCCTCTTAATTAGGCAGATATGAAATTGAAAATATAACTCATACAAACACTATATGAATGCAAAGGTGTATGTTCATGATGTGTGTGTGTGATAACTTCAATCAAGTTAAAATGAAAGCTCAATTAATGTATGCTTAATGCATTTTAAAGTTTAAAGCACACAAAGATTTGATTGAAGTGAAATGCAAATCACATGTACAAAATACTAACTTGTTGATGATATGAAAATCAAAAGCTCAAAAGTTGTATGAAATTAATTATGTCTAAACATGTGATGCATGTGCAATGTTGTTTTCAAAAACAAAAGTTTAACTAAGGTTCAAATGAATGAAAATAACAATATGACTCAACCAAGTAAATGAAACATGTTATAAAAGAAATCAAAGGATTTGACAAAACATGTTTTATAAAGTTTTAAAACAAACTTGGTTTGAAATCAAGGGTGAAGAATCCAATCCAACTTAAATCAAAGATTAAGAGAAGTAATGGATTCAACACATCATAGTTAACATGCTAAAATTAATTTACCAATAATTTAAACAAGGCATGAAACATATGATAATGAAAAGTAAAACTTACTTAGAGATTTAACTTCATTAATCCAAGCTTTAGCTTTCCATTAGACCCCTTGATCTCTCTTAGTTCATCCCCTTTCTTTTGTGTCCAAACACCTCAAGGAAGACTAAAATGTTCAACTTTTTTCTCATGGGAATGAACTTTATTTTATACTCAAAAAATGAGTTCTGGCGTGTCCCCGGTCGACCTACACTGTACCCCGGTCAACCTGGTCTTAATAGTAAAAAATCTGACCGTTTGAAAAAGTAGCCCAAAGGATCTTTTCCCGGTCGACCCGCAGTGTGCGCGGTCGACCGGGTCCATGGGCTCGGTCGACCGAGCACACTGTAGGTCGACCCTGGCCTAGGGACCAAATTCCCCAAAATAGCATATTTCAAAGTATTTTTTTGAGGGGACTTTTGGGCCATTAAATCAAGTTTGGAAACATGATTTTAATTCAATCTAAGTGCTTTTAAAATCATGAAACATATAAGCCTAAAATGATTTGAAAGATTTAAAACATAGGCTAGCTTGATTCATAAAACTTCTTTTCCAAATTAAATGCATCCAAGATTAAAAACAAAACATGCATAAATTAATAGTTTTACAAGTCTAAAAAACAATGCATGTGTAAATCAAGATTTCAACATTTTCTAAATCAATGCATGTGTGAAAATTCAAATGATGATTAAAATGATAATGCATCCATCAAATTGCAATATACAAAATCCCTAACACCCCTTGGTCTTTATCCTCTAAAAATCTGAGGTCCAAGCCAAACCAAAGAATCAAAGCATCATATGTTCTCATCTGAAGGACGATTGTTGACACCAAAAATGTCACTATGTCCCTTCAACACCAAAAGCTACATGGAGCCACATCCTGCCATAAATAGGAAGGCGCCACTTCAAGCACCAGATCTTGTCATAATCAAACAAAAACTGCAAGATCCTTCAAAGCAACCAAAAGAGGGGTACACATGAAGTTTCGGGCCATTTGAACATCATTTGGCTTAACTTCACTCCTCCGACAGCCAGACAGGGGCTCCCGGCAGCGACAGTGTCGAAGACTTCAAAACTTCGATCAGAGCCTACGGATGGTCTCAGAATACCTCCAAAAGGCCCCATGCCAAATTTCAAGTCAAACGGACGACGTTTGACCCTTCATCAACTCTCGGGAAGCAAAAACAGGCCTACCGGCAGCGGAGCACCCCGGAATCATGGCATCCAAATTGGAGCTAATGGATCATCTCAAAATGACTCCAATAGGTCCCCTGTCAAGTTTTAGGTCAAACGGACATCGTTTGGCCTAGTTTCAAAGCTCGGCATTTTCCTCGAGGTGAAATCAAGGCGAGCATTTGCGGGACCCCAAAAGGCTTCAAAACTCAAACCAAAGCCCATGGTTGGTCTTACTTACCACTCAGGAGGCTCCCTGTCAAATTTCAGGTCAATCGGACATCGGTTGACCACAAGTCAAAGCTCGGCATTTCTCTCATGGCGAAATTAAGGCAAGCATTTGCGGGACCCCGAACGGCTTCAAAACTCAAACCAAAGCCTATGGTTGGTCCTATCTACTGCTCAAGAAGTTCCACGTCGAATTTCAGGTCATTCCGACATCGTTTGGCCTAGTTTCAATGCTTGACAAAAAATCGGCAAAACCGCACAACAAAGTCTTCGGCTTTCCA
Source organism: Camphora micrantha (assembly GCA_003546025.1). Lineage (NCBI taxonomy): Eukaryota > Viridiplantae > Streptophyta > Magnoliopsida > Laurales > Lauraceae > Camphora > Camphora micrantha. The sequence goes on along the minus strand of QPKB01000012.1, from coordinate 23,640,365 downwards.
GAAAAATAGGAAACTTTGTGCTCCGATTTTGCGTGGCTTCTCGTCGGGCTTTCTTCAAGAGAATCAGGCCAATAAATAAGGGGAAATGTCAGGAAAAAATCAGAAGAAAAAAGAATGAAAAAAGATCGAAAAACGACGAAGAAACGGCGACCGAAAGGCGGCCAAAAAATGGGCCCAAGGCCCATGGTCGCCGGCGACCATGGGTGCATGGTCGCCGGCGACCATGGAAATTTTGGCGACCCAAAAATTCGCCGGAAGACCCTTTTTCGGGTCCTTTTCGCGTTTCGAGTTGATTGGCCCCTGTGATTTTTCCAAAATCTGATTTTTCGTGCATGAAATCCGTTGATCTTCATCAACATCACGGATTCGCCGCCGAAATCATTGGATGATCATTAGATGCCTCGAAATCGCCAACCGGCCGACAAAGAAAGCACACTTTCTGCCCGCCCGATCGTGAAATCGACAGGACAGATGTTGCCGGCACGTTGACATTAATCAATGTCTGAAATTGCATCGCCATCTGACATCAAACAGCATGTGGATCCACCGGCGATCATTGCAAGAAGAATTCCAAAAGACGCGGCGCGGCCCGCGACTCTTCAAGCGACTTGGCGACCAATTAATGAGGTTAAATGACCCGTTTTATGACAAGTTAATGCGGTCATTAACTCATTATTTTGGACGGCCCAATCAAAAGCAAGCAAATGGGAGTTACAAGTCAGAGGATTTATGGCATTAAAGCCATGAAACTCCTCCCATGATGGGGATTGAAGGCAATTAAAGGCTCATTATTCTCCATCGGCCAATCAAATTCAAGGAAAAAGGAGTTACAAAACAAGTAATTTAAAAACTTGTAACTCCTCCCATTATGAGCATTAATGCATTCAATGCTCATAAACCCTCCTAAATGGCTACCAAAGGCCTATAAATAGGAGGGCATTCCAAAGGGAAAGGATCCCGGAATCTAGCTCTCGCTCTCCCCCAGAAGAAGACAAAAAATCCAGAAGCCCTGCAACCCTGCTGCAAAGACCACCAAAAGGTGATTGAAGCACCCTTGGGGGGCCACCCCCCCAAGGACCTTCCTTCTTCTACCAACATGGCTAAAACGTGGCTTTTCAGCCCGTTTACTTAGTTTTTTATCGGATATAAGACCTTCTCTTGGTCTTTATCCTTTAAAAATCTGAGGTTAGAAAGCCGAGCCAAGAATCCAAGCATCGTGTTCTCATCTGCATGGACGATGGAGGAGCCCATACATGACTCGCGACCGTCGATCTGAACGTGTCCCCACAATCGAATGAGAAGTCAGATTCCTTTTCTTGATTTCTATTGTACTTTATTTTTCTTTTAGAGACAAAAATCACAATTCTTGTCTTTCATAACGGATAAGACTTGTAAATCGCCTTTTACGGCAAAATCGCCTTTCACGGCAACAAATGAAATCGCCTTTCACGGCATTAAAAAAAAACCTTTGTCTCTTTTCTTAAAATATGTGTGCAATAGAAACTAGAAAAAGTTTCATTTCCCCTTTCTACTTGTGAAGGTGGATCTTCGGATCACCGTTCCTAAATTCCAAGTAGAAAAGTGAAATTGGCATACCCGTACAAAAAAAAGAAAGATGTTGTTACCCTCTATCTTTTCTTCTCCTCCCCTCCGCCGTACCCCGAAAGACCCGGGGCGGAGGCAGCGGGAGAGAGGGAGGAATCGGGTCCATCAACGATGGCGAAGCCCACACACGACTTACGACCGTCGATCTGAACGTGACCCCACAATCTCCTAAGAAGTTAGATTAATTTTCTTCCTTTTCTATTGTATTTTGTATTTTTTTTAAAGAGACAAAAAATCACAATTCTTGTCTTTCATTATTGATGAGATTTGTAAATCACCTTTTACGGCAAAAACCACCTTTCACGGCATAAAAATCGCCTTCTGAAAGTCCGGGATCCTAACCCTAGAGGGAGGGTGAATAGGGTGATCTACAAATAATGACTAATTAAGGCCAATTTTAATTTCTTTAAAAAACAACTAGTCACATATGATGATTTACCAAACAAGATGCGGAAGCTAACAAAAGTAATCACCACAAGCATACATCAGCAAACAAAGATTTATAGTGGTTTGGCCTCAATGCCTACATCCACTACCGGCTTGTGATCCAACACCCCACCGGATTTCCACTATTTATGCTTTTCAAAAGGCTAAGCAATAACCTTTACAATGGTGTTCTTCTAGGCCAAACAAAAACCTATCAATGTGCTTTTATAGGCTAAGCAATAACCTTTACAAGATGCTTTTCAAAGGCTAAGCAATAACCTCTACAATAGAAAGATTTCTTCTCAAAGAAGTGTCTACACAAACACTCAAAGAGATACAATTTAAGCTCAATTAGGCTGATATGAAAGTTTAAATCATGATACAAACATACACAAACAATTAGCAAAGGTGTGTGCTCAAAGTGTATGAATGTTTACTTCAATCAATCTCTAAAAGGAAGCTCTCAAATGAATGCTTGATGCATTTGAAAATCTAGGCACAGAAAAAGATGACTGAAGTTGTAAGCTAATCACATGAAGAATTCAAACAACTTGGAAAGACATGCTACACAAGTTGTATGAAGTCTAAAGATTAAAAACACATGTGATTGAGACAAGGATGTTTGCAAAACAATCTAATATTCCAAAGTGATATTGTGTTCCCAAAACATCTCTAATAAAGCCAGAAATCATGCAAATATGAGATTACAAAGAATTAAACATGCATGATTTTAAATGGAATGAAAATCAAAATTAACTTGAAAGATATACCTTTTAAATCTCAAACATTTTGATTTCCAATAGGCCTCTAGCTTTCCTAGCTTATTTCTCTTCTTTAGGCTTCAATATAGTTCCAAGGTTTTACTCCACCAGCCATGAAAAAGAAGGGAATGAAATGGACTTTTATACAAAAAACAGTCCAACGGCTAGTTGGCTCGGTCGACCCGATGACCATGCGGTCGACCGAGTTCAAAGGTCATATTGGCCAACGGCTACTTGCTCGGTCGACCGGGAGAAGGACTCGGTCGACCGGGTATACAGGCCTCTGAGGAGTTCCTTCAGATTTTTTGAGAAAATGTTTTAGTTTACTCGGTCGACCGGAAGCATGACTCGGTCGACCGGGTACACAGGCGTGAGAGGAGTTCCTTCAGATTTTTGAGAAAATGTTTTATGAAAACATGAACTCCAGGCCAATATGTTTTATGCATACTAACATGATTCTAAAAATGAGATATGTATGCAAAACATGAACTTCGATGTCAAACTTGATTTTTCAAAACCATGCACGAAGAACTAGGCTTTCGAAAATACATTTTAAGTTCTAAAACATGCAGGATGAAGTCTTTGAAAATAAAAAGCATTTTCAAGTCTAAGGTCCAGATTTCAAGGTCCAAACTATGATGAATGGGTGTGTGATCAGTTGACTGATAGTGATAGTGCTTCCATCAAATTAGCAACATACAAAAATCCTAACAATCTCCCCCTTTGCAATTTGTTGGCAACTAAGATGATCACAACACTTCTAGGACTTCAAATTTTGAAATCTCTTGAATGCAGCTTAACCTTCTTCAAGGTTTCTCCCCCTTCGTTAGAGCTTTCTCCTTGCTCTAAGTTTTTCTGTTAAGCGCTCTGAACTCCTTCAGTATACTTTAAAGTATTCTCCCTTTTTGGTCCTTGGACAGATCTCCCCCTTAGTTAGATCTGATCTTCTTTATCTCCCCCTTTGTTGGATCTTCTCTCCCCCTTTGTCATCGAATTGCAAAGGAACCTGTATACATGAGAAAAGAAATACCTTTTAGTAGCACCTGTTACCAAATGAAATTGAAAATGAAATGCAGAACAGGTTATCATGTATATTGATTGTCTATGCAGTGTTTGAATGAAGCTAAGATAAAAGATAGTTATATAGTTTCAAAGCATCATAAACATCCATCAGATAAGGAATATAATAAGAAGAGAAGAACAAGTGAAACTGAAGATTCATTGATTTAAATTAGAAGATTAATAGAATTTTTTTTACTAATTACTTGACCAATACAAAAATCAAAATATCATGGTCAGTAATAAAAAAGACAGAGAGTTGATAAAAAGAAAATACATCCAGACGAAATAAAATCTATCTCAACTCCCCACAAAAAGAAAGCCCTCCTAAGATCTAAGATGAATCTGTAGGAGAAGGGGGCATCACATCATCATGACGCCTGCAGCTGCTGGAGATGTTCGAGAGGTATTTCAAAGTTTTCTTCATCATTCCCGATACCTCTTGTCTAAACTGCTGAAACTTTGCACACATAGAAGAAACAACTTGTTCAACAGAGGTCATTCTGTCATCTAAGCTGCGTTGCTGAGGGGGCTGAGGGGGTTCTGGAGGATGAGGCTGATCTGCTCCTGGATCTGCAATCTCTGTCTCTGCAACCTTTATCTCTGCATCACCTTCTGCAACTGGGTTCACTCGCTGAGGTGGAGGAAGCTTCATCAAGAGAATGTTTGTTTTGTTAAAGACAGTGGTAGTCTCAGGTCTTTCTGAAGCTGGTGGAATCACACCTAATGAGCTAGCGAGTTGGGTAATCAGAAACCCAAAGGGAGCTGCACAAGGCTGAGATCCTGTGATAACTCGGATGATGTGATGCATGATGACTGATGGAAGGCACATTGGAACACTCGAGATAACATTGAACAGGATATTTGCCATGTAAGGGGTCACTTCCGTCCTGTTCCCTTTTGTTGGATAGATGGAATGAGTGAAAATGATATGAGAATGAGTGAAAATGATATGAATAATACGAAGGGAAGGAATCATGGAAGAGCCTTGCAGACAATTTTTAGCAGACCAGTTCTCAGGTTTTCCACAGAGAGCACTAGTCACCGAGTCTCTCTCATCAAGGGGCATAACTTAAAAAAAAAACCTTGGTCCATCAGACCTAGGAATGCCCATGATGGAGGAAATCTTATCTACGGTGACCACCTCTTCACCATGTAAGAATCTGATACTAAAAGAGTTTGCAGTGGAGGTACAAATAGACTCATAAAGTCCATGGACAGATGATGCATAGGTGTTGCCACTCCAAGTCAAAATGCTACCCCAACCAATAGCTTCTAGGATAGCAGGGACATCATAGTCCACAAGATCTTCAACTATGCACTTCTTCTCAACTATAATCCCTTTGCTCCGAAAAGATTTGACAACAGAAGATGGAGAAGGAATGGGATTAAATCGAATCACGGGAGGAGGAAGAGGAGCTTTGGGAGAGGAAGAAGGAGATCTATGAGAAGATGAAGCTTGACCTGTTTTAGACTTCTTGTTTGGCCTCCTAAAGGTTTGCTTGGTGCAAGCCATTGAAAGTGAAAGATAGAGGATGCTCACACAAGTCCGATAGCAAAGACAATTGCCTAAAAGATTTAAAAATTGTGGTTCAGGCAATCTGACAAACAGTTGGAGTGCAGAAATTGAAGCTACAAGATCCACAATCTACAGCTGCCCAATGACGTGCACAAATGGCTACAAAAACTCCTCAAGGAAGGTAGAAAACACAACTACAAACAAAGGATCAGCCAGAAGCTTCAGAAGATGAAAACAAGATGGGTTCTGAAACTTAAAAACAGTGCACAGATAGCTTAACAGTTGCAACTCAGAGCTTGGACGTCCAGACTGAATGAGTTCTTGAATCAGCTAGAAGATTCACACACAACTGGGAGCTATGTATCTTTAGCTGAGAAAGAGAGAGAGAAGGAACGATTGACTGGTAGAGAGGGAACCAGCAGACACAAACGATAGGGAGAGAGAGAACCAGCGGAGCAGGAGCCTGACAGGAAGAGGAAGATGATGCGGTTCAGATTAAACTAGAGGAGAAGCAGGAGCAGATTGGAAGAAGGAGAAATCGTCCAGGGGTGGTCGACCTGCTGAAAGGAGAAGTTCTGAATGAAACAGAACAACCGAGCGCAACATTTTAAGTTGCTGGGTGCGCGTGTTTGGTCGACCGGCCAAGCCAGGATGTCGACCGGGCCAACAGGGCAAACCTGATAGCTGATCAGGTTTCAGAGAAAAAAAAAGTCCTGAATTTTTCAGGGACAAACTTCCCACACTCTACCCCTAACCCAGTTATCCTACAAGCTTAATAAGATATAGAAAAGAGATTTTATAAAATCAATTCTAAAAATTTCCATTTGAAATACAGAAGACTTATAAGACCAAAAAAAGATATTTTTCAAAAACATTTAATTTGACAAATATGGGTTGACTATGAATTCAATCAAATTTAAACAAATTTGAAAAACAAATCAATTGACTAAGAAGATGTAACTTTAAGAAAACTTTTTCGAATCAAATTGATCAAAAACATGCATTTTATCATAAAATACCTTTTAAGTTCAAAAAGCATTATCAACAAGTAATCCTCAAATAACTAAAACTGAAACATAAAGAAGATACTAAGAGAAGAACAAAGAACTAGACTCAAGACCATCAACACATATAACTATGAGAAAAGGATGGTCCTAACTAATTATTAAAACCTTAGTATTTGTCTAAAAGTCTAACCTTAGGTATCCATCTAAGGTCTTGAACTTTTAGGTCTATGTTTGAAATCCTACCAACTAGAGGAGATGGAGATTTAATTCTTTCAGACTTGTCATCATATCTTTGAGGTTTGACCTTTTTAAATTTAGATTGATGATTTGTCTTTGAAAGTTGGTGTTTCATTTTCTTTTTACTCTTTTCACTTCTTTTAGCTTTTCCTCCCTCTTTTTGTCTTTTGAACTTTAATTTTAATTTTTCAACCCTTTTCAAGAGATCTTTCATTTCCAAAGATAGAGGAGGTAAAGTGAGAGGTTTCTTGTTGATAGATTTATTTTGACTATTTTTGTTTTGTTTAGTCTTTTTACAATCTATCTTAGGAGACTCTTGATGAAATGATTTAACTTGTTTGAACTTTCTAGAGTCTTCCTTTGATTTCAATGTCTTACCCTTCATAGATTTAGCTTTTGCTTTCTTAGGTTCAAAAATGGGTTTAGACATATGACTTTTTCTTAATTTGCACTCAAATTTGAAATGCCCTTCATTACCACAATAGTGACATTTTGTTTTGGGCAAAGGATAATGAGTACTAGAGAATGAGGACTCACCTTTCACAAAAGTGTTGGTGAATTTAGGGTCATGTGAAATATTCCTATTGTAACCAAGACCTGTCCTATCTCTTTGAGATATACCTGAAAGTCCGGGGATCCGAACCCTAGAGGGGGGGGGGTGAATAGGGTGAGCTTCATTTATGACCAATTTTAACCAATTTTAACTTCTTTAAAACATACTAGTCACAAGTGGTGATTACAAATAAAATGCGGAAGCTTAATAAAAACAATCACCACAAAGCAAGCACCATCACACAAGGATTTATAGTGGTTCGGCCTCAATGCCTACATCCACTACCGGCTTGTGATCCAACACCCCACCGGATTTCCACTATTTATGCTTTTCAATAGGCTAAGCAATAACTTTTACAATATGATTTTCAAGGCTAAGCAATAACCTTTACAATGATGTTTTTCTAGGCTTAACATCAACCTATGCATTATGCTTTTATAGGCTAAGCAATAACCTCTTCAACCACAAGGTTGGTTATCTCTCTAAGTAGTGTCTAAATTACACTTGATGGAGATTCAATTAAGCTCATTACATTTGCCTCTAAAATAGGCGGATATGAAAATGAAAAATCTAATACACACACACACTATGAATGCAAAGATGAAAGCACATGAGGTGTGTGTGTGATGTCCTTAATCATTTTGAAAATGAAAGCTCATAAAAGTACGCCAAAGGCTTTTAAAAGTTTTAGCTCATAAAAACATTTATGATTGAGGAAAGAATGCAAGTCACATGTTAAAAGTGACAACTTGTTAATGATATCAAAGATTCACAAGTTGTATGAAATTAATTAGCTCTAAACATGTGATGCATAAGGATTTCAATCAATTTAACAATGTAGCTTAATATATGTATGCTTTAAAGCATTTGAAAGTGTAAAGCACAAAAATAGATTTGATTGAAATCAAGAGACAAATTACATGTACTTAAAATACAACTTGAAAATGATATACCTATCAAAGCTAAGCAAGTTGTGAAACTTTAAAACAAAAGTACATGTGAAGTTGTTGAATCCAAAACATAAGATATATTTGAAAATGATTTTCTTATGATGAAAAACAACAACCAAAGATTCAACCAAGTATATGAATCATGTTACATATAATTTCAAAGATTCTTTCATTAACATGATCTACTTAGATTTACCAAATAAAGTACTACTTGGATTGAATCAAATGGTGATGCATCCAAAACAATAAATCAATTCAAAACATAAAACATGTTAAGGACACAACAAATCATAGTTTAACATGATAGAGAAGATTTACCAATAAATAAAGCAAAACATGAAAACATATGATTTGTGAAGTTGTTGAATCCAAAACATAAGATAGATTTGAAAGTGATTTTCTTATGATGGAAAACAACAACCAAAGATTCAACCAAGTATAGGAATCATGTTTACATATAATTTCAAAGATGTTTACAAAAACATGATTTACTTAGATATACCAATTCAAGTACTACTTGGATTGAATCTCAAAGTGTTGCATCCAAAACAATAAATCAAATCAAAATATAAACATGTTAAGGATACAACAAATCATAGTTTATCATGCTAGACAAGATTTACCAATAAATAAAACAAAGCATGAAAACATATGATTAAGAAAAGTAAAGCTTACTTAGAGATATAACTTCATTAATCCAAGCTTTAGCTTTCCAAATGTCCCTTAACCTTCCTTAGCTCATTCCCCTTTGTTTGGCCTCAAAACATCTCAATGAGGGCCTCTTTGTTCCTCAAAATTTCTTTGGAAATGAGCTTGAATTTATACCAAAAATTGCCCAACGGCTAGTCCCCGGTCGACCGCGTACACTGCCCGGTCGACCTGGTGAACAACGGTCAGAAAAGTGACCGTTTGAAAAGAGTTCAACGGCTCTTTGCCCGGTCGACCGCACAGTGTGGCCGGTCGACCGGGTCCATGGGCCGGTCGACCGGCCACACTGCGCGGTCGACCCGGGCCTGGGACCATTTTTCCCACAATTTGCATATTTTAAAGATTTTTCTTGTGGGAACTTTTGGGCCATTAAACCAAGCTTGGAAACATGTTTTAAAACAAACTAAGTGGTTTAAAAACATGAAACACAAAAAGCCTAAAATGATTCAAAACTTTAAAACCAAAGGCTTGCTTGATTTCTAAAAACTCTTTTAAAAAAACAAATGCATCCAAGATTAAAACCAAAACATGCATAAATCAATACTTTTACAACTCTTAAAAACAATGCATGTATAAAACAGGATTTCAAGATTTCTCAAATCAATGCATATGTGTGCAAATCAAATGATGCTTGAATGATAATGCATCCATCAAATTGCAAATACAAAATCCCTAACAATACACAATGTAAATAATTTTTCAAATTTCTTTTCACCTTGGGTAAATTTGCACTCATACTTTTGTTTGTAACTTTCAAGTTGAGTGACTTGGTTTTTAAGGGTTGAATTTTCATTTTTAACCTTTATGAATTCATTTTCAAATCCCTTACGGTTGTTTAATTCTTCATAGGCAATTTGTAATTCCATTTTAAGTTCATTAACAACATTAGGTCCAAGTTCTAAGACTTTTAAATTACTTTGAGCACTAGACAAGTTTTCCTTGGAAATTGTCAACTTGGATTCTAAATTGATAATGTCTTCATCTTGCCTTTTTAATTGATCTCTTAGATTTAAGTTTTCTTTATTAATCTCATCACAATTTATCTTAATTTCATTTAGTTCATCTTTAATATTAGATAGATTATGTAAAGAGATCATAAACTTAGAGTCTAAACAATGTATTATTTCTTCTTTCTCTCTAAGTTCATCTTTTGAAGAGACTAATTCCTTGTTTAGTCTTTTAGATTCTTCTTCTAATCTTTTATTATTCTTATCAAGCTTTAAGGACAACGTATATAATTCATCATAAGCTTGGTGAATATCATCTTCATTTTCATCATTTTCTTCTTCTTTTAAGTCAAATTGAGATTCATTAATTTATAGGTTTGAATCTCTAATAGATGGAAGAAGGAGGGGTCTAGAAGAATCTACACAAAAATCTATACAACCTAACAAAGTGGAATCCATTCTAATGATTTTCATGAAAACACAACACTAGGGTTTTGGCTCTAGGTTTTTACACCTAATCAAAGTTCCACACAACACTTGATCCAAAAATAGAGCACGGGGCTCTGACACCAACTGAAAGTCCGGGATCCTAACCCTAGAGGGGGGGTGAATAGAGTGATCTACAAATAATGACTAATTAAGGCCAATTTTAATTTCTTTAAAAAACAACTAGTCACATATGATGATTTATCAAACAAGATGCGGAAGCTAACAAAAGTAATCACCACAAGCATACATCATCAAACAAAGATTTATAGTGGTTTGGCCTCAATGCCTACATCCACTACCGGCTTGTGATCCAACACCCCACCGGATTTCCACTATTTATGCTTTTCAAAAGGCTAAGCAATAACCTTTACAACGGTGTTCTTATAGGCCAAACAACAACCTATCAATGTGCTTTTCTAGGCTAAGCAATAACCTTTACAAGATGCTTTTGAAAGGCTAAGCAATAACCTCTACAATAGAAAGATTTCTTCTCAAAGAAGTGTCCACACAAACACTCAAAGAGATACAATTTAAGCTCAATACATTTGCCTCTTAATTAGGCTGATATGAAAGTTTAAATCATGATACAAACATACACAAACAATTAGCAAAGGTGTGTGCTCAAAGTGTATGAATGTTTACTTCAATCAATTTCTAAAAGGAAGCTCTCAAATGAATGCTTGATGCATTTGAAAATCTAGGCACAGAAAAAGATGATTGAAGTTGTAAACTAATCACATGAAGAATTCAAACAACTTGGAAAGACATGCTACACAAGTTGTATGAAGTCTAAAGATTAAAAACACATGTGATTGAGACAAGGATGTTTGCAAAACAATCTAATATTCCAAAGTGATATTGTGTTTGCAAAACATCTCTAATAAAGCTAGAAATCATGCAAATATGAGATTACAAAGAATTAAACATGCATGATTTTAAATGGAATGAAAATCAAAATTAACTTGAAAGATATACCTTTTAAATCTCAACCATTTTGATTTCCAGTAGGCCTCTAGCTTTCCTAGCTTATTCCTCTTCTTTAGGCTTCAATATAGTTCCAAGGTTTTACTCCATCAGCCATGAGAAAAAAGGGAATGAAATGGACTTTTATACAAAAAACAGTCCAACGGCTAGTTGGCTCGGTCGACCCCATGACCATGCGGTCGACCGAGTCCAATGGTCATATTGGCCAACGGCTATTTGCTAGGTCGACCGGGAGCAGGACTCGGTCGATCGGGTACACAGGCCTCTGAGGAGTTCCTTCAGATTTTTTGAAAAAATGTTTTAGTTTACTCGGTCGACCGGAAGCATGACACGGTCGACCTGGTACATAGGCCTGAGAGGAGTTCCTTCAGATTTTTGAGAAAATGTTTTATGAAAACATGAACTCCAGGCCAATATGTTTTATGCATACTAACATGATTCTAAAAATGAGATATGTATTCAAAACATGAACCTCGATGTCAAACTTGATTTTTCAAAACTATGCACGAAGAACTAGGCTTTCGAAAATACATTTTAAGTTCTAAAACATGCAGGACGAAGTCTTTGAAAATCAAAAGCAATTTCAAGTCTAAGGTCTAGATTTCAAGGTCCAAACTATGATGAATGGGTGTGTGATCAGTTGACTGATAGTGATAGTGCTTCCATCAAATTAGCAACATACAAAAATCCTAACACCTTCTACGGCAAAACCGCCTTTCACGGCACAAAAAAAACTGCCTTTCACGACAAACAAAATGAAATCGCTTCTCACGGCATTTAAAAAAAATTGTGTCTCTTTCTTAAAATATATGTGCAATAGAAATTTAGAAAAAAGAGTTGATTTCATTTCTACTTGTAAAGGTATTAAGATCACCACTTCAAATTCCAAGTAGAATAGAAAATTTGGCATACCCGTACAAAAAATGTTGATGCCCGCTTTTTCTCCTCCGCGGGACCCCGGCAGCCCCTGGGGCAGAGGGAGAGGACAGAAGAGCCGAGTCCATCAAATGCAATGAAAGACCTAAGAAGTGTGGTATGGAACTCGGTTGAGAGGAAAACCCATTACGGAGATTCGTTAAGGACTTCTAAATTCGTCAACGTGTATAGGGACCCGGAATGTCCTTAATTCTCAAAGAGTACCAAACGTATATTAAATTCGACATACGAAACCCTATTCACATTGATTTAAATCTTGGACCCTCGACGCTTGACCTGGAATTTAGAGAAAATCCATCGTACTTATTTTTGCCTAAATTTTTACTCATTATCGCGACCCCAGACCGGGTCCCTTAGACAAGGCGGCCTAATCCGGGATCGGGACTTGATTATATAATATAATAATATGATGTATGATTGTACATGAATTAAATTAAATCCAAACCAAAACGTATACGAGTCCATCAAGAAGGATGCCACTCGTACACGCGATTTCCCACAGGTGTCCACGGTGAGGATAACACATTAACATGAATATTTCTTTTATGTGCGGAAGCGTGTAGCAAATCTCTATTTCATACATTCATGTCCAAGGTACAAGCCTAAAGCATGATTCATACTCGTATCAAAATGAGCAATGATCATTAAGCTATAACCCCAAAATAAAGTTAAGGTTTACAACAAAGTAGTTTAATTACATTGTTCCCAAAAATAGAGGCCAACAAAGGCCAATATGAATAAAGTAACAAGTTCCCAAAAGAATGGTTAGACACAACCCAAAATGTGATACGCAACTCAAGCACCCGAATATCTAGACGACATCATCGGCGTGCCACTCAACTAGTCGTTGCGGTTTGCCAACCGCAACCTCGAGCTCCTCCTCGGGGAGACCAACAACGGGACCTGAGTACCAAAAACAAGGGTCAAACACGACGGTTTGGCAAACGGGTGAAAAGACATAACAATAAGGAAAATACCTTGAAAATCATTTAAACCTGTCAAAGCATTAATTTCATAAAACAAGAGATACATTTGATCAAATACATATGCAATATAAAAACATGTAAGGTGTTCAAGGAAACGGGAAACAGACAAGATGGCAACCACACATAGCTAAGTCCTCTATCACCGAAGTGACATGAGTATATCGGGATGTTGTCTCAGTCACCGAAGTGAGGAGATGCAACATAAGTAACATATACATAATATAATACAATACGGGACGGGACCACGGTAGCGAACCGGGTATCGGGACAAGACCACGGTAATAACGGGGTAGCGGGATCCAAGACTGCAGCTGGCGGGACGGGAAAGGGTCTCCAAGTCGGTCGATCAAATCGGCAAGGAAAGCCAAGCTTAGTGGTGCCGACTCATAGGTCAAATCATGTAAAACAAGTCATGTACAAATCATATGTAATGCACTTTAATAAACGGGCGGGACGGGGTGCTCAAAAGCACTAATTTCATTTTCAAACGGGAAGTGCATGTCGGGCTAGCAAAAGCTCTAGTTCCAAATCCAATGCTTTCGGGAATGATAAATCACATTTCTAGAAATTCGGGAGAAGTATCGGGATTCGATATAAATCAAGTGAATAAGGACCCCGTATGTCTATTGTGATGATCACTTGGTACTCCTTGAGTTTGGAGACATTCCGGGCTCTTTATGCACCTTAGGGATTCAAACCCTAATCGAGTTTTAATTAAACAAAACATAAAAGGGATGGGATCCTAGGCACAATGTTAATCTAGTAGTACCTTACAACCTACTCATTCATCGAAGGGAAAACGGATTCGCGATATCCAAACCAACCAATTTCGCGTTTAGATAAAAGAAAGGATATCCCGTCGTTCCGTACCGTTCAAGATTGAACTAGATTAAGTACCGATACAACCGGATTAACCGTGAGAAGATGTCGGTTCAACCATCCTCAAAAGAAGTCCAACGGGTCCACAAAAGGGTCACTAAGTTACATTCAAGGTCCACCTAAACATAGGGCAAAAGTCCATTTTTCTGCAGGGTTTCCAGTTGGGCCGGTCGACCGGCCATGGCCAGGTCGACCGGGAGTTGTAAAATAAATAGGTGAATAGTGTTTTGGTCAGGCTCTCTGGAGCCTGACCTCTGTGTCGCCGGTCGACCGCGTGCTCTGCAGAACAGAAGATCCCGCAGTGCAGCAGGTCTTCTAACTGAGGGCCTGTTCCTGTGTCGCCGGTCGACCGCGCCCCTTGGCCGGTCGACCGCATGAACTGCGTAACAGAACCCAGGTTCTGTTACAGCAGTTCAGTGATCTTCCCATTCATTTCTATCTTTTCTACATTGTCTCCAAACCTGATGAGCAATCCAAAACATGGATAAAACAAGCTTTCAAGACTCACAAATATGCATTTATTTCAAATCTAACAAGTCATTAATACCTCAAAACATTAGGTAAAAACATAAATGCATTTCATCCAAACTCATTCAAATGTAAAAATGTCAAAACATCCACTTGCCTTAAGTCTTCAATCAATGAAAAACAAGCTCTTAGCACTCTTGCAAGTCAAGGAAACAAGCTCTACCAAAAACCCCTAAAACAAAGCCTAAAATGGGTCAAAACAATGAGGGAGAAGAGAGAGCTTTCAATATTGAAAATGTAGCTCCTCTAAGGCTAGAAGAACACTAATCTAGAAGATTAGGAAAAGATCTTACCAATAGGTTCTCCAAATGAGCAATGCAAGCTGGAAGAAGGTCTTGGAGAGATGGGATTTCTTCAAAAATGGTGTCAATGGAGAGCCCTTGAAGTGGAGAAGAAGATCATGTAATCTTTTGAGATGATGGTGCAAGCTTGGGTGATGCTTGATGATGGAGAAGCAAGGAGAAAAAAGGAAACCCTAGGCTCAAGTAAAAGTTGCTGGAAAAGAGAGAATGAAGGAGATGGGTTCCCTTTTATAAGCTACACAAGTGGGCTCCACCATCAAGTAACCTAGTTGGGCTGAAATAGTGGTTTTCGGGGCTCCGGATGAAATCGACGAAGAAGGAAGAAATGATCGTCGAAATATCTAGTTTCTAAAAAGTTTATGTTTCGCGGGTTTCGGGGTTAACACTAATTTGGTACAGATTTGGAGTAAAAGTACTGTTTTGCCCTTGAAGCTAGAAAGTTCAGTTTCGGGGTTTCGAACGGGAACGGGATCAACATGAAAGTTGAAAGCAATAACGAGATAAACAAAACGGAATAAAATACAAATCAAGAAAACCGAGATAAAACCTCAAGCACACAAAAAGCCATAAACAAGGGACCCCCAAAAGGCCCCACTAATACCAAAGTACTCAAAATCTCCAAAGCTATTCCAAGGCTATTCTAAACCACTAAACCAAATCCACAAAACAAATCAAGACTAACACGCAACTAACCAAGCACTAATCGAGATCACTCGGGTCGGGGTCTTACACTCATGGACTTCAAACTTCATGCTATATGACTAGTCATGCCTCGGAATATATTGAAATCATGTTTTTATCATTTTGCTAGCCCGCTTATGCCTGACTTGATATAAATGTGTTATTGTGCCTATGGGCATCCCGTCCCATTTGTATAAGAACTTGTCTTAATTTTCTTGCATATGACCTATGAGTCGGCACCACTAAACTTGGACGACGTTGTCGGTTTGATCCATCGACTTGGAGGTGCCCCTACTGTCCTGCTAGCTGCAGCCTGGATCCAGTCCTGTCCCGATGTCCGTTTCACTACCACGGTCCCGTTCATCTATATATGTATCCTTGAATATCGTTGACTCTCCACACCTTGTGTGACTGAGGTCAACGCTAGATGTTGCTCTCATCACTTTAGTGAGAGAGGATTTAGCTTTGTGTGGTTGCCATCTTGCTAGTTCCTGATTCTTCGGTACCTTTACATATAATTTATTGCAAATGTCTTTCTTAATAAATGATGCATTTGCTTTCATGAAATTCATTATTTATACAGGTTTCAATATTTTCCCAAGGTATCATTATTTTAAATTTATTGTTATATCTTTTTACCCACCTGCTAGACCTTCGTATCTGACCCACTCTTTGGTACTCAGGTCCAGACGCCGGTCATCCCGAGGAGGAGTATGAGGAGGCGGCCGGAGAGCCTAATCGAGTAGTTGAGTGGCAAGTCGATGATGTCGTTTAGACATTCGATTGCCTTGAGAGAAGGAACATTTTGGGATTGTGTCTAATATATTCTTTTGGAGAACTATTTTGGTTGTACTGGCCTTTGTTGGCCTTTATTTTTGGGGAGTGTTAATCAACTGATCTTTTGTATAGACTCTAATTTTATATTTTGGGAAATGCTAATGATCATTGCTCACTCTGACACTATGCTGTTTGCACTTGTGAAATTAATTCTTGTTTATGGAATGAATTGTCATGTGCTTAATTTGCTACACATTTCCGCATCCCGAACATGTTTATGATTTGTGTGTGAAATGACTTGTTCTTATAATCCTCACTGCGGAATCATGTGGGAAATTACGTGCACGAACAAAATACTCTTCTTGAATCCGTGTACGTATGGGCTAATTAACCTTGTGTTAGACATGGCTTCATCATCATCATCACTAATCACAGTCCTGATCACGAATGAGGCCCATGGGCCTGGTCCGGGGTCGTGACAATTATGTGTTGGAATGTAATCAGTAGATGGCCCATCAAATTCATCTGACTCAAATAGTAAGTCAGCCCAGTCCAAACGAGGAATTGCTTGTTGGGTCCATTTGTTTGGCAAGAAAGTCAACAAGATATCTTTCTATCCTTTTATTGTTAGTCAACAAGATAACAAGAAGTAATTTGAGAATGACTCGAAGGCAAGGAATGCTTTGATGTGTGGACTGTCAGACAGTGAACTTGTCAAGGTCATCTCTTGCAAGACCTAAAAGGAGATATGGGATAAGCTGCAGAGTGTTCATTAGGGAGACAAGAAAATAAAAGAGGCAAAACTGCAAAGTTACTGGGCCTAGTTTGAGAGTTTGAAAATGACCGACAGTGAGACCATTGACTCATATCTACTGAGAGTCAATGAAGTTGTGAACTCCATTAGAGGGCTTGGTGAAAAACTAAAAGAAGAGTTTATTGTTAAGAAAATTCTGAGAACTCTTCCTGCCAGATATGACACCAAAGCTGCTGCCATCGAAGAAGCCAAAGATCTTGTCGTCTTCAGCATGGATGAACTGCAAGGTTCACTAACAGCATATGAGATGAGAATAGGGAAGCCCAAATCTTCTGATAGGGAAGCTGCTTTCAATGCAAAGAATAAGGCTAAGGAAGTAGTTAAGTCAGATAAAGATGATTCAGATGATCCAGATGATGAACTAACGACTAACTTTGTCCGAAAATTGAAGAAGGGTCTAGGTAAATATAAAGGGAGGCTGCCTTTCAAGTGTTTTAACTATGAAGATGTGGGTCACTTTGCTGCGAAGTGTCCTCATAAGGACAAAGAAGAGGATGATGATAATATACCTCTTCAAAAAAAACTACCGTTCTAAGAAAGGGAAGTCTTAAAGTCTAGTGTCGAAGAAAATGGCCAGCTCTTCAGATGATGATTTTGACGACAGTGGGAATGAAGCAAAAGAGGCTCTTTTATGGTCATGCTTGATGAAAAAGTTGAAGATCACAGGTCTGAAAAGGGAAAATCATCAAGTGATGATGAAGACGCTGAAATTAATTTGGAAGGAGAGTTGTTGGCTGCACTTGAGGAACTATATTCTGAAAGGAAGAAGCATAAGAAAACTTCAAAAAGGCTAGTTGATGTAGAGGAGATGGTTGTAACATTGAAAGTGGAATTGGAGGAAAGCAAGAGTATACATAAAGAACTTGAGACACATGTAGTCTTGAAGACTGAAGAAAACAACAAGATAGAGGAGGAGGTGACTGGTTTGAAAACACAACTAGAAAAGCTCTCACAGAAGCTAAATGCTCATGAAGGGTCCTCCAAATTAAATGAGATTCTCAGTGCTCAAAGCCACCCCCCCCCCCCTCCCCCCATCAAATTAAATGAGATTCTCAGTGCTCAACTTGCTCCACCAAAGAAGATGCCACAGCAGCAAAACTTCAAGCCTCCTATGCGGATACAGTCTACAAACTTCAGATCAATTTCTCAATTCCATGATTACTGTTTCCAATGCAATACGTATGGACATAAAATGATGACCTGTAAATTTAATTTGAGGCCTAGAAACTTTGTGAATAGGAACCCTTTTGATGCCCTTATGATGTATCCTATAGAATACTTTATTTGTCATAATTTTGGGCATTTGGCTAGAAACTGTATACATGCATATGCCCCTAATCGAAGACAGGTACAATTTCAAAAAGAAAATGCTATTACATATGAACAAAGGGCTCATAAGACTGCTGAATTGACCTGTGTTGAAACAGATAAGTCTGCTAAATCAGTTAAGAATGTTTGGAAAAGGAAAGAACAAAAAGACAAGGATAATTCCTTGATAGTACAGACAGCCTTCAAAGCACAGGGAAAGTCGACTTCATGGAATCTAGATAGTGGATGCTCTAGTCACATGACTGGTGACGAGAGTAAGTTCTCCAAGCTACAATAGTATGATGGAGGATCTGTAAAATTCGAAAATAATGATGGAGCTAAGATTGTTGGGAAAGGTTTGGTCAGAATAATTGATGGCAAAATCAGATCCGAAGAACTGTTGTTTGTTAATGGGTTGAAACACAACTTGTTGAGTGTCAGTCAGATATGCGATAGAGGACATGGCATTTTCTTCAACAAACATGGCTGTGAGCTCACAGACAACAATGGAAAGGTTGTGACAGTTGGTATATGTGAGACCCCGACCCGAGAGGCCCAGATTAGTGTTTTTGAGCTGTGTTTTAGCTCCAAGTGTGTTTCGTGGTTTTTGGTTTAATTGGGATTAAAATAGCTTAGTTTTGGGATATTTTGAGTGTCTTGGTTTTAGTGTGGGGCCCTTTGGGGGTTCCCTGTTTATGGCTTTTCGTGTACTTGAGGTTTTATCTTGGTTTTCTCGACTTGTATTTTATTCCGATTTACTTGTTTTGTTAATACCTTCAACTTTCATGTTGATCCCGTTCCCGTCCCGAACCCCGAAACTTGACTTTTCTAGCTTCAAGGGCAAAATAGTCTTTTCACACTAAATCTGTACCGGATCATTGTTATTCCCGAAACCCGTGAAACATATACTTTTTGGAAACTAGATATTTCGACGATCATTTCTTCCTTCTTCGTCGATTTCATCCGAAGCCCCGAAAACCACTATTTCAGCCTTTCAAAGTTCTTAAGTGGTGGAGCCCATTTTCTTATGTTATAAGAGAACCCATCTCTTCTTTTCCTTCTCCATTTTCCAGCACAAGAGAAGAACCTAGGGTTTGCTTGCCTCTTTTCTTCTTCTTCTTGCTTCTCCATCATCAAGAGACAACCAATCTTGCACCAACATCTAATAGGACTCCATCATCTTCTTCACAACTTCAAGAGCTTCCTATTGGTACCATTTTTTAAGGAATCCCATCTTTCCAAGATCTTCTTTTGGCTTGCTTTGCTCATTTGGAGAACCTATTGGTAAGATCTCTCCCTAATCTTCTAGATTCATTTTCTTTTGGTCCTTGAGAAGCCCCATTTTCATTATTAGAAGCTCTCTCTTCTTATTGCTTGTTTTGACCCATTTTAGGGTTTGTTTTTGGGGGTTTTTGTAGAGATTTTGTTCTTGGCTTGCAAGTGTGATTAGAGCTGGTTTTCATTGATTAAAGACCCAAGGTAAGTGGATGATTTGGTACTTTTACATTTGAATGAGATTTGATAAAATGCATTATGATTTTATCAAGTATTTTGTGATATTAATGGCTTGTTTAAACTTGAAATAAATGCACATTTGAGAGTCTTGATAGCTTGTTTTATCCATGTATTAGATTGCTAAACATGTTTGAAAGAATGTAGAAAAGAATGGAAGAAATGAAGAGACCACTGCACTGCTGTAACAGAACCTGGGTTCTGTTACGCAGTGTACGCGGTCGACCGGCCAAGGGCGCGGTCGACCGGGTACACTGGAACAGGCCCCCAGCTGAAGGACCTGCTGCACTGCGGGATTCACTGTTCCGCAGTGTACGCGGTCGACCGGCCAAGGGCGCGGTCGACCGGCGACACAGAGGTCAGGCTCTCTGGAGCCTGACCAAAAGACTATTCACCAATTTAAATTTACAACTCCCGGTCGACCTGGCCCATGGCCGGTCGACCGAGCCCCCTGTGTATGCGGTCGACCGGCCATGGGCCAGGTCGACCGGCCCAACTGGAAACCTGCTGTAAAAGGGACTTTCAAGGGACTTTTTCCCTATGATTAGATGGACTTTCAAGGGACTTTTTCCCTATGATTAGATGGACTTTAAAGGGACTTTTTCCCTATGATTAGATGGACTTTCAATGGACTTTTTCCCTATGATTAGATGGACTTTAAATGGAACCTAGTGAACCTTTTGTGAACCCGTTTGACTTCCTTTGAGGATGGTTGAACCGACATTTCCTCACGGTTAATCCGGTTGTATCGGTACTTAATCTAATTCAATCGTGAACGGAACGGAACGACGGGATATCCTTTCTTCTATCTAAACGCAAAATTGGTTTGTTTGGGGTATCGCGAATCCGTTTTCCTTTCGATGACTGAGTAGGTTGTAAGGTACTACTAGATTAACGTTGAGCTTAGGATCCCCTCTCTATTAGGTTTTGTTTATTTAAAATTCGATTAAGGTTTGAATACCTAAAGTGCATAAAGAGCCCGGAATGTCTCTAAACTCAAGGAGTACCAAGTAATCATTACAATCGACATACGGGGTCCTTATTCACTTGATTTATATCGAATCCCGATACTTGTCCCGAATTTCTCTAATTATGATTTGTCTTGAATCCCGATAATAGCCCGAATTTCTCGAATTATGATTTGTCTTGAATCCCGATGATAGCCCGTATTTCTCGAATTATGATTTAGCATTCCCGAAAGTATTGAAAGTGTATTTTAGCATTTTTGCTAGCCCGTTTATACATGCCCGAATGAAATGAAATTAGTGCTTTTGAGCACCCCGTCCCGCCCGTTTATTTAAGTGCATTACATA
The DNA here is from genome assembly GCA_003546025.1 of Camphora micrantha. Lineage (NCBI taxonomy): Eukaryota > Viridiplantae > Streptophyta > Magnoliopsida > Laurales > Lauraceae > Camphora > Camphora micrantha. The sequence continues at coordinate 23,619,084 of QPKB01000012.1, read as the reverse complement.
TGATTTGTACATGTCTTGTTTTACATGATTTGACCTATGAGTCAGCACCACTAAGCTTGGCTTTCCTTGCCGGTTTGATCCACCGACTTGGAGACCCTTTCCCGTCCCGCCAGCTGCAGTTTGGATCCCGCTACCCGGTTATTACCGTGGTCTTGTCCCGATACCCGGTTCGCTACCGTGGTCCCTTCCCGTATTATATTATGTATATGTATATGTTACTTATGTTGCATCTCCTCACTTCGATGACTGAGACAACATCCCGATATGCTCATGTCACTTCGGTGATAGAGGACTTAGCTTTTTGTGGTTGCCATCTTGCTCGTTTCCCGTTTCCTTGGATACCGTACATGTTTTATATTGCATATGTATTTGGATAAATGATTCTCTCGTTTTACGAAACTATTGTTTTGACAGGTTTAAATGTTTTCTAAGGTATTTTCCTTATGGTTATGTCTTTTCACCCGTTTGCCAAACCGTCGTGTTTGACCCACTATTTTGCTACTCAGGTTCAGTTTCCCCGCCTCGAGCTGTGAGTTGTTGGCTGTGGAGCCATGAGTTGCAGGTTGTCTTGTCGGCTATGTCCTGTAGACATTATGCTTGACATCGGAGTTACGTCACATGTGGGTAGTAGATATTAGTTTGTATTGTTCGGCTTTTACTAGCCTTTCTTGGGATTGCAATTAACGCACATCGATACTTGTAACTTGAACATATTGGAAATGTAATATCCTGTTACTGTCAGCTCTGTATTTTATTTATGTTGGTTTATTCCAGTCTGATATGGTTCATAAAATGATGGCTTTATGCTAGGGGTTGTATGCGACGCGGAATCCGATGATGTCCACGGACTCCGGGTCGCATTGCCACAAAAGCTTCCGCAAAAATATTCAGACAGTGTTGTGATTTTGGATCCTCACACACGCAGATCTTGGGAGAAATATAATCATCCCTCACCTCCCCAAACTCTCCCGCCCCCTCGGTCGGGATCTGGGTTTGGGGGCGTGACAGTATAAGGACTTCAGGCAACTTATATATTCTCTCTGAAACTACGGTGAGTACGTGCATGCTAGGGAGGGAAGATAAAAGTTGGTTGTGGCATAGGAGACTTGGGCACATAAGCTTCAAGAATTTGTCTAATATATGCTCCAAGAAGGCAGTTTGGGACATACCTTACATTAGGAAAGCTCAGGATAGTGCTTGTGATGCATGTCAGAAAGGGAAGCTAACTAGAGCTTCTTTCAAGTCAAAAGAGTACAACACAAGCAAGCCTTTAGAGCTGGTACACACGGACTTGTGTGGCCCAACACGGACTCGGAGTTTGAGCGGAGATAAGTACTTCATATTATTTATCGATGATTGCTCTCGCATGACTTGGATTATGTTTCTGAAGAACAAGGATGAAGCATTGGATATGTTCAAGATCTTTAGAAAACAAGTTGAAAATCAGACTGGCAGAGAATCAAGGTGTTGAGATTAGACCGAGGAGGAGAGTTTACTTCAGATGAGTTTGAGGAGTATTGTCGGGAACATGAGATTCGTAGGCAATTTTCTGTAGCTCGCACACCTCAGTAAATGGTGTGGTTGAGAGGAAGAACAGGACAGTGCAGGAAATGGCCAGAACCATGTTGACAGAGAGCAAACTTACAGATGGATTTTGGAGAGAAGCAGTTCACACTGCCATATATATTCAGAACAGATGCATGCTTAGAGCGCACACACCAACAAGACTCCCTATGAACTGTGATTTGGGAAAAGAGCACTGGTGAAGTACTTCAAGGTATTCGGTAGTAAGTGCTTCATAAAAAGGTTGGATCAAAATCTTGGGAAGTTTGATGATCGTGCAGATGAAGGCATCTTCCTAGACTATTCTACTAGAAGCAAGCCTACAAGTGCTACAATAAAAGGCTTAAGAAAAAATTCGAGAGTGCAGATGTTAAGTTTGATGAAAACAAAAAACTTCCAAAGAATAGTCAGGAGATTGAGTATCCAATGTATGAAAATCTTGATGATAACAATGAAATTGAAGACTTGCCTAATCACAAGGAAGGAAAGTCGGATGATAACTCAAAAGAGAAGCAAGAAAATGACAGATGGCATAATTATCATAGTATTAACGAAATTGATATCATTGGAGATCCACAGGTTGGAGTACAAACTAGGAGGATGAAAACCAGTTTATTCTCTCTTTCGTCCACAGTTGAACCCAAGACCGTTGCAGAAGCAAGTAAAGATGATAGTTGGGTCAAGGCAATGCATGAAGAGTTGGATCAGATTGAGAAAAACAAGACTTGGGAGCTTGTACTTAGACTAAAGAACAAAAATGTCATTGGTACCAAGTGGGTTTTCATAAATAAGTTGAATGAGGAAGGACAAGTAGCGAGGAACAAAGCTAGACTTGTTTGTAAAGGCTATGCACAAGTTGAAGGGATAGATTTTGAAGAAACCTTTGCACCTGTGGCTTGGCTTGAGGCTATTCGTATGTTTCTAGCTTCGGCAGTATATAAGAACTTCAAAGTCTACCAAATGGATGTCAAGTCTGCTTTTCTGAATGGCAACTTGGAAGAAGAAGTATATATAGAGCAACCAGATGGATTTCAGTTGGGAGATGACTCGAATATGGTATGTAGATTGAAAAAGGCTCTCTATGGCCTAAAGCAAGCACCGAGGGCATGGTACGCTCAGCTGGATGCCTACCTACAACAACTTGGGTACAAAAAGGGTGTTGTAGACAGCAACAACCTATACGTGAGGACAGAAGACGGTACTCATGAATTGTGTACAGAGTTTGTAGAGAAGATGAGGACTGAGTTTGAAATGTCCATGATTGGGGAGCTCTCGTTCATTCTTGGCCTTCAGGTTAACCAAATGAAGAGTGGCATGTTTATCTCACAGGTAAAGTATGTCAAGGAGATGTTAAAGAAGTTTAACATGGAAGACTCAAAACCTGTCAGCCCACCAATGAAAATGAGCTGCAAGTTGAGTAAAAATGATGAGTCAGCGACTGTTGATCACACAATGTACAGGTCCATGATTGGTAGTCTACAGTACCTGACAGCTACTAGGCAGGACATTTTGCAAGCTGTGTGTAAGGTTGCTAGATTACAGGTAGATCCAAAAGAAACACATGTGACAGCAGTGAAGAGGATCTTCCGGTACATCAAGGGCACAACAGAATATGGTTTATGATATCCACGAGGAAAGGACTTCACATTAATAGCCTACTCAGATGCAGATTGGGCAGGATGTATAGATGACAGGGAGAGCACCAGTGGAGGTGCTATCTACTTAGGTCACAAGTTGGTAGCCTGACACAGTAAGAAACAGGATTCAGTTTCCTTGTCTACAGTGGAAGCTGAGTATATTGCTACGACAACTTGCTGCACACAAGTTTTTTGGATGAGACAGATGCTAAAGGATTTGGGAATTCAGTTGGTTGAGGCTATTCCTATTTTCTGTGATAATACAAGCTCCATTAACATCTCAAAGAATCCAGTTCAGCACAGTAGGGCCAAACATATTGCCATCAAGTACCACTTCCTGAAGGACAAGGTGAATGATGGAGAGGTGAAGTTAGAGTATGTTCCGACTACAGAACAAGTTGTGGATATTTTCACAAAGCCTCTACCGAAAGAAGTCTTTGAATACCTCCAGATGAAATTTGGGGTTACTTCTTCTCCAAAGTGTTAGATTGTATGGACTCAATCCATTATATGATGTAAATAAACTGATTAATTTCTTTATTTATCAATACTATCATGCTTTCCTTTCATGAGATGAATGGTGTTTTACTACTTAATGCACTTGACTAATACAAATGACATAAATGGTTCATGAGATGAACCGGGTCCCGTTAGTATATTAGATGTGATATATGTGTCTGGATAAGATCCACACACAGGAGACATTTGTCACAAATCTTATACTTAAACATCTTCACAACCGGTGATGAGACTGGGCATCTCATCTGATAAGGTTGCAGCGCTTTGATCACTATAAAATAGTGTGATTTGTCTCGATCATCAGAATGTAAGATTCTAGATCACGGTGCTGGTACATTGGATGTATTGAAGGACCATGAGAAGCATCTTATGGAATACTGTCTCGAGTTTAAGGTTTGCTCTCATAATTCCCTAGCAATAGGCTCTCAATCCTGAGACATTGATGAACTCAAGTTTCTATCTATTCATTTGCTTTGAGTCACCAATGAGTGAGGCCAACTGTAGGTCAACACCTCGGTGTCTTGGGTATGTGGTAGTAGGACTATGGGAACATCCAATGGTCAAGATGGAATCTATCTATATTATCCCCTTGTGCCAATTAATGGATTTATCATTAGTAAGTGCGCACCCATCTCGATTAAGAGTTAATTGGATGGTACTGATAATCACTGTGATTAATTGGGGCTCAAGGATAATAAGATGTGGATCTAAATTGGTGGGACAGTTTTTAGTCCAATTAATCCATGGATATTGATAGAGGGGCTTAATTGTGGTAATCGGGAAGTTTAGGGTCTTCATTGTAATTTATTCCTAAGACTGGAGTGCAATTGCATTTATATAGTGGTGTTATTTGCAATTAACTGTGGGCCCGGATTGCACATGAGATGTGGGGTCACGTGTCCCAGTTGGAGCCAGCTTTCTATGGAATCCCTAGTGGTCCCCACGCTAGCCCAAGTTATTGGAAAGATACTAATCCTACTAGAACTCTAAGATGAAGGAATTAGGAAGTTACTATTTCTATTTGAAGTGGGACTTCTAATAGTGGTAATAGTAAGGTTACTATTTGGTGTAGAAGTAAGACTTCTATTTCAATTAGTACAAGAGAAGGAGGTTGCTTAATGCTATAAAAGGAGTAACAAAGGGCTGGAATAAACACACTCTTGAAAAACGTGCAGCCCCCTTAGTGTGCAATAGTTGCACATATTCTCTTCTCCTTCTAGTTCTCTTCTAGTTTCCTTGAGAGCTTCTAGTAGTTTTCTTTAGGAGATCCCACCCATCTCCTTTAGAGAAGAGTTCTGATACGGGCCATAGCGTGGAAGGCTAAGAGGGCTTGGAGATCCAAAGTTGTTTTCTTCTCCATCAAAGTACAAGCGGACAGCAAAGGTATAATCTGCTTCTCTAATGTTTTGTAGATTATTTTGCATGGTTTTGCTTGTAATATTGCTGTACATGATATAAGAGTATGAGGGATTGCATCCTGGATATGGTTAATGGCCTTGTGGACGTTTGATCCCTGAGTCAAGTGGGTCAAAAGTTTTGAAATCACATCCACGAGGCCCACCTATTTCCAACACAAAGAAGTAAGGAGGATTGGAGACAGGGGGAGTGCATATTGTTGTACTCCCAGACACCTCCCTTCGTTATTGTTGTCAAAGGGGGAGATATGTATGTTTTGCAAAATGGATTTGATTGCTAAAGAACTCCAGAGGAGTGGGCTGAGAAGGTTTGGTGATAGGGGGAGTCAAATTAGATTTATTTGGGCTGAGAAGGCTTGGTAACATGGGGAGTCAAGTGAGAATTATTTTCTCCAAGTCCATAGGTGTTGACAACAATTCCAAAGGGGGAGATTGTTGGCCCTTTGTTTTAGTTTGTAATTGTTGTCAAATTTAGGGTGATGGCATGGTGTTGGAAAGCAGTATGATGAAGGTTGCAGGCATTCAAAGTGAAATTGGGCAACTGCATGTTCAGGCCATGTCAGTTAAGCATGTTGTAATGCATACTTCACCTCTAACATCTGGATTAAAAAGTGGTCAACATGACTTTTGTGTATCAGTGAGAGGGCTTGATTTTTTGTTTTTGAATCAGGTTGATCTGACTTCAGGTTTAAAAGTTATGGCCTGGACAGCTGGACAACTCTGCTTCACTCAGGTTGTTGTTTTTCTGTGACCAGACAGCTTCAAGGTGATTTTACACTACTTTCCATTCAATTTGGGTTAAATCCCAAAACATGAAAGTTGTAGTCCTCTGATAATCTTTCATTTGGCTCAAGAATAATGTTGTTTTGAGCTTGGAAAAGGAAGTTATGAACTTTCTAGTGGAGACAAATTCTGCAATTTTTCTGCACTGCGAGATTAATTCTTCTTCTTGGTACTTTGTTGTGGGTCCCATTATGTGTTGAAATGTAATCAGCAGATGGCCCATCAGATTAATCTGACTCAAATAGTATGTCAGCCCAGTCCAAACGAGGAATTGTTTGTTGGGTCCATTTGTTTGGCAAGAAAGTCAACAAAATATTCTTTCTATCCTTTTATTGTTAGCAACTTCTCCTATTGGCTAGAGATCCAACTTTTTAGGATATGAGATATGAGTTTTGAAAACTAAATGTTAAGAAGAAAAAAAAAAAGTGGAAGACGTGTTGAGTTTTGCTTTTTTGGAGTTTTTCTACAACAATGGGGCTGTAGCTTTCTTCATGGTCTTGACTTGCAGTTGATGAAAGAAAAAGGAGTGCAGAACAACGACTGTTGTGTAGTGAGGGGCAATTTCTGAAATAGTAGTGTGCTGGTTTTGAGAAAATTGCAGAGTGCAGTGAAAAACGGTTTCAGGTTGGTTATTCTTGGATTTGTTGCATCAAAATTTAAATAAATTCCTATTTCTGCATTAGATCTATCTCGCATTTCTGCATAGTGTATAATTCTAAATAGTGGTGTGTGAGTTTTCCAATGTGGTTTCCTTGGGTTCTGATGCATCAGAGAATGTGTTGAATTGTTTGGATTAGACGAATATTACAGGATCGACAAGTGTTTGTTTTTTGATGATTGAAAATATTGTAAAGCATCTGCGTATGCTATATTTTTATGTTGAAATTCTATAAGGCATCTGCGTATGCCATTGGGATATTATTGTAAGACACCTGTGTGTGTTAGGTTATTTGATATCTTGCAATCACTCGAGTTGGGGCTTAAGTGTAGGGGTTGGTGCTCTTGTCCGTTGATGCGGGTGAAAATTGTAAAGGGGTTGATGCTCCTAGCAGTAGGTGCTGCTAAATAGTGGAAGTGTGAACTTTGCACACCGTGGAAGTAGCCTGCGGGTGAACCACGTAAAAATCCCTTGTGTTCTCTTGTGATTGTGTGATTGCCTGGTTGATTGCTTAAGAAAGTGATCATCTAATTTGCAGAATTGAAATTGAAATAAATTTGCATCCCCCTTCTCAGTGACCAATTAAACCTAACAGGTCCACCACTGTCTAAAACCCAAGTTACAAATAGTGTACGACGTTTTCCAATTAAACAAAAGGTTTTAGAGACAACTTTTATTCTCCTAAAGTTTCTTAGTTGTCCCTTCCTAGAGAGGTTAGACGAGATAATGGTTGGCTTACATTTGATACTTGATTTCAATGTAGAAAATAGTTAAAAAGTAATTTTCTTGTTTTTTAGGCCTTGAGCCCTGCCTTGGCCCTTGAGAATAGGGTAAGGGTGTAGGTAGTGCAGGCCCTCCAGACCAGCCAGGGCCCGATCCTGCATATATTAAGAGTAGGGTAAGGGCAACCCTATGCTCGGCCCAGCTCGGCCCTTTGACAGCCCTATCACCAACTAAGTTGGGTTCAGGTATATGAATTTTATTTCTCAATTCTCATCTATCCTAGTTAAATTCTAAGTTAGAGAAAACATATCTTCAATGGCACCATAGATGGCCTAGATTGGATATGGTCCAAACCACAATTTAAATTTATTGTATCATGTTTTAATAAATTTAAATTGATAATAATAGGGAAGTTTTCAAATATGGCCTTAAGTTTTTGCCTTATTCCAAAAAAGGACACAAGTTTTGAAACTTTTCAAATTAGTCCTGAAGCTTTCCAGTAAATTAAGGACATCCGGCCATTTAAATGTATTTTCTAGTGACTTTTTCCCTCAATATTTTAAAAATACCTAAATTACCCTTCATTTAAAGCCATGATATGGTTTCGGCAGCCACTACATGCTGATCGCTGTAGGAATACTGGGTGTCCTTGATTACCGTTGGAACACCGGCGAGGGAAACGAGGAGAATATAGAGGAAGTGATGGAGAATTTTATTACAATGAAGGATAATTTGGGTATTTAAAAAAAATAAAAAAAAGGAAAGAAGTTGACGAAAAATAATTTTAAATAGATGGATGTCTTTAATTGGAAACTTAGTGAAAAACTTAGGGACTAATTTGACAAGTTTTGAAATTTGTGTCTTTTTTTTGAAATAAGGCCGAAACTTAAAGACTTTTTTTGAAATTCTCCCATAATAATAATAATATGAAATATCCTTCCAAATTTCACATTCTGTATCACAAATATATTTATGACACATGCACATAAAACTAGGTCGAGACCCAGGCCCCAATTGAACCTCCTCACAAGCTGGCCTGAGTTGAATGAGGATGGAATGGGCCAGGTTCGGCATAGGTGTGACGATAAATTGGACCCTCCCTGACTAACACGGTCACACCTACCTTGTCTCGTACGTAACACACCTCGTCACAGATTTATGATTTCAGATCTAATTAGAGGTGGTAGTGATTATATAAATTAGTTGTAAACCGGGCGCACCAAATCTAGGCATCCAAAACGTGAACCTGCATCAAAACCCTACTGAGGTAATGGTTTATAAGCTCATATCCTTAATCCCTACAAAAATCACATCCAAACCCTCTCCGTTTAACCCGATCTGTCACCATCCCTAGGGTTGAACCTCGCTTGAGCTCGGCTAAAGAGACAGCAAAAGCCAGCTTGATATTCAGCCTAGTTCAGTCAAGCTGGATATATATATATATATATATATATATATATATATATATATATTTTGGGTAGCCCAACGAAGGGGCTAGACCCTGAGACTCATGGCACAACTCTCACATGTGAGGTGAAGTGATGAAAACTCACACATGAGTGGAGAGATAGACTCTTGCTGGATATATTGAAAGCAAGCTTGGGAACCATATTGGATAAACTCCTACTTGAGTTCTAGTTCTTGTACCCCAGCCAATGGGGCTGGGACCCAAGAGGGCACGGCGCCCGCACACACACACACGTATGAAAAGGAAAGCCACACCGTGGGAAGCGCACACAAGTAAAACAACATCCAAACCCTCTGTTTAACCCAATCCATCTCCATCCCAAGAGTTGAACCTCGCTTGAGCTTGGCTCATTAGATAACAAGCCAGGCTTGATTGATATTCAGCCCAGTTGGGTCTTGCTAAATATATTGAAAGCAAACTGCATAAGAAGGGGACTGGGACTGGGACATGAGGCTCCTGCTTCATTAGTTCTCTTTTGTGGTACCATAGCCAAAGGGGATTGGGACCCAGCTGAGCACACACATGTGAGAAGACGAAGCCCACTCCATGAGAAGGGGAGCCTACAAACGTGGGAATAGAAGCCCACATAAGTGGGAGGAATGGTATTGCTAGAGATCGATCCCAGGGTGCCTAGGTGAGATGTGTGGTTGCCAATCAACTCAGACTCTTGCTTGAGCTTTTTTTGGTCAAGAAAGGTGTTGTTTGTAATAGATCAATTTTACCATCTTATCATTAAAAAAAAAAGATGCAAGAATTCTATCCTGCAGAATTCTATCTTGGATGTTTTATGTTTATCAAGATCGAATTCAATTGGGTCAAGAAACGGCCAGCTGGAGCTTAAACAGAGCCATGCTAGCTCAGAATGAATATCTAGTCTATGGGCTGGGCTGGGATAGGGCCCATCTCTGAGATAATATAGAAATACGCTGGAAGTTGGCAGTATTAATAGGCCTATTCCAGCCAAGCGTAGTTAACAGAAGGGAATATTATATTTCTAAAACTCACCCAGCTTAAATCAACAAGGTAACTAGTTTATTATGACACCCAATAACTAAATGGGCTTCACTTGATCAAGCCTAATAAGATTATCCCAAATCTTAGCCACCCCTAGGTATAGAATCGTGTTTTTGCAGACAGGTTATGTTTCATATCTCATATTGTGGATTCTTCATGTCTCTGGCCAGGTATTGGACAGGGCATCATCAGTGGAGACTCGCTTGGATTCGGCCCGTATAAACCGAACCCACCTTGTTTGCATCCCTAGTAGGGTGATAAAATGTAACCTCACTTGAACTCAGCCCTCATTTAACCTGCATAACCTGACCCGTAACATATTTGAGTCTAAAACGGGTCAGGAAAGCATGGCCCTTGTCCAAATGGGTCGGATTGGGTAAAACCACTAACCCATTTAAATTGTTGGGTTAGGGTCGACCTACATACCTAAAATATGGTTAAATTTTGTTGTTTAAGGCCCTGCATTTTAGACAATCTTAAGCACACATAACTGGCTCCTAATAGATTAGAAATTAAGGTTTGATCTTGTGTATCAAGTCCGCATCCCAAACTAGAAACTAAAACATGTGTAATTGAAAGTTCAAAAGTTCTCAGAATTCTTAGATTCACTAAAACGAGATGTAATTAAATGCAAATCTGGGTTCTAGTGACTACATTCAACCCTCCAAAAAGGAATTTGATCCTCCAAATTCGCCTGCGGTTATCTTATGTGCAAAGGATTTGTTTAATGAGCAGGGCTCTCGTAAGTTGAAGCTTAGGATAAGGTAAGCTGAAGTAAGTTCAATTGTGTGGTGGGGCCCACCTAGGGACCCACTTGGGGATGAGCGGGGGGGGGGGAGGCATTTCAAAGACTCCCTAGGACCCTCCTTCTTGCAAAAAATCAGCTTCAACCGTGATTTCTATCATCTCCATATGGGCACCAAAAGTTTAATGGTCAACAGTCCATTCGGATCGGTACACTGTCGATCCAACGGTCTAGTAAATTTGGATATGACCAAAAGTTGGCGGACATGTGCAATTTAGGGGGGCTGTTTGTTTGGTCCATTGCACAATTTATGTGCAAAGGATTTGTTTAATTAAGATCTGATACTTATTTGTACCCAGGATTGTAGGTTAAAAATGAGAGTCTGGATCCCCTATTGGACCAATGAGGGTGTGACACATGGGAGGAGGATGTCAAATTAGCTGACTCATCTCCTACAATGAATAAAATTAAAAAAACACCTCCTCCCATGTGTCACCCCCTCATTGGTCCAAACAGGGCTTCACTGTTTAGTCCAAATAGGGGATCCGGATTCTAGAAATGAAGGATCAAAGGTAAATATTAAGAAATTACCATTAAATAACCTCTCATTTAATAGAAATTGAATTAAAGGAAGATGAGAAATGAATAGCCAATTACACCCTTGTAATGAGTCCAGATCCAGTGAGGGAAAACGCCATGGTGACCGTGAGTAGACCATTTACAATCCGCTACGTCATTGCTGGTAACCTGCCATGTATCCAGATAGGGCCTGCCTATGGTGACATGGTGGACCCTAAGTGGTCCACTCATCGTCACTGTGCGTAAGGCCACTCAGAGGAACCCGATTCCCTTGTAATTAAATACCTAGAAAGCCAAGGTGTCATCTACGTCTCCACCTTATATATTTCAAGCCTTACATCAAAACCTTGATCTCTTACCTATTTAATAATCCTTGGGCCGGAGTGTAGCTCATTTCACCATGACGTTCTATGGATTTTATGTGAACTAACATCCCCTAAACTCTCGACTACAATTGAGCAAGATTAAACTAGCTTATGGTATGCTTTTAAATTAAGTCGAGCAAGCTTGATTAAAATGTCAACCTAGTCGGGTATAGTTCAGCCTAGTTGGGTTGAGATGGATATATTGAAAGCAAGCTTGACAGCCATAGAGGGTGGACTTTTGCTTGAGTTTTCTTGTTTAGTACCCCACCCAAAGGGCAGGGACCCAAGAGAGCCCACACACATGGGGACAGAAAGCCCACACAAGGATAACCACATCCGAACCCTCTCCATATAACCCCATTTGTAGGAGGAAGCAAACACTGTAGGAAGGAATGCCCACACAAATGGAGTGATACACAATCCATTGACAGTCTGATGAGATGTAGGGTGTCCAAACAATTCAACAATCCCTTATTCTAAGACTCTTGCTTGATTTATGGTCATGAAAGGTGTTTTCATAGATCAATTGTACCCTCTTATCATTAAAATAAGGAATCAACGTCGGCGTTCTCGACGTGGAGGACAATCGGACACGGTTGAACAATATAGCCAAGGCATGGAGGAATCTGGACGTCTCGGGAACTCTGGCCGTCGACTACGCCCTGTAGTTGATCATCTATTCAAGCCACGACGAAAGGAACAAGAAGTCTCCATTGTGGTGAAGGGTCTCAACATAATCTCCATTGCTCACCTGCACATGGCACTTTTTCCGGACTTAGGTGTGGAATTACTCATTTCCCCATCTGTTAACAATGACAAAGAAAATTCTGACTAGGAATGTTAGAGGGGCTTCTAGAAGACCTTTAGGTGCTTACATAAAAGATTTGGTGGTGGAGCACGACATGCACATTTTAATAATGTTAGATACTAAGACGACAGCACAAAATGCCATGAGCATACTATCCATATTACATGCTCTTTACCCTTCAAGTGTGCTGAGATTTGGGAACGGGGCTTCTGGAGGTATATGGGTCTTCTGGGATTCAGCACAAGTCACCCTTTCTCCGCTTGACTCCATCGACCAACACATGTCCTTTTCCATCAAGCCAGTGTTTGGCAGATCGAAACCTTTCTTCCTCTCGACGGTCTATGCGTTACCAAACTATCATCATTACACCCAGTTATGGCACGCATTAAAATCGATGGCAACCTCACACGTCACAGGAGCTGACCCATGGCTTCTAGTAGGAGATTTCAATAGCCTCCTATCTTAAAGTCCAGGACCCTTAACCTGAGGGGGGTGAATAGGGTGAGCTAGTAATTAGTGACAAACTATATCTAATTTTAATTTCTTTAAATCAATTAGTCACAAGTGGTGGTTAAATAACTAAATGCGGAAGCTAATCAACATAATCACCATAAAGCACACATCATAACACAATGATTTATAGTGGTTCGGCCTCAATGCCGACATCTACTACCAGCTTGTGATCCAACACCCCACCAGATTTCCACTATCTATGCTTTTTAATAGGCTAAGCAATAACCTCTAACAAGATGTTTTTCAAGGCTTAACTGTTAGAAACGAGTAGAAACCAAGATCTCTAAACATTGCGTACAGATCACTGCGGAAATAACTTTGAACTAATATGATTAAATCATACCCGTGAGCTCTCTCTAATTTGATCTCGGTCTTGTAGCAACCCAAAAACCTCAAGATCTTCTAATGTATTCCTACATGCTCGAACTCACACCAGGGAGTTGGCCTCTTCTGTGAATTCTCCTCTGCTCTCCAAAAATCGAGATTTCTCTCTTAGTTTTTTTGTTATTAACCTAGAGAGCAGTAGCTCATATTTATGGGCTACAATAGGGACCTTAAGAAGGAAATAAGGATAGGCTCCTTATGGAAACAGGAAACCCTAATTCGACCCAACTTAGAATCCTAGTTCCATAAATTATTATTCAGTCCACTAAAGAATTATAATTGCACTCCTGTCCTTATTCTCAAAATAATATTTCGAGCTTCTTGTTGGTAAATGCTTATCAAGCTTTCCACGTTAAGATTTCAAATATCCATCGATTAAATAATTACCGACATCTATATTTAATCGATATCTTTATAATTCCTTGAGACCTTACACTTAACTTATTTGATATGTCGGACACAAAATCCACCTGCAGGGTTTGACATAATCAAAACTTAAAAGCTTCATCAAGGGGATATCATCAATCCCTATTACAGGATGTGGATTCTGTCAATAAATTAATATCCACCATACACGTAGTGTAGTCATCCAATTCACTGAGATTATTGACCCATAAAAGATCTCACTCATTCATAAATCAAAATGCCAAACACTAAATGTATGTGTCTATTATTTATGTTGGGATTAAGAGTACAAGCACTCATAATAACCATTTGGGTGTTTATCATCTTATATAGTCGGTATGAAGACAATAAACCCAAAAACACGGTCCTGTTTAATACACACATAGTGTACTAGCATAATAAGTCGAAACTATACCGTTTCTTGCAGTCAAGACAAGCCTGCTGAAACATCATGCTACAATCGTACTGATGGTGTGTCCAAATCTATCTAGATTATGAACAACAACTTATATTCTATAAGAACCGACAAATAAGTCTTCCGTGTATAAGTAAAACTCTACACACCAACTTGTATACTTTATAGAATAAAAGACACTCACATGCATAATGATACAACCATTTGCCCATACAAAATCTCAGTTAGATGAGAAGACAAAATATACTAAAAATAAATCAGTCAAAGACAAATACATAAAGTATGTTTTTAGTATAAACTTCCAACAATCTCCCACTTAAACTCAAAACCATGTTGACTTGTATTTTAACCACATGCCTTCCACATGACCATCGAAACTCTTTGCTGGTAAGCTCTTTGTAAAAGGATCTGCAAGGTGTTTGCCGATGCAATCCTGGTGACAATTATGTCACCCTTCTGTATGATTTCTCGTATGAGATGATATTTACGCTGGATGTGCTTACCCTTCTTGTGCATTATGGGTTCCTTTGCATTCGCAACCGCACCTGTATTATCACAATAAAGTATTATAGGTGATTTTACCGAATATACCACTTCTAGATCCATTAAGAAGTTTCTGAGACAAACTGCCTCCTTGGCCATATCAGAAGCTGCCACATATTTGGCTTCCATGGTAGAGTCAGCAATACATGACTGCTTGACACTCCTCCAACTTATAGCTCCACCTCCCATGGTAAATATAAATCTTGAGTCGACTCTCTGGCATCATTATCTGACTGGAAGTCCAAGTCTGTGTACCCAATGGGTATCAAATACTCGGCCTAGTAAATCAGCATATAATTTCTAGTCCTCTTAAGGTACTTAAGTATATGCTTTACCACAGTCCAATATTCTCTCCCTGGATTAGACCGGTATCTACTAACCATGCCAACGGCAAAACAAATATCAGGACTAGAAATTATATGAGGCTTCCCACTGCCGAAGCATAAGGTACTTCCTTCATTTTTTCTAACTCATCAAGTGTCTTAGAACACTGATCCTTGGATAAAGTAATTCCATGCCTGAAAAGAAGAAATCCTTTCTTGGAATCTAGCATGCTAAAGCGGGTAAGAATCGTATCAATATAAACCGCTTGAGATAAGCCCAACATTCTTTGTTTCCGATCTCGCAAGAGCTTGATCCCTAGAATGTGACTAGCTTCCTCTAAGTCCTTCATATCGAACTGACTGTTCATCCATACTTTGACCGAAGACAACACCCCAATATCGTTTCCAATGAGCAGTATGTCATATACATAAAGTATTAAGAAAATCACCACATTACCGCTGCACCTCTTATACACACAAGGTTCATCAGGGTTTTGCTAGAAATCATAAGATTTAATGGCTTGATCAACACGAATGTTCCAAGATCTAGATGTTTGCTTAAGTCCAAAAATGGACTTCTTAAGCTTGCACAATATGTGCTCATAGCCTTCAGCTACGAATGCTTCTGGTTGTACTCTATAGATACTCATCAAGATTTATATTAAGGAAAGCCGTCTTGACATCCATTTACTAAATTTCGTAATCAAAATAAGCCTCAATGGATAAAAGGACCCGGATGGATTTCAGCATGGCTACTGGCGAGAAAGTCTCCTCATAATCGATACCTTCTTTTTGAGTAAACCATTTCGCAACAAGCCTAGCTTTGAAGGTTTCAACATTTCCATCCACCCCTCCTTTCTTCTTGTAGACCCACTTACAACCGATAGGTTTTATCCCCTCTAGTGGTTCTACAAGATCCCAGACTTGATTATGGTACATAGACTCCATTTCTGATCTCATAGCTTATTGCCATAGTTTTTGCATTTTTGTCCTGGAGTGCTTCATTATAGTTACAGAGCTCGGTATCTAGCTCATCACGCTGTCGAATCGACTCTCCTAAGAACATATACCGTTCGGGTTGACAAATAACACCCCCCCCCACACACACACTACGACGAGGCACACCCTGTGTCTGTGTATGAGTAATGTCACGTTATGCTGAAACTAATCCTGGTGTGCCACCATTGACATGCTGATCCGGTTGGTCACCCATCATGTTGGTGGTTTCACCTAGAGTATCATCAGCGTGAGGTGTTTCCTCCTATGCTATTGGCGATGGAAAATTTTGGGTAGGTATTTCTTCCCTTAATTCCTCTAGAACAATTCTGTTTTTGGGTTTGTGATTCATTACATAGTCCTCTTCTAAGAATAGAGCATTGGTGCTACCAATGACCTTACGATCTTTAGAATTATAGAACAAACCACTTTTCGTTCCTCTGGGATATCCAATAAAAATGCAGACTTCCGTTCTTGGTTCCAACTTATCTGCGTTCCCTTTCAGCACATGTGCTGGAGTACCCCAAATCCGAACGTGCTTTAAATTGGGTTTGCACCCAGTCCATAGTTCTGTAGGTGTAGTAGGTACTGACTTAGATGAAACTAAGTTTAGAATATATGCAGCCGTTTCTAGAGCATGCCCCAAGAACGAATTAGGTAAATCAGAATAACTCATCATTGACCTTACCATATCCATAAGAGTCCTAGTCCTTCTTTTTGCTACACTATTTTGTTGAGGCGTACTTGGTGCAGACAGCTGGGATGTAATCCCCTCTTGTGTTAAGTAGTCCTTAAATTCTCCAAAGAGGTACTCTCCAGCACGATCAGATCGTAGTGTTATGATACTCTTACTTAAACGCTTCTCCGTTTCCGCCCTATACTCCTTGAATTTTTCAAAGCATTCGGACTTACGGCGCATTAAGTAAATGTACCCATACCTTGAGTAGTCATCAATAAAAGTAATGAAATACTCAAAACCACCTCTAGCCTGGACATTCATGGGACCACAAAGGTCAGAGTGAACCAATTCCAACGGTTCTTTGGCCCTATAGTCTTTTGCCGAAAAGGGATGCTTGGTCATTTTCCCCTCTAAACAAGATTTGCAGACTCGAATGGCCTCCACTTCCAACGAATGTAATGGTCCATTTGCAACCAGTCTTGAAATCCGGTGTAGATTAATATGTCCAAGGCGTAAATGCCAAAGATACGTTTGGTTCAATTTCGAAGGTTCCTTTCTCTTACATGGTAATGTAGTTGTGTTATTCTATTCAGTCAATTGCGGTTTAGGAGAGACATGATTAACAATATAATGATCATCCACTAATGAACCAGAAAAAATAAAACGCTTATTGTACTTAATAATCACAAATTTGTTAAAATAAACAGAATATCTATTTTTAACCAACTTGGAAACAGAAATTAAAGTCCTCCTTGTGGACGGAACATAAAGACAATCTTTTAAAATTAAAGTTTTATCTATACTAAAACTTAGACAAACGTCTCCTACTGTAACTGCTGCCACTTTCGTAGCATCACCGATAAGCAAATAAATCACTCCATCACTTAGCTGCTTGGTTTCCTGGAACCTCTACAATGAATTGCAAACATGATTGGTGGCTCTTGTATCTGCACACCAGGTACCAGCAGATATAATCGCCAAACATTATTCAACAACTAGTGAATGAAATTTACCTTTATTGTTCACTTTGTTAAGAAAAGTTGGACGTTGCTTTTTCCAGTGCTCTACTTGCTTGCAATGAAAACACTTGCCCTTAGGCTTTTTCACTGTACCCTGTGGTCCGTTGCCCCCTTGAGGAATTTCCTTACGATTCTGACCTTTTTTCCATTTCTTCTTGCTTTTCGGCTTAGTAACAGAACCTTTTTCAGAAATGTGAACACTAGGTGGCTTTTTCAAAAGGCCCTCAGCAGCCTGAAGTTACTTGAGTAATTCCGCCAGAGAAAAATTGAGATTGTTCATGTTGTAATTTAAGCGAAATTTCTCAATGAAATCGGTCAAGGATTGGAGAATGATATCGATCTGTGTCTCCCATCAATTTCAGCTCCAATGACCTGTAATTCATTGAGGTGTCCCATCATTTTCAGGACATGATCCCCCACAGAGGTACCTTCAGCCATCTTAGTGTTAAACATTCTTTCATAGCAACATGTCTAGCTGCCCAAACTTGATCACCAAACATCTCCTTGAAACTATACATGATGTCATAGGCAGTAGGACAAGACTAATGCTGATGTTGCAAAACATTTAACATGGATGCTAACATGTAATTGTTAGATTGTATGGACTCAAATTCATCAAATGTGTAATAAATAAATTAATTTCTTTATTTATCAATAATATCATGCATTTTTTTCATGAGATGAATAGTATTTTATTACTTAATGCACGTGACCAATACATATGATATAATGGTTCATGAGTTGAACCAGGTCCCATTAGTATATTAGATGTGATATATGTGTATGAATGAGATCCACACACGGGAGACATGTGTCACAAATCTTATACTTAAATACCTCTACAACCGGTGATAAGACTGGGCATCTCATCTGATAAGGTTGCAGCACTTTGATCACTATGAGATAGTGTGATTTGTCTCGATCATCAGAATGTAAGATTCTAGATCATGGTGCTGGTATATTGGATGTATTGAAGGATCTTGAGAAGCACCTTATGGAATAATGCCTCGATTTTAAGGTCTGCTCTCATAATTCCCTAGCAATAAGCTCTCAATCCTGAGATATTGATGAACTTAAGTTTCTATCTATTCATTTGCTTTGAGTCACCAATGAGCGAGGTCAACTGTAGGCCAACACCTCAGTATCTTAGGTACGTGGTAGTAGGACTGTGGGAACATTCAATGGTCAAGATGGAATCTATCTATAGTATCCCCTTGTGCCAAGTAATGGATTTGTCATTAGTAAGTGCGCACCCATCTCGATTAAGAGTTAATTGGATGGTACTGATGATCACTGGGATTAATTGGGTCTCAAGGATAATAAGATGTGGATTTAGATTGGTAGGACAGTTTTAGTTCAATTAATCCATGGATATTGATAGAGGGGCATACTTGTGGTAATCGAGAAGTTTAGGGTCTTCATTGTAATTTATTCCTAAGACTAGAGTGCAGTTGCATTTATATAGTGGTATTATTTACAATTAACTGTGGGCCCAGATTGCACATGAGATGTGGGGTCGCGTTGTCCCAGTTGAAGCCAGCTTTCTATGAAATCCCTAGTGGTCCCCACGCTAGCCCAAGTTGTTAAGATACTAATCGTACTTGAACTCAAAGAGGAAGGAATTAGTTTGCTACTATTTCTATTTGAAGTGAGATTTCTAATAGTGGTAATGGTAGGAAGAGAAAGTTACTAATTGTTGTAGAAGTAGGACTTCTAGTTAATTAGTAAGAAAAGGAGTTGCAAAAGCTATAAAAAGAGACAAAAGGGGGGCTGGACGTCCAACCTTGGAATTCACGCCCAGCCCCCTCTTTTGTATAATAGTTGCACACCTCTCTCTCCTCTCTTTCTCTTCTAGTTCCTTGGAGTTTCTAGTAGAGTTTTCTCTTGAAGTTTCCACCAATCTTCTTGAGAAAAGAGATCTGATAGCGGGCCATAGTGTGGAAGACAACAAGGTCTTAGAGATCCCAAATTGCATCAAGAAGGGTTCTTGATCAAGTTAATTGTCTTCACCTCCATTAGAGCACTACCGGGCTCCAAAGGTATAATCTGCTTCTCTACTTGTTGTGGATTATTTTGTTTCGAGGTACTGCTGTTTTTCTATCTTTTAAATAGGTTATATTGATGTACATGATTAATGAGACAGAAGGATTGCATCCTAGATATGATTTGTGGCCTTATGGGCACTTGATCCATGAGTCAAATGGGTCAAAAGTTTTGAAAATCTGTCCACGAGGCCCACCTACTTCCAACAATTGGTATCAGAGCCTTACCTCATTTCTAATCTCCATCCGCTCGAGCGTACCAGGTTCTGGAATAGTCCGCTTAAGCGGATCTAAGTGATTCGCTCAAGCGAAAAGAGTGCTGGATTTTTTAATTTTTTGGAAGTCTGGGATTTTCATCATGAGATGATGGATGGTATCCTTTATACCTAGTTCCTACTATATTTTTGATACTAACCAGCAGAATCACTTTGTTCTTTGATCCGAATTTTTTGGTTCAGGGGCGCTGCCCCATGGGCCCCCGCGAGCTGACCAGGCAGCTCGATCCTCGCCTGGGGACAACCCCGGACCCCCTTTGCGAAGCGCATGTTTTAAAGAAGTGACAACTTTAGGCATCTTGTTTTTCCGTTGTGGTTTGGTAACCTGGTTTTGTGAGTTGTATGAGATACTAACTTGCAGGTGATAATTTCCTCTCCATATAGCCCACAACTCTTAATTTATTTTTATATGGTTATTGGTTTATTTGTGGCTAAGTGTAAAGGGCATCATGGTTTCCTTAGTTTCCCGTGAAAGGGCAATGTATGGTGAATTTCCCTATATCCCTTTTATTTCCATGTTTAGATTACAATGTAAGTCTCATCCTTAAGGCATATGAATTTATATAATTTTCAATAATTTGTAAATTCTGGTGATGTCCGAGACAAAGAAGGAAAGTGAAGTTGGACTCCTATCAAAGAGTTTGAAGATTACCAAAAGAATTTTGGAGATGCCCAAAGAGTTTGAGAAATCCCAAAGTTTTGGAAAGTCTAGAAGTCCAAGAAGTCTATTCCGTTTGGGCCATGTGGAGGAGAGGACTAGTTTCTTATTTTAGCACTTTCTATTTGTGGATGGTTGCTTGTTTTAGAATGTTTCCAATTCTGATCAAACATAGCAGTTTCCAAAATTGGTCAAATCAAATTAATTTTTGGAAAGAGTTCTAAGAAGTGTTGGTGTATCCATGAGATGGACCCATTGGTAACACTAGTCTTAGAAACTGGACTTTCCTTAAAATAACTTGACTTGGAACCAATCCTTGGTCATATCATGAGATGATTTGATGCTATATTTGTGGGCCCATATAACTATAAGGAAATTCTCAATTCTAAAATATTAAGTGGGAGTGAGGCATTTATATTTAAAAATTCTCATGGTTTTCCATCATACGTCCATTGTAAGAAAAGTATTAGCCTCGCGCCATCTTGAGAATGGCCGTTCCCCACAGATGGCTTGTATTTGTCTGGTTACTAGATATGGATCTCCTATTGATAGTGTTGGTGAGACGGGCGGGGGCCCACTCCCCAAGGAGGAGCTGCCCGCAACGGTTCTCATGCAATGCTAGTTGGTGGGTCACACTTAATTAAAATAATGATGTAGTATCCCCAAGGATTTGCCTCATGTATTTTAGAAACCCGAAGCTAAACGGGAGTCATACATTATTTGGTATGAGATACCTAGATAATAATGAATGATGAGGATCATGGATAGTTAGTCTTAATCATAATTTTGACCAACTTTGATCCGCACCAATCTAAATGGTATTTGCACTCCTCAAGGAGGCATACTCCAAGTATTGGGATTCCGATGTATTCTGAATTTTGTGGTTATGAGGATTCCCATATAAATTTGGTAGAATACTAAACCCAAATGTCATTTAAATTCATTAATTGAATGTATAGTTATGTGCTACAGTATTTCAAGTATGAATGCAAATACTTTCAATCCACTTGCGACCATCCTGAATAAGAATAAGTTGGTGGGATCCAACTATGTAAACTGGAAACGGAACTTGGATATTGTCCTGACTGCTTCAGGATATAAATATGTCCTTACCAAACCCCCCTTGATGAGCCTAGCTCGGATGCATCAGAAGAAGAAACTGAACTTTACACCAAATGGGCCAAAGACGATGAGATGGCCCGATGTTACATTTAGGCATCCATGTCTAGTGTTTTACAACACCAACATCAGTCATATAAGACTGCATACGATATTATATCGAATTTAAAGGAGATGTTTGCGGAACAGGGCAGGCCTGCTAGGCAGGCAGCTATGAGGGTGCTCATTAGCACCAAGATGGCTGAAGGTACATCAGTACAGAAACATATGTTGAAAATGATGAACTCATTGAATAAGTTAGATGTATTAGGGGCTGCGATTGATGCAGAATCGTAGATCGACATAATCCTTGAGTCACTGCCAGAGTCATTCAACAATTTCAAGGTTAATTATAATATGAATAAGATGAATCTGACTCTAGCTGAGCTGTCTAGTCAGCTGGTAGTGACTGAAGGGATTATGTAGAAAAAGCCAATTGCCCTAGTGACAGAAGAGTCAGATGTCAAGTCCAAGCCGAAAGGCAAAGGGCGGAAAGGCAAAAAGAAATCAGTTCTGAAGGGTCCTAAGGTGGAGAATGGTCCTAATCGCGGCCAAGGCTAAGGGTTCAGGGACAAAAGGAAAGTGTTTCCATTGTGGTAAAATAGGACATTGGAAAAGGAATTGTTTAGAATATCTGTCTAAGAAGAAGACCTCAAGTATGATTGAGTCACTTATTTCTGAAGTTAGTTTTGCAACTGGTACTTCAGAATCTTGGTGTGTGGACTCCGGGACAACTAATCACATATGTAATACATTGCAGGGGTTCAAGGAAACCAGGAGGCTTAGTGATGGGGAAATCATTGTCAGCCTAGGATCTGATGGTAAGGCGGAGGCTGTTTCAGTGAGAGTCATTACTTTATGTTTCTCAAATAATAAATTGCTTTTTGTCAGATACATTACATGTACTATCTTTACGGTGGAATTTAATTTCAGTTTCTAGTTTGGTGAATAAAAGTTATTATATTATTTTTTGTACTGAAGTTATCATAAAGAGGAATGGTACTTTTATATGTTTTGGAAAGGTAACCAATGGACTTTATTTGTTAACTCCCACGATGTATGAGATACATAATACTAAAACAATTAA
Organism: Camphora micrantha; assembly: GCA_003546025.1. Classification (NCBI taxonomy): domain Eukaryota; kingdom Viridiplantae; phylum Streptophyta; class Magnoliopsida; order Laurales; family Lauraceae; genus Camphora; species Camphora micrantha. The sequence continues at coordinate 23,596,310 of QPKB01000012.1, read as the reverse complement.
TAGACCATCATTAAAGAAAAAGTCACTTTCATCTAATCCAATAAAACTTTGGCACTTGATGCTAGGTCGTATAAACCTAAATAGGATTGACAGGCTAGTGAAAGATGGTATCTTACCTTCAGTGGTGATGGAACCAATGCCTGTCTGCCAGTCATGTCTAGAAGGCAAAATGACCAAAAGACCATTTTCATCTAAGGGCAATAGGGCCAAAGATTTATTGGAATTAGTTTATACTGATGTGTGTGGACCCATTAATGTCAGGGTCAGAGGAGCATATGAGTACTTTATCACTTTGAGGAAGACATCCATATGGTGCAGCCATACGGTTTTGTAGCTAAAAACCAAGAGCAAAAAGTTTGCAAGCTGCAGAAGTCTATTTATGGACTGAAGCAGGCATCCCGAAGCTGGAACATCCATTTTGACCAGGCAATCAAGTCATTTGGTTTTTGTCAAAATCCGGATGAGTCATGTGTGTACATGAAAAGTGAATGTGACATGGTAGTTTTTCTTGTTTTATATGTCGACGACATCCTACTCCTCGGGAAAGACATAGGAATGTTATCAACAGTGAAAGTTTAGTTGCCAAGACTTTTGATATAAAGGACTTGGGAGAAGTTAGCTACATCCTAGGGATCAAACTCTATCGAGATCGGAAAAATAGGATGATTGACTTATCCCAAGCTGCATACATAGCTAAGGTACTGGTACGGTTTGCTATGCAAGACTCAAGAAGGGTATTACACCTTTCAGGCATAAAGTACACCTTTCCAAGGAACAGTGTCGTAAGACACCTGAGGAAAAGGAGCAGATGAGGTTGATAACATAGCTTCAGCTGTTGATAGCCTCATGTATGCTATGCATCGTACTAGACCGGATATCTGTCATGTAGTGGGCCTAGTTAGCGGATATCAGTCCAATCCAAGACCTGAACATTGGACTGCTGTAAGGTGTATTCTCTAATACTTGAGAAGGACTAGAGATTATATGTTAATTTATGGCAGTGATGAGCTGATTCTAGTCGGATACACAGATTCTGACTTAAGGATTCCAAGAAATCCACTTCTAGTTATGTGTTTATGCTTGGTGGCGGAGCTATCAGCTGGAGGAGTATTAACGAGGAATGTACAGCTGATTCCACCTCGGAGGCTGAATATATAGCGGCTTGTGAAGCAGCTAAGGAAGCGGTATGGCTCAAGAGATTCCTTATGGAACTTGAGGTGGTACATTTGGCATAACAGCTGCTCACAATTTACTGTGACAGCAACGGGGAAGCCATAAAAGCCATAAAGCATGTACAGAGGAAATTTCATTTGGTTAGAGAGATTGTGCAGAGAGGTGATATTGCTATTACCAAGATAGCCTCTGCGGACAATCTGACAGATCCATTTACTAAGCCTTTGACTACCAAAGTCTTTGAGCAGCATGTAGACGAGATGGGCATGAGATGCAACACTGACTGGCATTGAGCCCAAGTGGGAGATTGTTAGATTGTATGGACTCAATCCATCAGATGATGTAATAATTGATTAATTTCTTTATTCATCGTTAAAATTATACTTTCCTTTCATGAGATGAATGATGTTTTATTACTTAATGCACATAACCAATACACATGACATGATGGTTTATGAGATGAACAGGGTCCCATTAGCATATTAGATGTGATATATGTATATGGATGAGATCCACATACGGGAGACATATGTCACAAATCGTATACTTTAAAATATCTTTACAACCAGTGATAAGACTGGGCATCTCATCTGATAAGGTTGTAGTACTTTGATCACTATGAGATAGTGTGATTTATCTCGATCATCAGAATATAAGATTATAGATCATGGTGCTGGTATATTGGATGTATTGAAGGATCATAAGAAGCACCTTATGGAATAATGCCTCGATTTTAAGGTCTGCTTTCATAATTCCCTAGCAATAGGCTCTCAATCCCAAGACATTGATGAACTCAAGTTTCTATCTATTCATTTGTTTTGAGTCACGAATGAGTGAGGCTAATTGTAGGTCAATACCTCGGTGTCTTGGGTACGTGGTAGTAAAACTGTGGGAACATCCAATTGTCAAAACAAAATTTATTTATAATACCCCTTGTGCCAATTAATGGATATGTCATTAGTAAGTGCACACCCATCTCGATTAAGAGTTAATTGGATGTTACTGATGATCACTGTGATTAATTGGGGCTTAAAGATAATAAGATGTGGATCTAAGATTGGAATGGACAGATTCAATCCAATTGATCCATGGATATTGATAGAGGGGCCTACTTGTGGTAATTAGAAAGTTTATGGTCTTCTTTGTAATTTATTCTTAAGACTGGAGTGCAATTGCATTTATATACTAATATTATTTGCAATTAATTGTGGGCCCTAATTGCACATGAGATGCGGGGTCGCGGTGTCCCAATTGGAGCCAGCTTTCTATGGAATCCCTAGTAGTCCCCATGCTGGCCAAGTTTTTAGAAAGATACTAGTCCTACTTGAACTCTAAAAAGGAAGGAATTAGAAAGTTACTATTTCTATTTGAAATAGGACTTCTAATAGTGGTAATAGTAAAGTTACTAATTATTGTGGAAGTGAGACTTCTATAGTAATTAGAAAAAGAGAAATGTACTAATTATTTTTGGAAGTAGGACTTCTAGTTAATTAGTAAGTAGAGGAGTTGCAAAAGGGCTATAAAAGGGGAAGCACTCCCCTTGGACGTCCACAATAAGGAGAACACGCCCAGCCCCTTTTTGTGCAATAGTTGCACAATTTTCTCTTCTAGTTCCTTGGATTTTCTAATTGGGTTTTCTTTTGAAGTTTCCACCAATCTTCTTGAGAAAAGAGATCTGATAGTGGGTCATAACGTGGAAGACAACAAGGTCTTGGAGATCCTAATTTGCTTTAAGAAAAGTTCTTGTTCAAGCTAATAGTCTTCTTCTCCATTAGAGCACTACCGGGCTCCAAAGGTATAATCTGCTTATCTATTTGTTGTGGATTATTTTGGTTGCATGGTGTTGCTGATTTCTTTATTTTAGATAGAGTTTATTGTTGTACATGATTGATGAGAATGATGGATTGCATCCTAGATATGGTTTATGGCCTTATGGGTACTTGATCCCTGAGTCAAGTGGGTCAAAAGTTTTGAAAATCTATCCACAAGGCCTACCTACTTCCAACAGAAACTATGTTGCAGACGTCTTCAACTTTGTCTCGGGCAACCCTCTAAAGACATCAACTTTTTTCTTTTTCTTACTCCTTTCATTCTGTATCATTACCCTTGTGTTTGATCTCCTAAACCTGATGAGGGGGTTGTATGAAAGTTTGTAAACAACCTGCACTCAAAAGGTGAGGCAAGAGAACCCATGTAAACAAAAGTGGGGATGACTCCTCAAAATACAATCAAACATGCGTACAAGCCATCTTCACATCTTTTTGTAACATTCAAGAATGAATAAAAAGGCTTTTTCACCACTTTTCATTTTTGAACGAAACAAATGAAATATATATTTTCATGTTGTATTTCCCCTCTGTCTTAGGTTAAGTACATTCCCTTTCTTGTAAATATTTGTTGTTTTTTATTTTTTTTATGGCATCTCCAATGCGCCCAAAATCACTAAAAAATGAGGAACATATGGAGATACAGAAGATGTTGATGCCAATGTAAGATGATGGACCTTCTAGCCTCCTAGATCTTCCGCCAAGCAACCCTTTAGCTCTCTAAAAGGTTGGAAAGATAAATAATTCATATTTTAGGCAAGAAATTTTTTAAAGGCATGAGGGGCGATTTGGGGTGTTAGATCCTGATCAGGAAAGGAGTTTGCAAATCTGAGGGTCTACTAGCAACTTTACCAAAGCTTATAAGGTGATAAAGTAGGTCTCTAAAGGTTTTTCGCATCAAAATTTTTCCCAGGCATAAACTGGAGAAATGTGGGTATACCATTGATATATACGCCAGTAATCTTGCACTGTAGGTTTTTTTCTAGGTCGAGTCGGGTTGGGCCCATGGTTTGGGGGTTGGATCCACATGATTATGCAATAACAATGCATCACAATCAAATGCACAATTATATAAGAGACTTGTGAGTGGAAAATGTGACCAAATAAGGTATGGTCCAATTGTGGTTAAATCCTACAGTAATCTGGGTTATCCGGGATCGGGTACTTACATACTCCTATCATGGATCCAAATTGGACAACTAATGCATTAGAGAATCTTCTTTGATCTTAGTTTTCTAAAAACTTGAGATTAAAGATTAAGGTTGAAATTAAAGATTAGGTCTTTAATCATAGTAGGATTCTGGTTCTTAGTTTTACAAAAAGTCATGCCACACTGTGACTTTTACAATTGGTCTCCAAGTTCTTGATGCTCACGTTCTCCCATTTAGGACTTGATTGGGATGGGGAGGGTTCTAGACATGGGTCAACCCAATGGATTGAGCTAGCCCGGCGAGTCAAGCTAGTGGGAGAAGTTCTTTTGTCAACGTCTCCTTGTTGTATAGTATCTTTTGTAATCATGTATTCCTTTTTTAGGCCCAAAGATTGATTGTATCCTGTTCATCAAGATTGACTCTAATCTCTCAAGTTAGCAAGCTTTGTACTATTTTAAGAGAACAACATTATAAAAGAGAAACAGGATTTTTTCTCTCTCCAAAACAGTTTTTTGGTATCCCTTGTAACAGGGAGGATAACGCACCACGCAACTATAGAAAGGGTTGTAGGTCTTGGGATGCATAGGGAGGGAAGAATACAAAAGAAAAGGGTGAAGAAAAAAGGAGCATACATGGTTCACAATAATTAATCGTAAGGCTTTACAATTGTTAGATTGAATCAATATATTGTTAGCCTAGTGGATTGGGGCTCACTGCCTTGTTAGCAAACATGGCCCCAACCACATATGGGAAAAACACCCCACTCTAAATAACTTTTCCAATTCCTCTTCTTCATGAGGGAACGGAAAAAGGCAATTGAAACCTAATTATGCCTCATTTCAACAGAACTTTTCTCCATAGTTATATAAAGAGAATGTAGTGCAGAAGAAAAAATATAGGTCTAGCATCCCTATCTTCTGCTTCCCTTTAGCTATCACACAAGATTCGGTCCATCCACCCATTAGCTTATTCATCTGCATCCATCTTTGAGCCTGTGGACAATAGGGAGTGATCTGAGTGGGAGAGATTTCTAGTAAATCCCCTCCTATCTCTTGACAAATACACTACCCCATCCTTCGCGTGGATCGGTCTCTTGTGTTGTAGCTAACTCGTGACACTCGATACGAAGCTTCCGCGACGATCTTCAATCAACATATATAGTTTGACAAGAGGTTTAATATTGAAAATTTCTTCTAAACAAAAACACAACTCACCATAGTCAAAATAGTTTGAGATTTTCTTACTATAGTTCTTTTCTTCTTAATAAACATTATCAATGTAGAGAAGATTAAAATCAATGTATAAATCTTCATGTAGTTAACCACATGACCTAAGTCTTCTAGCTAGCTTTACCAAACTAATGCACTATAGTTGACAATATAACAAAGACTTCCTCTCTAGATATGATAAAATGTTACAAAAGGTTAATTCAGATACAACTTCATTTACAAGCGAATAGTAAGGTAAATAATCAAAACTCATCCAAAGTTATTTGTCTTTACAGAACTTTGTTAAAATCCCACCATTGATGGTATGAGATATCTCACGGCATTAGGATATCGCACAATCTCCCCTTCATTTTCAACTTTTTATCTTCCTTTATTGTACGAACGACTCTGCTAGAATTTGTTAAAACTTTAATAGTTAAAAAGAAAATGTCAGGTGTTAAGGCAGTCGTACAGTCAAAATCCCTAACTTTTATTATGTGTCAAGTTTTCTCTTTCTAATTAAATAAAGACACTGACCCATGTAAAATGGTTTAAAATAATTATATTTTAAATAGGATTTAACTGAATTAGCTCAATTTTTAAACAAAAAAGAGTATTTAATCAGGTAGTTTCAAGATATCACCGACATTTATGAAATGGTAACAAATCGTAAAATGGCCGAAAAAGGATCCATACAAATGTCACAAAATACTACCTAATAAAACAAAAGGTATTAAATAGATTCATTTGCACTAAACATTGCGTACACCACCCCTTGCATGATATACATAGCAATGAGAGGTGGATCATGATTGTCCATATTGTGGGTTTCACCATGAAAGATACTGAAAATCACTTGCATCACTTTCACTAAATCACAACTAGTAATCATTTCTATGAAAGGTTGACCACTAGTATGAGCAACTAGTAGTATCTTCATCTCTTCTCAAGGCTTTCTTCACACTTGTGCAAGCTCCTTTTCTATGTGTGTGGGCCTTCCTTCCACTTGTGTGGGCTGTGTTTCTGTGTGTGTGCGGGGCTCTCTCTCAGATCCCAGCCCACTTGGCTGGATTAGAAAAAAGGACAAAAAAAAAAAAAAAAAAAAAGACTAGTAGCATCTTCACATCCATTGCCATTGGTCTCTTATTAGAAGATAAGGATGTAGATGAGGTTTAGTAGAGACAATTCTACTGAGTTAACCAAGGTCACATGAGTTACATTGTATTATACAACACAAAAAAAACTGTCTACGAAGAAAAAAAAAGAAGAGGATTTTACCAAAAAAAAACTGATTAGGTCACCAGTGGTCTCAAAAGATCATTTTAACGGACATTGCACCAGATCAGTCATTTTGCCCGAAAAGGAGTTTTTCTTTTAGCACATTCTACTAGCATCCCTAGCGACCTTAGTTTTATAACGTTAAGAGTCACTAGGGACCCTACGGTGTATACAAAGTAGATAAAAATAGGTTTTTTGTCTTCTCTTTCGTTGTCAAAGGGTTATTTTTTCTTCACCAAGTTGTCTGCTCCCAGGCACTAACGCTGTGGTCCCCTCCAACGAGATCTTCTCCTACAACTCCTCTCCTTCCTACCAAATGTGGTCCCCTCCCACATCCTCTTTGTTGAAGGTATGTGCTTTTGGATGCTTCACTTTGGCATTTTCTAAGTCATTTAGGTCATGCCCTTATTGCGTCTCCATGCCTTTTGCTTTGGTTAATATTTCCTCGTGGTAGACATCTACTCTCCACTCGAGAATCACCTCTCTAAAAGGGTTTCTTTGTCTTCCTTATGTAGCATTATCTGATAGCAAGAAAAATGCCCTAAAAATGGCTTTAGCCCTTTCTGGAAGACAGTGGGCAGAGAACCCTAGAGAGGTGAATTCTATTATTTTCGGTTCTAAATCGCTTGCAAAAGACAAATGCGCATATAAATCAAGTTCTTGAATTGGGTCTTCAAGTTCATCGCTCTAATCTCTATTCAAACTAATTATTTTTAAAAAAAAATTGAATGGCATGGTTCATGTTTATTTTTTATTTTAGTTTGATGGTTTATATGAACCTTTTTAAGCGTTTTTATTTTTTTTAATTTCGGTGGATGGTCTAAATAAAAAATAGCTAAGGCAGTACTAAAATTCTTTTGTGCATGACATTCTTAATGGTCACCCACTTGTATACATAGAGTTGTCTCAAATATAGAAACTTGTTTTCCTCTTATTATGTATATCGTTTAGAGAGAAGGGGCATTAAAGACATTTCTTTTGGTCCATATTATTCACACATCAATGTTAGTGAAAAATAAAAACATAAAAAAATCCTATCAAATATGATTGCACACAATCTCTATCTTGGCAGTGATAAAAATACAACATTTCTTCTTCTTATCATGACAAAAGCATTTATATTGGAAAGGAAAAGGGAAACACAAACACTTTGATTTCAATTCTTTGTCTGTCTATTTTTTCATGATGGGATGCTGTGGGGGAAGAAGACGATGAGATGCATGGAGAAATGGTCACATGCATAAATGGTCACATGAAAAATTGAAATCGCGATCCTCATTCAATTCGATAGTGGGAAATTCTTTCGTGTGTGCCCCGATCACCAACACTTTGTCTTTGATTATCCTGATTTCATTGATCAAGGCTTCCCGTTGATGTTGATTTGTTTGCCTCTTATGGTTTCTTGCATAAAAAACACATGGATTAATTAACTTTGGATTTATATAAACACACTTGTGGATTAAAAATAAATGTCAACTACGTACGAACCTGGTTTGTGGGGTTTCTTTAGTAGCATATGCGTCTCATTCCCTTCTTGCAACAAACAACAATATATTATTTTTGGGATCAGTCCTCTAAGCTCTGAACATTCCCTGTACATGATTGTCATCATTAATGTCTATCAATGAAAAAAGAAAAAAAAAAAACTTCCATTGTGAAGAATGTGCTTTATACATAAGGCTTCCACACTTGTTTCCCAGTTTGATGCTTCAAGTGCAACACTCACAAGCTCACTATATGTTAAGGTATTCCAGAGATGCCTCATCTTCTGTCTTCCGTTAATATATTGAGGACGTTTAAGATCAGAATGAAAATCACCATCATAACGTAATATTGTTAGGACATCAACATCCGAAATGTTTGAAGTAGGTTCGTGGATAGGTTTTCAAAACTTTTTGACCCACTTGACTCAGGGATCAAGTACCCATAAGGCAATAAACCATATTCAGGATGCAATCCCTCTGTCTCATCAATGATGTACAATAATATAACCTATCTAAAAGATAGAAATCAGCAGCACCATGTAACCAAAATAACCTACAACAGATAGAGAAGTAGATTATACCTTTGGAGCCCGGTAGTGCTCTAATGGAGAAGAAGACAAACAACTTGATCAAGAACTCTTTTTGAAGCAATTTGGGATCTCCAAAACCTTGTTGTTGAAAGTTTATGCAATATAGATCTCAAATCCCTTGAAAGGGACGTCCATGGCTATTTTTAAATCAGCAAAACAGATTGCAGAAATCTGCTTTTGGGCAGCGCAAATCAGCCTTAATATTCGCATAATAACGCCATGAAATCATGATCAACAAGTGTATAATTAAAAGGAGATGAGAGAGGACTAATACCTTGATGATTTGAAGACTTCAAAATCTGAAACTAAAGATCCAAAAGACTGATTACAAGCCTGCAATCAGCAAGACAGGTTGCTGGAATTTTCTGCAGTAACCTTCCCCTTGATCTTCTCCTCTATTCCACAACCCAATCAGATTGGCTATGATGGTGGGATCAAACTATGGAATCCTTAAGAGGTTTTTCTGAACTATAATTTGTGGAAAGAAAGACCTGATTTTCTCTCTTCAAAAGAAGAAAGAAGGCAAAGGGCGTCTTGCAAAAGTGTGGGCAGCCATGGGTTTTCTTCTCTCTTGTTGCACACCTAGGGTTCCTCTCTCCCTCTTGATTTTTCCTCTCCCCTCTTGCACGCCCAAAAGGGGATAAATATGGATGGCTTATTGCTCTATAAGTTCTCTCCAATTAGAAATAGGAAACTAAGAGGTCCATCCCACAAAAATAGCAACAAGCTACCTTAGGTGTGCAACACTTTCTAATTTTTAGTTTCTAAAACAATTAGGAAACTTTTACTATAGGAATCCTTACCCAATGAGGAGTCCAACCTTCTAAGTAAAGAAACTTACTAAAGATTGGAAATCTCATACAAGGGACCCCCTTTATGGCTGGCCCACAAGAAAGAAAAACACACCATGGCCCACAAGTCAATAAATAAGCTAGAGTTAAATTCATGTATGCCATCAAAGGCCTATTTGAATTTAAAGTCAAAAATATTTTTCCACAAAATAATTCAACCACATATCATCTAAACAAATTAGGAAACCATGCCAATATAGGAAAGTGGCTAGAGAATGGACCAAAAGACATATTTGCCCTTGCCTCCCAAAATGACCAAAATGTCCATGCTAACCCCTTAGCAACATTAAGATCATTTTAACCCTAACTCATTCCACTAAAGAGTTATGGTTGCACTCCAAGGACAAATATTAAATATGAATTAAGCTCGTCAGGAAATGACATTCGTCTTCGACCTACTAAGTGAAATGACCGAAATGGCCCTCTATGTAACATCCATAATCAAGTCAGGTTATCCGATGTACTATCAACCTTCTTGATTATATCTCAACCTTAGAACTTCATATCCTTGACTTAATCATCATCCGAATATCATTCTCTTGGTCCAGGGAGCGACCCACAAGTTCAATATCCATATGGAACATCCATATACTAAGATCTTAGATTTTGATGATTAATTGGATAATTCTAAGGGGACGATCACTCCATCACAAGATGGCATAGATTCTTTATTGCATCTGCACGTCCCAACTAATCAAGCACTAGTACCCAAAACACAGAGCTGTCGACCCATGAACAGGATCTCACCCATAGTGAATTAAAGCACAAGAACTCGACTTCGTCCGTTCATCCACATATGCTCAAGATTAAGAGCACTGGTCACTCAGTAGCATAAGGTGACTTGATCTCTCTCAGTGATAGTACTATTTTAGAGATCACACCTACAATGGTCCTGTTCAATGCATGACATATGCACTAATGAGATAAATCCGGAAAAGCCTCCCGTGACTAAGGTAAGTCACCCTGAATACAGGAGAGTATCTCACTATAACTTATACCAAGATGAAGTGCCCAACTCCATCTCTCAGTTATGAACCAATTTATTGTTTCAAGTGTCCATGACTCAGACCTGTCTGTGTGTAGCCACTACACATCCAAGTCATTTACTAGAAACAATGGACCTTACACAAACATACATATATACATGCAGTAAGAGAAAAAGAATAATTCTAATAAATAACCAGTAAATATCCAGTAACAGAGATGTGAGTGCTGTCAGTGGGCTTTAGGGCATACACAAATCCCAACAAACTCCCACTTGCACTAAAGATCACTATTTCACTATTTCCTAACCTAACTCCCATAGACTCAACATGAGAACTAAACACTTTCTCAGTAAAAGTCTTAGTGAAAGGGTCAGCTAAGTTATTTGCTGAGGCAATCTGTTCCACCACTATTTCTCCTTCTTGGATGAACTCCCGGATCAAGTGGTACTTTCTCTTAATGTGTTTGCCTTTCTTGTGATTTCTGGGCTCTTTGCACTGTGCAATGGCACTAGTATTGTCGCAGTACATGACAATCGGTTTCTGCACCGCAGGAACAACTCCCAATTCCAGCAGGAATTTTCTGAGCCATACTGCTTCCTTTGCAGCTTCCGCTGCTGCCACATACTCTGCCTCCATGGTAGAATCAGCAGTACAATCTTGCTTGACACTTCTCCATGATATAGCGCCTCCTGACAGAGTAAAAACGTATTCTGAGGTAGACTTGCTGGCATCTCTATCAGACTGGAAATCAGAGTCTGTATATGCCAGAGGCGTCAGATCATCTACTCGGTAGGTCAGCATATAATCTTTCGTTCTCCGAAGATACTTGAATATATGCTTAACAGCTGTCCAATGCACAGGTCCAGGGTTTGACTGATATCTGCTAACCATGCCAACGGCAAAACAAATATCCGGTCTAGTACATAACATTGCATACATGAGGCTTCGAACAGCTGATGCATATGGGACTCTCCTCATACTCTCTATCTCCTCAGGTGTCTTTGGACATTGATCCCGAGATAGTGGTACTCCATGTCTAGAAGGTAATAGACCTTTCTTGGAGTCATGCATGTTAAACTTGACCAATATCTTCTCAATATATGAAGATTGGGACAAGGCTAATATCTTATTCTTGTGATCTCGCAAAAGCTTGATCCCTAAGACATAGCTCGCCTCACCCAAATCCTTCATCTGAAATTGAGACGATAACCAAACCTTAGTAGATGACAACATACCTACATCATTTCCAATGAGCAATATGTCATCCACATACAGAACCAAAAATGCAACTGCGTTTCCACTTCCTTTCTTGTACACACATGGTTCATCAACATTTTGATCAAAGCCAAAAGATTTGATTGCCTGATTAAACTTGATGTTCCATGCCCTAGATGCTTGCTTAAGTCCATAAATGGACTTCTTAAGCTTACAAACCATGTTCTCTTGGCCACCAACAATGAAACCCTCTGGTTGCATCATATAGATGCATTCGTCAAGACTTCCATTAAGGAAAGCTGTCTTGACATCCATCTGCCATATCTCGTAGTCATAATGACATGCGATGGCTAAGAGAATTCTAATGGACTTAAGCATAGCTACTGGTGAAAAGGTTTCCTCATAATCGATACCTTCTTTCTGAGTATATCCTTTCGCCACCAATCTTGCCTTGAAGGTCTCCACCTTCCCATCCACTCCTCTCTTCCTCTTGTAGATCCACTTGCATCCTATGGGTTTAATCCCTTCAGGCGCATCTACAAGATCCCAGACCTGATTGGAATACAAAGAATCCAATTCAGAATTCATCGCTTGTTGCCACATGTCAGCATCTATATCCGTTACTGCTTCATCGTAACTAGCAGGATCCTCAACCAGATCCTCGGAGTCTGTCTTAAAAGACACTCCTAGATATCTATCTGGCTGTCTAGAAATTCTGCCACTACGACGAGGCTCCGGAGTGTTAAAAGGAATATCTTGTTCATCTACAGCCTTAGGATCTGGTACAGGTGTTGTAGGAGTTCCCGGAAGAATCTCCTCAAGGGTTTCTTTACAACTTAGCTCTTGATGCATCATGCAATCATCCTCCAAGTATCTGGCATGAGTGCTGATAAGCACTTTTTGCTCCTTTGGATGATAAAAGATGCCTCCTCTCGTTCCCTTAGGATACCCAATGAAATAGCACATTTCTGATCTTGGTTCCAGCTTGGTAGCTTTATCATTCAGTACATAGGCTGGACAACCCCAAATGTGGATATGTCTTAAACTGGGTTTTCGACCTGTCCATATTTCTTGCGGTGTCCTAGGCACTGATTTAGAAGGGACCAGATTCAAAATGTATGCTACTGCTTCTAGGGCATATCCCCAAAAAGATATGGGTAGGGTTGCATGACTCATCATGGACCTTCCCATATCAAGAAGGGTACGGTTTCTTCTCTCAGCTACACCATTTTGCTGGGGTGTACCCGGTGCAGTCAACTGAGGCACAATCCCATGTTGTGTGAGGTACTCCTTGAACTCACCCAGGAGGTACTCGCCACCTCGATCAGATCGAAGGGCTTTGATATGTTTACCTAGTTGTAGCTCCGCCTCAGCCTTGAATTGCTTGAACTTATCAAACGACTCAGACTTGCGTCGCATTAAGTACACATATCCATACCTAGAGTAATCATCAGTAAAAGTGATGAAATACTTCATAACCTCCTCGAGCTAGTTTGCTCATAGGACCACACACATCAGTGTGAACCAATTCTAACAATTCCTTCGACCTCAGTCCCTTTGAAGAGAACGACCTTTTGGTCATCTTTCCTTTGAGACATGATTCGTACTGAGGCAATGGTTCGAGATCTAATGAACTCAAGGGCCCATCCTCTACCAACCTCTGAATCCGTTTAAGGTTAGTATGACCCAAACGTAAGTGCCAAAGATAAGTGTCATTGGTTGAAGATACCTTCCTTTTAAGGGAAGTTGAGCTTTCTAGTTGTACATTATGCAGTGTAGGAGCAATAGGATATATATAAAATAAGTTGTCATGCATTCTACCGGAACATATAATATTTCCATCTCTACTGATATTAACACTAGAATGGAAAGAAACTGAATAATTAAATTCAATAAGTCTGGAAACTGAAATTAAATTATTCCTCATGTCCGGAACATAGAGAACATTATTTAAAACTAATATCCTATCATATGGAAAATGTAAGGTAACTGCTCCCACTGCAACTGCCCAAACTTTAGCTCCAATTCCAACTCTAAGGGCAAACTCCCCTTTCTCAAGCTTCTGCATTATCTGAAACCCCTGCAATGAATTGCAGATGTGATTAGTGGCTCCAGAGTCTACTATCCACGAATCAGTAGAATCAACCACAAAACAGGTTTCAATGTAGTAGGAAAGAGATATACCTTTCTTAGCAGAGGCCAAGAGCTTGGGACAATCTTTCTTCCAGTGGCCTTTGAGACCGCACTTGAAGCATTTCCCTTTGGGCTTATCACATGTACCCTTGTCCTTCTTCTTACCAGCATTGCCCTTTTTCTGCCTCTTTCCCTTAGCCTGCTTTTTCTTGAACTTCTTCCCTTTCGGGTTCAGTTTAGAGGAAGACTGGGAGAAGTGAGCTTGGGCTTTGGGCTTCATGATAGCCTCTGTCGCTTGGAGTTCTTTCATTAACTCTGGAAGAGTCATGTCCATCTTGCTCATGCTGAAATTGAGCTTGAACTGATTGAAAGAATCCGGCAAAGTTTCGAGAATCATATCAGTCTGACTCTCTGCATCAATCTCAACCCTAGGACCTCAACCACATTGAAACAATCCATCATCTTGAGCATATGCTCTCTGACGGGTGTTCCTTTGGCCATCCTAGTATTCATGATTGTCCTTATAGCAGCTTGCCTAGCTGGCCTACTTTTGTCTGCGAACATCTCAGACAAGGACAACATGATGTCAGAAGCTGTGTCCATATGCTCGTGCTGTGTTTGCAACACATTGGACATGGAAGCAAGCATGTAACATTTAGCCATGCTATTCGCTTTCTTCCATTTCCTTTCAGCCTCTTGCTGGTCATCTGTAGAATTATTATTAATCGCAGGACAGGGTTCCGAAGATTCCTTTTCCAGTCCACGTAGTTCGGACCAGTAAGTTTGTTTTCACGTAGAATACTCATCAACGGGCTAAAAGAACCACCGGTCATCTCTCTGGATATATAACGGTTTATAATTAGACGGGCAGTATGTATGTAACATGTATATGGTGCTTGTAATAAAAGGAAAAACATGCACGGTAAACTTTTTACATTATTAACCCTTATCATAATGTATCAGTGTCTCAACCTCCTCATAGACCCTCCACCGAAGGGATGGCTGAGTCTATGGTCACGATGAGTAAAGTCTTGCTTATTTGGATTATCACTTATTTGGATTTAGCATATCCAGTGACAGTCCAATCACTGATTGGTTTGGCCTCATATGACAAATAACACTAACTCCTAGGGAGAGGTTATTACCGTCTTATGTCAAGTGTGTTACCATCTCTTATGAAATTTCCCAGAATGTTTATGACTTGAGTCCTCCGAAGGGAAGTGACTTTAATCAACTCTTGAAGTGAACTTTAGTAGAAAGCTCCACCGAAAGGATGGCCGCTCCCACCAACACTTCATCGACATTCTATAGAAGTGATCTTTAGTAAAGGACTCCACCGTAGGGGTGTGCTCCCACTAACATCTCATTATGAATATTCACATTAGTTCACCTACTAACCCCTTGAAGCGATCTTTAGTAAAGAACTCCACCGAAGGGGTGGCTGCTCCCACTAACATTCCATGAACCTAAAATGGAAGGCCGTGGGGTTTTTCCAAAACCCTCTCCCACTTGATTATTTATCACTAGGGTTTTAAAAAACACTTTTGACCTTTATATCGTTACTCAAATCCTGTTTAAATCTAGCAAATTTAGTTAACAATTTTCATGACTCAATTGCTTAAGTCATCTCAAAAATAAATAACCTTTGCTTTAAAACATATTGAGTAAAGATCCTTTAAAAAATCAAAAAACCTAACTTGGGCTATGGGAACCCTTAGATAGCATCGTATTAGATTTTAGTTTAGCCTCTTTCGGAAAACAAGGGTACCAAGATAAACTAAACCCCGACCAATTTTAAACCTTAGACAAAGAAGTGTGCTGGTCTAAGTTCCATTTAAAAATAATTAGCCAAACTAATCCAATCTAATATAGAAAGATCCCAATTTTAAAAACCTAGTGGTGGCCATGTTACTAGGTGACAATCATAGCAATTATATAAAGCATTCAACCATGCATTCCATACATAAAAGCAATAATTGTTATGCAGCCCTTGATGGCTCCCTGCTCTTCGGACTTCAAATCCTTATCGAACTAGGTCATCAAAAATTAGATCTCATCTTGCACCAAGAAGTCTTGTCTCCTCCATCACCATGAATCCCCTTTACTTGCAACCATGCAATCTTTGAAGCTTTCTTCTCTTGCTTGATACTATAAAAATAAATTTACATACAAGCAAACAATGAAAAACAAAACCAAAAATTACATTGGAAGTGCCTATGCTTTTCAAGAAAGCTACATCAAATCTAGTTGGAAAAGTAAATAGAAATTTCAATTTCCTATGATTGCTAAACGCGCAATCGTACAATTTTCAACTAATAAAAACACATTCAAATCCATACAACATTCATACGAACCATCAAGAATGCATATATGGCTGCATACAAAGAGGTTAGTGCATGCAAAACACAATGTACAGCACTATATGGTATTCTGAAAAATAATTCCAGCAATTTGGAAAAATTTCTGCAACCATAACTTAGTGCCAACATGCATTAAAACACATCCTAGAGGACGCCACCATGTCCATAATTAATCTAAGATTAATATTAACACAACATGGGATCATGATTTCATATGGCGAGGCGCTAATACCACTGAAAGTTTATGCAATATAGATCTGAAATCCCTTGAAAGGGACGTCCATAGCTGTTTTTAAATCATCAAAACAGATTGCAGAAATCTGCTTTTTGGGCAGCGCAAATCAGCCTTAATATTCGCATAATAACGCCATGAAATCATGATCAACAAGTGTATAATTAAAAGGAGATGAGAGACGACTAATACCTTGATGATTTGAAGACTTCAAAATCTGAAACTAAAGATCCAAAAGACTGATTACAAGCCTGCAATCAGCAAGACAGGTTGCTGGAATTTTCTGCAGTAACCTTCCCCTTGATCTTCTCCTCTATTCCACAACCCAATCAGATTGGCTATGATGGTGGGATCAAACTATGGAACCCTTAAGAGGTTTTTCTGAAACTATAATTTGTGGAAAGAAAGACCTGATTTTCTCTCTTCAAAAGAAGAAAGAAGACAAAGGGCGTCTTGCAAAAGTGTGGGCAGCCATGGGTTTTCTTCTCTCTTGTTGCACACCTAGGGTTCCTCTCTCCCTCTTGATTTTTCCTCTCCCCTCTTGCACGCCCAAAAGGGGATAAATATGGATGGCTTATTGCTCTATAAGTTCTCTCCAATTAGAAATAGGAAACTAAGAGGTCCATCCCACAAAAATAGCAACAAGCTACCTTAGGTGTGCAACACTTTCTAATTTTTAGTTTCTAAAACAATTAGGAAACTTTTACTATAGGAATCCTTACCCAATGAGGAGTCCAACCTTCCAAGTAAAGAAACTTACTAAAGATTGGAAATCTCATACAAGGGACCCCCTTTATGGCTGGCCCACAAGAAAGAAAAACACACCATGGCCCACAAGTCAATAAATAAGCTAGAGTTAAATTCATGTATGCCATCAAAGGCCTATTTGAATTTAAAGTCAAAAATATTTTTCCACAAAAATAATTCAACCATATATCATCTAAACAAATTAGGAAACCATGCCAATATAGGAAAGTGGCTAGAGAAGGGACCAAAAGACATATTTGCCCTTGGCTCCCAAAATGACCAAAATGTCCATGCTAACCCCTTAGCAACATTAAGATCATTTTAACCCTAACTCATTCCACTAAAGAGTTATGGTTGCACTCCAAGGACAAATATTAAATATGAATTAAGCTCGTCAGGAAATGACATTCGTCTTCGACCTACTAAGTGAAATGACCGAAATGGCCCTCTATGTAACATCCATAATCAAGTCAGGTTATACGATGTACTATCAACCTTCTTGATTATATCTCAACCTTAGAACTTCATATGCTTGACTTAATCATCATCCGAATATCATTCTCTTGGTCCAGGGAGCGACCCACAAGTTCAATATCCATATGGAACATCCATATACTAAGATCTTAGATTTTGATGATTAATTGGATAATTCTAAGGGGACGATCACTCCATCACAAGATGGCATAGATTCTTTATTGCATCTGCACATCCTAACTAATCAAGCACGAGTACCCAAAACACAGAGCTGTCGACCCATGAACAGGATCTCACCCATAGTGAATTAAAGCACAAGAACTCGACTTCGTCAGTTCATCCACATATGCTCAAGATTAAGAGCACTGGTCACTCAGTAGCATAAGGTGACTTGATCTCTCTCAGTGATAGTACTATTTTAGAGATCACACCTACAATGGTCCTGTTCAATGCATGACATATGTACTAATGAGATAAATCCGGAAAAGCCTCCCGTAACTAAGGTAAGTCACCCTGAATACAGGAGAGTATCTCACTATAACTTATACCAAGATTAAGTGCCCAACTCCATCTCTCAGTTATGAACCAATTTATTGTTTCAAGTGTCCATGACTCAGACCTGTCTGTGTGTAGCCACTACACACCCAAGTCATTTACTAGAAACAATGGACCTTACACAAACATACATATATACATGCAGTAAGAGAAAAAGAATAATTCTAATAAATAACCAGTAAATATCCAGTAACAGAGATGTGAGTGCTGTCAGTGGGCTTTAGGGCATACACAAATCCCAACAGTTGTCTTCCACGCTATGGCCCGCTATCAGATCTCTTTTCTCATGAAGACTGATGGAAACTTTAAGAAAAACTATACTAGAAACTCCAAGGAACTAGAAGAGAAAGAGAGGAGAGAGAGGTGTGCAACTATTGCACAAAAGAGGGGGCTGGGCGTGAATTCCAAGGTTGGACGTCCAGCATCCTTTTTTGTCTCCTTTTATAACTTTTGCAACTCCTCTTCTTACTAATTAACTAGAAGTCCTACTCCCACAACAATTAGTAACTTTCTCTTCCAACTATTACTACTATTAGAAGTTCCACTTCAAATAAAAATAGTAACAAACTAATTCCTTCCTCTTTGAGTTCAGGTAGGATTAGTATCTTAAGAACTTGGGCTAGCGTGAGGACCACTAGGGATTCCATAGAAAGCTGGCTCTAACTGGAACACCGCAACCCCACATCTCATGTGCAATCCGGGCCCACAGTTAATTGCAAATAATACCACTATATAAATGTAATTGCATTCCAGTCTTAGGAATAAATTACAAAGAAGACTCCAAACTTCCCGATTACCACAAGTAGGCCCCTCTATCAATATCCATGAATTAATTGGACTAAAACTGTCACACCAATTTAAATCCATATCTTATTATCCTTGAGACCCAATTAATCACAGTGATCATCAGTACCATCCAATTAACTCTTAATTGAGATAGGTGCACACTTACTAATGACAAATCCATTAATTGGCACAATGGGATAATTAAGATAGATTCCATCTTGACCATTAAATGCTCCCACAGTCCTACTACCACCTACCCAAGACACCGAGGTGTTGACCTACAGTTGGCCTCACTCATTGGTGACTCAAAGCAAATGAATAAATAGAAACTTGAGTTCATCAATGTCTAAGGATTGAGAGCTTATTGCTAGGAAATTATGAGAGCAAACCTTAAACTCGAGACAATATTCCATAAGGTGCTTTTCATGGTCCTTCAGTACATCCAATGTACCAGCACCTTGATCCAGAATCTTACATTCTGATGTTCAAGACAAATCACACTATCTCACAGTGATCAAAGTACTGCAACCTTATCAGATGAGATGCCCAGTCTCATCACTGGTTGTGAAGATATTTAAGTATAAGATTTGTGACACGTGTCTCCTGTGTGTGGATCTCATCCATACACATATATCACTTATAATATAATAATGGGGCCCGATTCAACTCATGAACCATTATGTCATATGTATTGGTCATGTGCATTAAGTAATAAAACATCATTCATCTCATGAAAAGAAAGCATAATATTATTGATAAATAAAGAAATTAATTAATTTATGACATCATCTGATATAGGTAATCCTGAGAAACTCAGCATAGACCTGATCATATCTAAAAGAGTCCGGTTCCTTCTTTCTGCTACTCCATTCTGTTGAGGCATACCAGGAGCAGACAAATGGGATATAATCCCATTCTCTGATACGTATCTCATAAAATCAACAGAGAGATAATCCCCTCCTCAATCTGTTCGAAGAGTCTTGATACTTTTACCTAATTGCTTTTCCGCTTCCGCTCAAAACTCTTTGAACTTTTCAAAACCCTCGAACTTGCGGTGCATAAGGTATATGTATCCATATCTTGAGTAATCATCTGTGAAAGTGATGAAGTACTCATATCCTCCTCTGGCCCTGACATTAATGGGTCTACACACATCAGTATGAACTAATTCCAATAAATCTTTGGCCCTATTGCCCTAAGATGAAAAGGGTCTTTTGGTCATTTTGCCTTCCAGACAGGACTCGCAGACAGGCATTGGTTCTACCACCAAAGATGGCAAGATACCATCTTTCACTAGCCTGTCAATCCTATTTAGGTTTATATGATCTAGCCTCAAGTGCCAAAGTTTTGTTGGATTAGATGAAGGTGACTTCCTCTTTAATGATGGTCTATTAATTGTTTCAGTATCATGTATCTCATACATCGTGGGTGTTAACAAATAAAGCCCATTGGTTACCTTGCCAGAACATATAAAAGTATCATTCATCTTTATGACAACTTCAGTACCAAAAGTAATAGAATAACTTTTATTCACCAAACTAGAAACTGAAATTAAATTCCGTTGTAAAGACGGTACATATAATGTATTTGACAAAACCAATTTATTATTTGAGAAACATAAAGTAATGACTCCCACTAAAACAGCCTCCGCCTTAGCGTTAGATCCTAAGTTGACAATGATTTCCCCATCACTTAGCCTCCTGGTTTCCTTGAACCCCTGCAACGTATTACATATGTGATTAATTACCCCGAAGTCCACACACCAAGATTCTGAAGTACCAGTTGCAAAACTAACTTCAGAAATAAGTGACTCAATCATACCTGAGGTCTTCTTCTTAGACAGATATTCTGGACAATTCCTTTTCTAATGTCCTGTCTTACCGCAATGGAAACACTGTCCTTTTGTCCATGAACCCTTAGCCTTGGCCATGTCACCATTAGGACCATTCTCCACCTTAGGACCCTTTGGAACTGATTTCTTTTTGCCTTTCCGCCCTTTGCCTTTCGGCTTGGACTTGGCTTCTGACTTTTCTGTCACTAGGGCAGTTAGCTTCTTCTTCAGAATCCTTTCAATCACTACCAACTAACTAGTCAGCTTAGCCAGAGTCAAATTTATCTTATTCATATTATAATTAACCTTGAAATTGTTGAATGACTCTGGCAGTGACTCAAGGATTATGTCGATCTGCGATTCTACATCAATCACAGCCCCTAGTACATCTAACTCATTCAATGAGTCCATCATTTTTAACATGTGTTCCTGTACTGATGTACCTTCAACCATCTTGTTGCTAATGAGCACCCTCATAGCTGCCTGCCTAACAAGCCTGCCCTGTTCCGCAAACATCTCCTTTAAGTTCGATATAATATTGTATGCAGTCTTATAGGATTGATGTTGGTGTTGTAAAACACTAGACACGGATGCCTGAATGTAATATCGAGCCATCTTATCGTCTTTGGCCCATTTGGTGTAAAGTTCATTTTCTTCTTTTGATGCATCCTGGCCAGTCTCATCAAGGGAGAGGGGGGGGGGTGTTTGGTAAGGACATATTTATATCCTGAAGCAGTCAGGACAATATCCAAGTTTCGTTTCCAGTCTACATAGTTGGATCCCACCAACTTATTCTGGTTGAGGATGGTCGCAAGTGGATTGAAAGTATTTGCATTCATGCTTGAAATACTGTAGCATATAACCATACATTCAATTAATGAATTTAATGACATTAGGATTTAGTAGTCTACCAAATTTATGTGGGAATCCTCATAACCACAAAATTCAGAATAAATCAGAATCCCAATCCCCGGGGTATGCCTCCTTGGGGAGTGTAAATACTACCTAGATTGGTGCGGATCAAAGTTGGCCAAAATTATGATTAAGACTAACTATCCATGATCCTCATCATTCATTATTATCGAAGTATCTCATACCAAATAATGTATGACTCCCGATTAGATTCGGTTTCTAAAATACATGAGGCAAATCCTTGGGGATACTGCATCATTATTTTAGTTAAGTGTGACCCACCAACTAGCATTGCATGACAACCGTTGTGGGCAGCTCTTCCTTGGGGAGTGGGCTCCCTCCCCGTCTCACCAACACTATCCATAAGAGATCCATATCTAATAACCAGACAAAGACAAGCCCTCCGTTGGGAACGGTCATTCTCAAGAAGGCGTGAGGCTAATACTTTCCTTACAATAGACCTATGGTGGAAAACCATGGGGATTTCTAAATATAAATGCCCCGCTCCCACTTAATAGTTTAGAATCGAGGATTTCCTTATAGGTATATGGGCCCACAAATACAAACATCAAATCATCTCATGATATGACCAATGATTGGTTCCAAGTCAAGTTATTTTAAGGAAAGTCCAGTTTCTTAAATTAGTGTTACTAATGGATCCTTCTCATGGGTCTACCAACTCTAATTAGAACTCTTTCCAAAAATTAATTTGATTTGACCAATTTTGGAAACTGCTATGTTTGGATTAGATTTGGAAACATTCTAAAACAAACAACTATCCACAAATAGAAAGTGCTAAAATTAGAAACTAGTCATCTCCTTCACATGGCCCAAACGAAATAGACTTCTTGGACTTCTAGACTTTCCAAAACTTTGGGATTCCTTAAACTCTTTGGGCTTCTCCAAAACTCTTTTGGTAATCTTCAAACTCTTTGAACTTTCCTTCTTTGTCTCGGACATCACCAGAATTTACAAATGATTGAAAATTACATAAATTCCTATGCCTCAAGGATGAGACTTACATGGTAATCTAAACATGGAAATAAAAGGGCTATAGGAAAATTCACCATTCCTTGCCCTTTCACGGAAAACCAAAGAAACCATAATGCCCTTTACACTTAGCCACAAATAAACCAATAACCATATAAAAGAAAGTAAGAGTTGTGGATCATATGGAGAGGACATTATCACCTGCAAGTTAGTATTTCATGCAACTCACAAAACCAGATTACCAAACCACAACGGAAAAATAAGATGTCTAAAGTTGTCACTTCTCTAAAACATGCGCCTCGCAAAGGGGGTCCGGGGGAGTTCCCCGGCGGGGATCGAGCTGCCCGATCAGCTCGTGGGGGCCCAGGGGGCTCGGGTGCAACGCCCCCGGACCAAAAAATTCGGTATAAAGGATATCATCCTTCACTCATAATGAAAATCTCGGACTTCCAAAAAAGAAAAATCCAGCACTCTGTTCGCTCGAGCGGACTTGGATCCGCTCGAGCAGACTATTCCAGAACCTGGTTCGCTCGAGCGGATGGAGGTCCGCTCGAGCGACCTGCTCGAGAAACCTATAGAAAATTCCTATTCTTGTCCAAACCAGCCCCTTCTACAACATTCATACCAGATACAAAAAGCATACAAACATCAAATCTGATCCTTACAAAGCCCTAGGTATATCCTCTTCACATCTCATACAAATATTAGATCTATGTGAGACCCCGACCCGAGAGGCCCAGATTAGTGTTTTTGGAGCTGTGTTTAGCTCTAAGTGTGTCTCGTGGTTTTTGGTTTAATTTGGATTTAAAACAGCTTTGTTATAGCTTTGGGATATTTTGAGTGTCTTGGTTTTAGTGTGGGGCCCTTTGGGGATACCCTGTTTATGGCTTTTCGTGTACTTGAGGTTTGATCTTGGTTTTCTCGACTTGTAGTTTATCCCGATTTACTTGTTTTGTTATTGCCTTCAACTTTCATGTTGATCCCGTTCCCGTCCCGAACCCCGAAACTTGACTTTTCTAGCTTTGAGGGCAAAACAGTCTTTTCACACTAAATCTGTACCGGATTATTGTTATTCCCGAAACCCATGAAACATATGCTTTTTGGAAACTAGATATTTCGACGATCATTTCTTCCTTCTTCGTCGATTTCATCCGAAGTCCCGAAAACCGCTATTTCAGCCTTTCAAAGTTCTTAAGTGGTGGAGCCCATTTCATATGCTATAAGAGAACCCATCTCTTCTTTCCCTTCTCCATTTTCCAGCACAACTGAGCCTAGGGTTTCTTGCACCCTTTTCTTCTTCTTCTTGCTTCTCCATCATCAAGCATCTCCCAATCTTGCACCATCATCTCAAAAGATTGCATCACCTTCTTCTCCATTGCAAGGGCTCTCCATTAGTACCATTTTTGAAGAAATCCCATCTCCACAAGATCTTCATTTAGCTTCCTTTGCTCATTTGGAGAACCTATTGGTAAGATCTCTTCCTCATCTTCTAGATTCATGTTCATATGGTCCTTGAGAAGCTCCATTTGCATTATTAGGAGCTCTCTCTTCTTATTGCTTGTTTTGACCCATTTTAGGGTTTGTTTTAGGGCTTTTTGTAGAGACTTTGATCTTGACTTGCAAGTGTGATTAGAGCTGGTTTTTCATTGATTAAAGACCCAAGGCAAGTGGATGTTTTGACTCTTTTATCTTTGAATGAGTTTTGATAAAAATGCATATGATTTCACCATGTATTTTGTGTTATTAATGACTTGCTTAGACTTGAAATAAATGCACATTGGTAAGCCTTGATAGCTTGTTTTATTCATGAAATAGATTGCTAACCAGATTTGAAAGAATGAAGAAAAGAATGGAAAGAAATGAAGAGACCACTGCACTGCTGTAACAGAACCTGGGTTCTGTTACGCAGTGTACGCGGTCGACCGGCCAAGAGGCGCGGTCGACCGGCGACACTGCAACAGGCCCCC
Source organism: Camphora micrantha (assembly GCA_003546025.1). Taxonomy (NCBI): domain Eukaryota; kingdom Viridiplantae; phylum Streptophyta; class Magnoliopsida; order Laurales; family Lauraceae; genus Camphora; species Camphora micrantha. The sequence continues at coordinate 23,571,561 of QPKB01000012.1, read as the reverse complement.
TGCTGGGCAGCCTGCAGAACTGCGGGAGTCTCAGTTATTCTGAGCACGCGGTCGACCGGCCTAGGGCGCGGTCGACCGGCGACACAGAGGTCAGGCTCCCTGGAGCCTAATCAAAAGACTATTCACCCATTTAACTTACAACTCCCGGTCGACCTGGCCCATGGGCGGTCGACCGAGCCCCTGTGTACGCGGTCGACCGGCCATGGGCCAGGTCGACCGGCCCAACTGGAAACCTGCTGGAAAAACTGACTTTTGGCCCTTTGTTTAGTGGACTTTAAAGGGACTTTTGGCCCTTTGTTTAGTGGACTTTAAAGGGACTTTTGGCCCTTTGTTTAGTGGACTTTAAAGGGACCTTTGGCCCTTGTTAGATGGACTTTCAACGGACTTTTGCCCCATGATTAGGTGGACCTTAAATGGACTTTTTGTCCTGTGATTAGATGAACTGTAAATGGAACTTAGTGACCCTTTTGTGGACCCGTTTGACTTCCTTTGAGGATGGTTGAACCGACATTACCACACGGTTAATCCGGTTGTATCGGTACTTAACCTAATTCAATCTTGAACGGTACGGAACGACGGGATATCTTTTCTTTTATCTAAACGCGAAATTGGTTGTTTGGGTATCGCGAATCCGTTTTTCCCTTCGATGACTGAGTAGGTTGTAAGGTACTACTAGATTAACGTTGTGCTTAGGTTCCCCTCTCTATTAGGTTTTGTTTATTTAAAATTTGATTAAGGTTTGAATACCTAAAGTGCATAAAGAGCCCGGAATGTCCCTAAACTCAAGGAGTACCAAGTAATCATTACAATCGACATACGGGGTCCTTATTCACTTGATTTATATTGAAACCCGATAATAGCCCGAATTTCTCGAATTATGATTTGTCTTGAATCCCGATGATAGCCCGAATTTCTCGAATATTGATTTAGCATTCCCGAAAGTATTGAAGGAGTATTTTAGCATTTTGCTAGCCCGTTTATACATGCCCGAATGAAATGATATTAGTGCTTTTGAGCACCCCGTCCCGCCCGTTTATTTAAGTGCATTGCATATGATTTGTACATGTCTCGTTTTACATGATTTGACCTATGAGTCGGCACCACTAAGCTTGGCTTTCCTTGCCGGTTTGATCCACCGACTTGGAGACCCCTTCCCGTCCCGCCAGCTGCAGTTTGGATCCCGCTACCCGGTTATTACCGTGGTCTTGTCCCGATGCCGCAGATTGCTACTGTGGTCCCCGATGCCCGGCTCGCTACCGTGGTCATGTCCCGTATTGTATTATATTATGTATATATGTTACTTGTGTTGCATCTCCTCACTTCGGTGACTGAGACAACACCCCGATATGCTCATGTCACTTCGGTGATAGAGGACTTAGCTTTGTGTGGTTGCCATCTTGCTCGTTTCCCGTTTCCTTGGATACCGTACATGTTTTATATTGCATACGTATTTGAACAAATGTTTATCTCGTTTTATGAAACTAATGCTTTGACAGGTTTAAATGATTTTCAAGGTATTTTCCTTATTGTTATGTCTTTTCACCTGCTTGCCAAACCGTCGTGTTTGACCCACTATTTTGGTACTCAGGTTCAGTTTCCCGCCCCGAGCTGAGAGTTGTGGCTGTGGAGCCATGAGTGCAGGTTGTCTTGTCGGCTATGTCCTGTAGACATTGGGCTTGACATCGGAGATACGTCACATGTGGGTAGTGGATATTAGTTTGTATTGTTCGGCTTTTATTAGCCTTTCTTGGGATTGTAATTAATGCACATTGTTACTTGTAACTTGAACATATATGGAAATGTAATATCCTGTTACCGTCAGCTCTGCATTTTATTTATGTTGGTTTATTCCAGTCTGATATGGTTCATAAAATGATGGCTTTATGCTAGGGGTTCTATGCGACGCGGAATTCGATGTTGTCCACGGACTCCGGGTCGCATTACCACAAAAGCTTCCGCAGAAATATTCAGATAGTGTTGTGATTCATTGTGGATCCTCACACATGCGGATCTTGGGAGAAATAAATATAATCATCCCCCTCACGCTCCGCGGACCTCTCCTAGGAACCCGGTCCGGGGGCGTGACAATCTAGATCCCTGATCTAACATGATTAGAGATGAGGTAAGGCTCTGATACCAATTGTTGGAAGTAGGTGGGCCTCGTGGATATGTTTTCAAAACTTTTTGACCCACTTGACTCAGGGATCAAGTACCAATAAGGCAATAAACCATATCCAGGTTGCAATCCCTTTGTCTCATCAATCATGTACAGCAATATAATCTATCTAAAAGATAGAAATCAGCAGCACCATGTAACCAAAATAACCTACAACGGATAGAGAAGTAGATTATCCCTTTAGAGCCCGGTAGTGCTCTAATGGAGAAGAAGACAAAGAACTTGATCAAGAACTCTTTTTAAAGCAATTTGGGATCTCCAAAACCTTGTTGTCTTCCACGCTATGGCCCGCTATCAGATCTCTTTTCTAAAGAAGACTGGTGGAAACTTCAAGAGAAAACTATACTAGAAACTCCGAGGAACTAGAAGAGAAAGAGAGGAGAGAGAGAGGTGTGCAACTATTACACAAAAGAGGGGGCTGGGCGTGAATTCCAAGGTTGGACGTCCAGCCCCCTTTTTTGTCTCCTTTTATAACTTTTGCAACTCCTCTTCTTACTAATTAACTAGAAGTCTTATTTTCACGACAATTAGTAACTTTCTCTTCCTACTATTACCACTATTAGAAGTCTCACTTCAAATAAAAATAGTAACAAACTAATTCCTTCCTCTTTGAGTTCAAGTAGGATTAGTATCTTAATAACTTGGGCTAGCGTGAGGACTACTCGGGATTCCATAGAAAGTTCGCTCCAACTGGGACACCGCGACCCCACATCTCATGTGCAATCCGAGCCTATAGTTAATTGCAAATAATACCACTATATAAATGCAATTGCATTCCAGTCTTAGGAATAAATGACAAAGAAGACCCTAAACTTCCTGATTACCACAAGTATGCCCCTCTATCAATATCTATGGATTAATTGGACTAAAACTGTCCCACCAATTTAAATCCATATCTTACTATCCTTGAGACCCCAATTAATCACAGTGATCATCAGTATTATCCAATTAACTCTTAATTGAGATGGGTGCACACTTACTAATGACAAATCCATTAATTGGCACAATGGGATAATTAAGATAGATTCCATCTTGACCATTGAATGCTCCCACAGTCCTACTACCACCTACCCAAGATACGAAGGTGTTGACCTACAGTTGGCCTCACTCATTGGTGACTTAAAGCAAATGAATAAATAGAAACTTGAGTTCATCAATGTCTCAGGATTGAGAGCCTATTCCTAGAGAATTATGAAAGCAAACCTTAAACTCGAGACAGTATTCCATAAGGTGTTTCTCATGGCCCTTTAATACATCCAATGTACCAGCACCTTAATCCAGAATCTTACATTCTGATGATTGAGAAAAATCACACTATCTCACAGTGATCAAAGTGTTGTAACCTTATCAGATGAGATGCCCAGTTTCATCACTGGTTGTGAAGATATTTATGTATGAGATTTGTGACACATGTCTCCCGTGTGTGGATCTCATCCATACACATATATCACATCTAATATACTAATGAGACCCGGTTCAACTCATGAACCATTATGTCATGTATATTGGTCATGTGCATTAAGTAATAAAACACCATTCATCTCATGAAAAGAAAGCATGATATTATTGATAAATAAAGAAATTAATTAATTAATTACATCATTTGATGGATTGAGTCCATACATAAAAAAACACATGGATTAATTAACTTTGGATTTATATAAACACACTTGTGGATTAAAAATAAATGTCACTGAATATGAACCTGGTTTGTGGGGTTTCTTTAGTAGCATATGCGTCTCATTCCCTTCTTGCAACAAACAACAATATATTATTTTTTGGATCCGTCCACGAAGCTCTGAAGATTCCCTTTACATCATTGTCATTATCAATGTCTATCAATGAAAAAAAAAAAAAAAAACTCCCGTTGTGAAGAAGGTGCTTTATGCATAAGGCTTTCACACTTGCTTTCCAGTTTGATGCTTCGAGTGCAACATTCACAAGCTCACTATATGTTAAGGTATTCCAGAGATGCCTCATCTTCTGTCTTCCGTCAATATATTGAGAACGTTTGAGATCGGATTGAAAATCACCATCATAATTTAATATTGCTAGGACATCAACATCCGAAATAATTAATATTAGTTGGTTAAATAAGTAATAACAAACATTCTTCAATGAACATATCTAATTTGCAAGATGAACATTTGTTCAATACCATAAGTCCATTTGGAAGTTGACTGGTAAGTAGGGCTATTCATTGGCAATGGTATAATTATTTCTAATAACATTGATTCGATTAATCTTACTAATTTTACAACAAACCTAAGTGGTAATCAAAGGAAAAGCATTTTATCATATATGATTCTCAACGTTCTATCTAATCACATAACTTATTTCAAATCATTTTCTCTACGTTATCTACGAGTTTCTCTAAAACCCAAAATTCCAATGTATGTTGGCATTTCTTTTGGTCCATATTATTCTCACATCATTGTTAGTGAAAAATAAAAACATAAAAAATCCTATCAAAGATGTTTGCACACACAATCTCTATTTTGGCCGTGATAAAAATACAACATTTCTTCTTCTTATCATGACAAAAGCATTTATATTGGAAAGGAAAAGGAAAACACAAACACTTTGATTTCAATTATCTATTTAGTCTATTTTTTTTTATGATGGGATGCTGTGGGGGAAGTAGACGATGAGATGCATGCAGAAATGGTCACATGAAAAGGGTTTATCAAAGTAGAAAATCATGTTTTAGGGTAAAGTACAAATCTCACCTTTCCATTGCTTTGCCCCAATTAGTGTATTCTCCACCAAACAAAGACATGTGGCTTTAATGGTCTTCAAGAGGTGGGAATGACCAATGGAGGGGAAGCAAGTCGACCTACATGGAGTCGCAATAAGGGTAAGACCTTGATGACAATAACGTCACATATGACTTAGAAAATGCCAATGGGAAGCATCTAAAAGCACATACCTCCTTGTGGGAGGGGAACACTGTTGGTAGGAGGGCGATGAAGAGGATGTTGCCCTCAGCGTCGGTGCCTGGGCGCAGACAACTTGGTGAAGAAAAAATAACCCATTGACAATGAAAGAGAAGACAAAAAACCCCATTTTGTTATATTTTGTATACACCACAGGGTCTCTAGGGACCCTTAACGTTTTAAAACTAAGGCCGTTCTGGACATTAGTAGAAAGTGCTAAAAAAATACCTTTTCGAGCAAAATGACAGATCTAGTGTAGGGACGGTTAAAATGATCTTTTGGGGCCATTGGTCATCTAATCTTTTATATATATATATATAAAATCCTAAAAAAAAAAAAAGAAAAAGAAAAGAAAAAGTTAATACTGTCACACGAAGCCCAGTTCATTGCGACTGTATCGTTTTCCTTAATTAACTATCTATCACTTTTCGAGATAGTTGATCTCAACCGTCCATCTAATAAACTATTATAATTTCAACACTATACCAATATCTCAAATATTGGCGATATTTTTCAAAGTATCGTGATATTTAATTGGAAAAATTATAGTGTTCAAAGAAGCCCCAAAATGGAAATGACATGAGAAAGCAATGACACCCTGAAGAAGTTATTTAAAAATAATTATTTTTTTATTTACTTCTAATTTTTTAATTTAAAATTAAAATGGTTTTTTGGATGTTCTATTGATGGTATCGTGAGGAAACACAAGTTCTAAAATATTCCTGACTCTTTTTCAACAATGATATTTGTGATATTGTTCTAAACCATACTCGGTGTCCTAGTTATTGATGCATGACAAATAAGAGATAAAAGATGATTGAAAAAACTTTTCTATGTACAGAAATCTCAGGCCAAACAAAAAGATCTTAGCCCTTAGTTTCAGATCCTTTAATTTTCATCATCATTTCATTCTAGATTTGTCACAAATCTTCAAGAGCACTGAGGTCAACTAATTTCTTCACACTTGTTAGCTCCTCATAAATTAAGACCAAAATTTGATACTCATTCAAGTTGTAGGCCCTCCAATTCATCATGCAAATTTTCGCAGTCACTCACTTTATCAAATGGACATAATCTTGACAATTTTAAATCCTTCAAAATGATTATTTCGGAAATATTCATATAAATAGGTTTTAGGGACACTATCAAATCTTTAGATCCACAAATTTTCCTGATTTAGGTAAGCTTTACAGGTAAGAATATTCCTAAACTAGCAACGCCCCAAAATAATCCTTTATCTAATTTTCTATATATACACATATATTTAAGATTAACTAATGTTTCACCATATTTTACTAATAAAAATGCTCTTATAAGAGTTAACTCTCACTGTTTGTGGTGAAAGACATGATGGGACTTACCTAGTGCCCCACTAATCACATGACCAAGGAGATAGAAAGTGCCGTATTTGATGGGCCCAACTATTAAGTTTGGATTCAATCACATGCCTCTAACCCTTTGATCTGTGAGCTTATATTAAAAAAACAAAACTTGGATCCCTAGTCCAACAATTGAGTCCATTTAGATAAATGCAAGCCCATGAACTCTAATGTAATTTAAGAGGGTCCTTGTGTGTGGACGGGAATTCAGATTAGTGATAGGTGGGGCTCATATAAAACGGTAAAAGTTATCTCTAACTGGAGGATTACCCTTTTACTAGTATCATCACATTAAAACCTCCAAGACTGAAAATAACTCGTTACTTTCCCGAGATGATAACATGACGAGAACAATATTTTGTAACCTAATGCCGTGTTCCGAAACAGTCAAGCGCGACGGACCAGACTCTCCCACTGCTACAAATACCACCACCATACGCATCTCTCCGTCTCTCTCTGCGGTCTGTCTGTTGCGAGAGAGTGAGAGTGAGAAGAATTCATAACGTCGTTTTGAATCCCAAATACCCTCTTCTCATTTCCAGAGCCCCCTCTAAAACCCTTCCCATCTTCTCTCCCCCTCTCTCTCTCTCTCTCTCTCTCTCTCTCTGTCTCAAACCTCTCTTCATTGCTTTCTTTGTGACTTGTGAGCGAGATTAATGGCAGATTTTCCTCCCAACTTGGATGATGGAGAGTTCTGCCTCCCTTCAGACATCTATCCTCCAGAGTTTCCCACCATATTTTCCAGCAACTCTACCACAGAGACCACCCTACAGTTCCCCTCTGAGCTCACTTACATGCAAGACCTCGCAGAGCAGCTCGCGCGCGAGAACATGGTCCCCCAACAGACCCCTAAGCTTCCCCCAAATCCTCCACAGGTTCTCTTCTCTGGTTTTTGTTTTTCCTATTTCAACTTTTGGGTCTTCTTCGTTTTGCTCTCTTCTTTACTTTCCTGAACCGGGATTGATTAGTTTTCTGGTGTTTTTTTTTTTTCGAAGCAGTTTGGACCGGTTCGCCCTCTGCAAAACGGCTTTGGGCGTGGAGGATATCAATATCATGCTGCTTTTGGGCGTGGTGGGGCTCGACCCGGTTTCATCCCGGTCTACCCGGTGTATCCGGTCAAGCCGCATCCGGTTCAGGTACTGCAGTGAACAGAGCAGAAGTTGGTTTGATTTTTTTTTATTTTTTTTGGTTGTTTTGCCTTTCTGGTTTCTTTACGTTTATCTATTTTATTGTTTGTGGGTGTTGTCAATGGAAAACCTTGTGCAGGGAAGGGCTAGGGCTTGGCCAAGGCATCAGCAGAACCCGGTCCAGGACCGGTCTGTGCCAGTCCGGTCCAGTACCGGGTCGGCTCGAGGTGGAGGAGCTCGAGGAACAGGCGTTTTCCTTCCTCGGGTCCTTGTCAGTCCTGATACTAGAAAGAAACCCTGTAAGCTATTTTTTCTTTTAGCCCGTAAAAAACTTTCTATTCCTGTGTTTCTCTCTGTTTTATCAACTATTAGAGAAGCTGTTACATGCTTTCTGTTTTCGCTTTTGTTTTCTTGGGGTTGTTTGGATGTGGGGAAAACAAGTGAAGAAATCTGAACTATGGACAGTTTCTCCACATTTTCTCTACCTTATATGCTCCCCCTGACAAACCCAAATTGGTTTTCTCAATTTTTATTTGAAAATTTTACCTTTTTTGTTAACAGTTACTATAACAAATAATGCAGTAGTAACCGCTCTTTAGGCATGTGCTTTCTTTTGTGTTCTAAGACATTGTATTTGTGCTTGAATGCCAGCTGGCAAAGCCAATGAGGTGTATTTACTGCTGGAAGGATTGTTTCTTCCCACATCTAAAAGCTGATATTTCCACCCAAAGGCCAAAACTTGAATTATTTAAATTTTGTGAAATGTCTCTTCCAGTGCCAGCCAGGAAGCTACCCATTCATGCATGTGGCATTGGTGGGTATGTTGGTCATCATATACATGTTTTTAGCATCCTTATCAAATTTCTGGGGGCTAAATACCTTTGACCCAAATATACTTGCAGAGTGGACTTGAACCATTTTGGGGTGGAAATACAAATCCCCATCTGGGGTCTTGGGTTTGATTTTATTTGTTTGTTTTTGCTTCTATGCAGTCGTGAAAAGGACAGAACAGGTACCGCCAGGTAGAAATGCTGGGAAGCTGGGAATACCTCCACCACCAAATAGGTGCTTGCCTCATGACTGGACATACTGAGCTTCTTCTGGGGAAAAGGGCAAGAAGTAAAGAAATACTTTCTTTCTATCTGGTTAAGGTGGCTGGTTCTCTTTTTGTGTTATTTAATAATTAATATACAGGTCCAGGAAGAAGGTTGGAAAAGAATAAATAATGATGTGGGTTTTTCTAATATTAAGAGTAGAAATTGGAAAAAAGTTATTAGTTGGTAAATGAGTATCTTATCAAATTTGCAGACTTTCTATGTATATAAATAAGGTTTTGAGATTTGCTGGCATTTCTTTAGCATGTTTTGTTTGTATTCTCAGGAATTATGCATGAGTTCTATTGAGTGTTGGCTCATGATCACTTGGACCCACCACAGTTCATTGTTAGGGTTGAGCCTTTTTTGACTGGGTTGAGCAGACTTGACTGACCTGTTTAAAAGTGAGGCAATTCAACTTGCAAACTCGACCTGAATCTGATTCGACTTGACCATGACTTGCCAACCCAAACTAAATTGAACATGTCAATTTAGCTTATGAGGACCCTTCTCTCTACAGGTTCTTTTTTTACCCCTTCTCTGTACACGTTGACATTATAAATAGGTATTTTGTAGCAACACTACACTGCTCAACTTGGTCCCATCTCTGCCACCCATTGTGACCCAATTAGGAAAATTTCTTCCGCTAAAAGAAATGAAAATCATATGTACTGGCTACAAAACAATGCCAGCCTCTTGTGGGCCTTGAACAATTGAGATAACATTGACGGAAGGGAAAATGGATAAGGGTGGGCATATTATTGGTATGACTATTTAACTTCAATTTTAGAGCTTAAAGGTATAGATCACTAATTTACTATGATGAAATTTAGTGGTCAATTGTTGGATCAGGTGTTCAAATTCATGTTATGGGGTATTTGATTTATCATTGTGTCTCAGGGTAAATTTGTGTAATACCTTTTTTTGAAAGAAGTAGTGAGCAAGTTTTTGCTTTACCAAATCATTCCTTCTCCATATCATTCCATCTCTATTCTTAGATGCTGTGGCATCATTTCCTGGAAAAATTGTAGAAGTAGAGTTATTTTATGATGTCTAGAAAGCTGTTTTGTAAAAGTCCAAAAAGGAGTTTTTTTTCTTTTTTTCCCAATCCAATTGCTGCCGCATTTTCCTGTCCATAGATACAATTAGGGAGATTGGTCGGTGGACCTGGGTCTTGGATCTATTGGATAGAGACTTGGGTATAAATGAGGGAGATTAATTACCGAGTCAGCTGCTAGAGACTTAGAAGGAGCCGATGTGTTAGTGTATGTAGTAGTAATAATAAAAAATAAATAAATGAATAAAAGAAAAAAGGGCATTATCATGGATGAGTAAACGTGGAAGTCTGCTGAACTTTTTATTGCCGGGTTACAGAAAATGTAAATTAGTAAATTTTGCAACATTTTGTAATAAAAAAAAGAAAAGGTATAACCAAAGTCCCTACTGAAAGGCCCCTCCTGCAGTCAAAGTTCTGAATCTCTATTGCCAAATGTGGCTGCGATTCTATGCATGATTTAAGCCCACGATGGGACATTTTTGGAAATGGACTCGCAGTAATTGGTCTTCTACCAGTTGCACAAAACTCAAGGGATGGACTTCAGATGAAAAGGTTTTGTATGTGTGGAAAAGGAATTGTGTGTGTTACTGTTGGGGGCATTTGTGAGCAAGCCTCGGCGAGTATCCTCCTGGGCGGTGCCGCATTTAAGTCTTTGCTAGGTAGGACTTTCATATCTCCTTCGGCGTAGATCTTCTCATTAAAATTGAACAGTTTGAATTATCGCTGCATCAAACACAGTCAAGGAAAATATAGGAAAATCCGACGCCTTCTTTCTTTCACTTTTCGTGGCAGAGGGCATTTCCTAGTGTTCTATGCACTGCGTAATGTGTCCATCAGAATGTGGGTCTCGCACAAACGCGTCCATCTTTTATATTATTTTGTTGGGCAAGTTGGGCCGGCCTTGTTTCTTTGTTGTTGAATTATTCGTTAACGCTCTATGAAGTTGTTGTTAGTTTGTATGGTCTTAATCCATCAGATGATGTAATAAATTGATTAATTTCTTAACTTATCAATAAAATCATGCTTTTTCTTTCATGAAATGAATGATGTTTTATTACTTAATGCACATAACCAAAACATATGACATGATGGTTCATGAGATGAACCGGGTCTCATTAGTATATTAGATGTGATATATGTGTATGGATGAGATCCTGAAGCAGTGCAGAAAGGTTTTGATTTCATGGAAACACTACAAGAGAAGGGACTTTTTGCGACGATATCTTCACCGACGCTTTAGAAACGGTTGCAAACATATAGCAGCAGCAATGCTTTCAAGGGTAGCAAATCAATTTTGGGAATCTGTACTATGCGATAGTAATTGCTATGCTTTTAAGCGTCTAAGATTTTCAAGTTTCATTTTTAGAAGAAAATAATTTATAAGCTTTTTTAAGTTCTGTAGCAACGCTTTTAAGCGTCGACAATGGTAACCTTGTTTAGCTACGCTGTAAAGCGTAGCAATAGCTCGTTTCATTTTTAAAAGAAAATCATTTATAAGTTTTTTGAAGTTCTGTAGCAACGCTTTTAAGCGCCGATAATGGTAACCTCGTTCAGCAACGCTTTAAAGCGTCGTAACAACTCTTCGTCATCCGACAACTGTAAGTTCCAACCAACCACTCCATTCCAACGACTACAAGTCCTAGCGGAGCCATCTTCATAGGATTTCTTCTGTTTTTGGGGTTTTCTTTGGTAATGCCCTAGACTTTTTGAGATGTCTCCTGTCCCCTTCTCTTCCATCTTGCGTGTTCCTTGTTGAAGCTCCCACATTCTTAAATCTTAATGGTAAAATCGAAAAACCGAGATTTAATCACTTTATGATGAAAATTTCCATGAAAATAACCTCAAACTGCTTTAGAAACTTGTAATATCACTACAAAAAAACAATGATTTTATATCAGTTTTAAAATCCCTTAATATCGGTTATTAGTAAAACCGATATAATATGCTGCTCCAAAATATCTTATATCAGTTTAAGTTTTGTAATATCAATTGCTAATTTCAGATATCGGGTGGACTTAAACCGATATATTAAGGTAACCATTTTATATCACAAATATTTAAACCGATATAATATTTTAGAGTTTTTAATATCGTTTTAAACTCATCTGCTCTGTTAGCCTTTAATTTACAGTTTAAATAAAGGCAGTCGCCTCCTAATAAGTTTTCTCCCCCGCGCGCGCCCGTTCCACTATCCTGTTTCATTTGGCGCCCTAATATTATGACCTATAGCATCTCTCCCACTTGAATCTCTTGTGAAGACAGTACAAGAAAATGCAGATTCAGTGACAACTATTCAGTGAGGGAGGTACATATTGTCACTGAAAGTAGCTGATCAGTGATAAGAAATTTTTATTGTTACATATAAATAGTCGTCACGTTTTACTAGAGAGAAGAAAGTATATTAATAAATTATCACAAAATTGGATTTTTCAGTGACAATGTGCTTTTAGATCGTCACTAAATATTGTTAGTAAATAGGTCGAAATATTTGGCGCAAAATACACCGACCGATCGACTTGGCGCGTTAATTAATCCTTCCCACGTTTTTTTATCCCTCCCGCGCTGCACTACCCTTTTCCCTCTTATCCCTCACTCATTTCCCTCCCGCGCTGCCCTACCCTTTTCCCTTTTATCGCTCACTCATTTCTTTCTTTCCCTCCTCTCCTCTCCTCTCCATCCATCGATCGTCAGTCTTCTCCTCTCCAGAAACCCATCTCCTCTCATCCCTTCCTATCTCTCCCTCTCTCTCCCAGGCGCTCCTCTCCATCTCCTCTCATCCCTTCCTATCTCTCCCACTCTCTCCCAGGCGCTCCTCTCCATCCCTTTCTATCTCTCCCTCTCTCTCCCAGGCGCTCCTCTCCATCTATCGATCATCGTCCTCTCATCTCCAGAACCCATCTCCTCTCATCTCTTTCTATCTCTCCCTCTCTCTCTCGGCCCAGGCGCTCCTCTCCATCTATCGATCGTCGTCCTCTCATCTCCAGAACCTATCTCCTCTCATCCCTTTCTATCTCTCCCTCTCTTTCCCAGGCGCACAACCCACTCATCGCCAGCACTGCCAAGCGCGCGAAAAGGAGCCCCGGACGCGAGCAGAGCCTTCATCTTCCTCCTCGCGCCGCCGGACGCCTCCCCTGCACCAGGTACACCCCTCCCTCTTCCTGCACTCCACACACAGCGCGTGCCATTCCCCCTCTCCTCTCTTTCTTCTCTGTTCTCTCTCTCCCTCGTTCCCCATCTCCCTGTTTCCTCTCTGTCTGCTTTCCTCCCTCCCTTCCTCTGTTCTTCTTCCTCCCCTGTCTCCCCTCGCCTGCGCACCTGCACACCACTCCCTCCCTCTCTCTCTCTCTCTCTCTCTCTCCCCTCCCCCACTCTCTTCTCTTCTTCCTCCCCTTTTCCTCTCCCTCTCCCCTGTTTCCTCTATTCCGCCCTGCGCCCACCTGCACGCCACTCCCTCTCTCCCTCGGTTCTCTGTCTCTTTTCCTCTCTTCTCTTCCTCCTCCCCGGTTATTGAAACTTTTATCAAGAATCAAAACTAAGATGATGGGACATAATTTCTTCAAAAAGAGAGTGACATTATTAGTACTATATTCATTGTTTATCTTCTTACTCTTGGCAGATGAACATAGTTTAGGATTTAGGACTATTTTAGCAGAGGATTTCCATATCAATTTTATCTCTTGGTGCTTTCTTTCTCTTGATGTTTGATCTACTTATGAATGTAAGTACTTAGAAGAAAAGGAAGAGAAGCTTGTACTTAGAAGAAAAAGAACAGAAACTTCCTTCTATAGCATCATCGACCTGTATATTTTGACCTGGCTTGGCCATTGATTTTAGTCTGCTTGGATTCAACAGATAATGGCTGTGCCACATTCATCTTGAGTTGAATATGGTGCACAATGTGTTGTGTAGATGAAGACATGCAGAGTTGAACTTTTTGAAATTTTTTCCCTATGTGATTTCATGATTCTCTGATTCTTGATGTTGAAATTCTTTACTTGAATATTCATGGGAACTGTAATAATTTTTCTATGATCAAAGATATACATCTATTTGAATATTACATGGAATCACCTTGGGAAACACAGGACTGGGTCCAAATTGCTTTAGTCCCATAAACTAATCTAGGTTATTTATGGGGACACTCATCTCATGAAATTGTGCACTTGATGGGTTAACAGAGTATGAATTCTTGTTGAGTTAAAAAAAATTCAACTCCCCTTTTTTTTGTTTTTGTTGTGTGGGTCTTTGTTGGAGGAGATTTTAGATTTGAAGGGTGGGTGGTGATGAAAGTATGTCTGTGGTGCTAGTTTCTTGGATTGCTGCATAAAAATAGTTTATTTTTTATTCGATGTGAGGTGGAGAAAGATGAATAAAGTAGTAGAGGGTTAATCTAAGTAAATCACATGCATTTTCTTTGTTGGAGCAAAATGAGTTTTTGTTATTTAATCTCAGCATATTTCTGTGGTTGTGGTTGCACAATTTTTTTTTTTCTTATACTGTGAATTTTGACATGCAGAGCAAGATATGGGGTCCATCTAGAGAAGGGACCGTTTGAAAGGCACACATCTGATTTCTCTTGGATGATGTTATTTGGAGCCTTCTCATTATTGGTGAGTGGAAGTCGCCTTCTTAGGGAACTGTATTTATGTATTGGGTTTTTACTAAGCCTGAGATGTTATGCACTTTTAGTATCTGTAGCATCTGATGCCATTTAGTAAATGGTGCCAGATCTATTGCTGATGAAGATTCAGCAAGTGTAATGCACAGTCTGAGTTGGCCATTGTTCCAAAATGGCTGCAGTGAGAGTTCTCTGTTGCTGGGCTGTTGGGATGGAGAAAGTATTTGATTTGGGAATGGTTACAAGTTTTGTGAGAAAAAATGTGGATCACTTGGTGGAGTTTTCTCCACCTTCTTGAAAAATTATTTTCTAGGAAATGTCAGGGTATTTCCGAATTTGAGGTTTTTGTGAGTTATTATTGAAAAATTTCATGGAAATAAATTAATCTTTAATAGTAAAATCGAAAATTATATAAATTAAATATAAGCTGGTTTTTAATGATTGAATTTATGTAATTTGTACTGTGATTTTTACATAGCTTTTTTTTTTTTTTTTTTGTTTTGCTATCAATTTATTTCATATTGTATTGCAATTTCTCATAATACTTTGAATTTTTTCCAAATATTATTTGAAGTAGAGCAAAGCTAATGGAAAGTTGGCATTTCCTAACATTGTAACCCTCTAAAAAAATCACTTAGATTTGTGATCCTCACTTTCTCCACTAGCTGAAGAAAGGGAAAATAAACAACTAACAGTTGTCCATCTTCAGCATGCATTCTTACAATGTGTGCAACAATTAAGTGAGAGATGTTTCTTCATCTCAATTTTATCAAGTCATCTTATCTAAATCTCTGAAATAGATAAATCAAAATAATGATGATGGTGATAATGAAAGGATGAGAAGCATTGCTTTTTTGGAGCGGCTATCATGGAGCACATGATTTGATTTGATTTGATTTTAAAGCAGGCTATAGTGAATTTTATTGTTAAATAAACCAGATCTGGTTATCATCATCTCTTCCTTTTTTTTTTTTTTTTTTTTTGAAGTGGCTATTCTACAATTTAGCAATCTGAAAATTAATAAAAGAATCTTGATACTTTCAAAATCCATACAAGATCAGGAAGATCTAGAGGGTCTGGCACCCAAACCGAAGTGCAGGCCAATCGATTCAACATGCTAGGCTCTCATATAAATTGTATGTGGGCTTACCTTTTACAACAGCTAGGCTGCTCATGGGCCAGTTTGACTTGGCTAAACTTAAAAGTGCCCATTGTCTAAAGCTATCACCCAAACCGAAGCGCAGGTCAATTTCACAACATAATGCCTCTGAGGATCAAGTTCATGGGCCTTTAAGCACCACTTCCCGATTCAACCATGGGCATATTGAGGCCATTGTTTGCTATTTCTGCATAACTTTAGTGAAGATTCAGGGTAAAAAAAAAACCTTTCTTATTTATATTTTTCTTATTCCTCTAAAGTTACAGCATGCTTCATGTTCTTCTTTTCATGATTGTTCCGAATATTTCAACTCAAGCTGCTTGGTAAATTGTAAATTAATCATAAATTATTTACAAATAACAATTAATTCACAACTACAAACATTCAGCTCTTTTTCAAACATTCATAAAGAATGAACCTTGTCCTACCTCCATTAGCCACCTCCCATAGGTGATAGTTTCACCTGGTACATGTGAATAGGAGAGTTTGCTCGGCTGTCCATACTCAAGTGTCCCTTGGGATTAGGGCCAAAGGCTCGGCGAGAGATACCTGGGTTATCCAAAAAAAAAAAAAGGAAACTGGTCCTCTTAACTAAATCATCTTGATGTTCTCCACTATACCTGTAGAAAAACTAAAGAATCTTGAATAGATTTTTGCCATTAGGTTCAGAAGCATGAATTCAAGGTATCTCTGTTTGGACATGCGAAAAGTAATACAAATCCCACTGCAACTACAGAAAAACCATAGGATTAATCATAAGTGGAAGGATCGATCACAAGTTGACTTTAAAGTTAGCTGCAAGAAAGAAAGATGAGCTTTTTCTATAAGCCCCATCATCTTGAAGCCTGAACACAAAATGCCACTGGCATTTGAATGTGGGAGAAGTGAAAGTGGGGATTTGTGCTTTCTCTACCCCTCATGGGGTTGCTTGCTTGCTTTCTCCAATGAGTGGAGAAAACTCCACCAGGTGCTTCCCACTATTCTCCAAAAATGTGCCCACACTGAATCTAGGTGGCACAACCTGTACAGTATACTGGCTCAGCCAAGCATTATACATTTCCTTGTACAGGCCCCTCACCAAAAGGAATATACGCGAGCTCTGCAGTGTTAGATGAGATTGTTGTGATCTCTGCAGTGACCTAGATGACAGACTTACTCTGAAGCCAATTTTAGCCAAGTGTGTTGATTCGAATATGAGTTTGAACTGAAATGTTAGATTTTCATATAAAAATTTTTAGTATATTCTTCCATTGATTCATCACATACTTCTCCTTTCTTTATGAACACTTGATGTTGGTTATCCTACTAAACATCCTTTTATTTATTTTTTGATGAACTAATGAATTCTTTTTTCCCTTTTCTAATAGGACACCAGAAGAAGTTTTTGCAGCAAAAGGTGTTAAGCCAACTTTATTTCCTAATCTGAATACTCTTGCCCTCGTTGAGGTATATTCAATTCTTTATCATGGTAGAGGCATACAGTGCTCTTTTTTGTATGCATGTATTTCTTTTTGAATGTATCTATCTTGTTATCGGTATTATACTTATATATTGTAGCACTTTGTGCGGCTCATTGGTCCTGAGGTTGGACCTTTTGGCTATTATGAGAGTCTGGATCCTTTCAGTGTAATTAACTTTTAATGGTCCATATCTTCAAAGTTTGTTAGATAGGAATGTTGGACATAGCTTATTTTAGAGTACAATGGTAAAACTTTTTCCTATCATTCCAAATGTCGTGAAATTGCAATATTTGCCTTTGCAATTGACATATTTTTTTGATTTAAATTGTATAGAATTGCACATATAGATGGATAAGAGTTGGATGGATCTGCCGGATCGTTTCGGCACTCGATATACTAGAGGTATTGAGGATTTCATTGCTCTTGCTAGTAATCATATTGACCTCGCGGGCAGGATTCGTTGTCCATGTAGGATTTGCAATAATAGGTATTATAAGCAGATCAATGAAGTAAAAGATCATTTACTTGACAATGGGATGGACAAGCATTACACTCGATGGGTACATCATGGTGAAGAATATGAAGAGTTGTCTGATGATGATGATGACGATGATGTTGGTGCTGATGAAGGGGTTGTTTTTTATGGGGTGCATGATCTACTTCAAGATTTAGGGGCATCTACTCGTATGGATAATCCAGTGCCAAACATGCAATATGGAGATGCAGATAATTTTACAACCACAGAAGTAGAAACATTTAGTGGTCTTAATAGTAGAGAAGGAAATGCTACTTTGTTTGAGAAACTCATGAATGAATCGGGGCAACCTTTGTATCCAGGCTGCAAAAAATTCTCAAAATTAGATTATCTCGTGAAGTTGTTTCATGTGAAGGTAATTAATCGTTGGAGTAACAAATCATTTGATATGATTATTCAACTGATTAAAGCAGCATTGCCTGAGGGTGAGACGCTACCAAAGTCCTATCATGAGGCAAAGACAATAATACGAGAGTTAGGGCTTGGTTATATTGCAATACATGCATGCAAGTATGATTGTGCACTTTTCTGGGGGAAGGACAATGAAAATCTTCGAAGTTGTCCAGAATGTGGAGAGCCGAGGTACAAAGTTGTTGAAGGCAAGTTTAAGAAAATACGACAAAAATTTTTACGATACTTTCCACTTAAACCAAGACTTCAAAGGTTGTTTATGTCAAGGATGACTACTGTAGATATGAGGTGGCAAAAAGAAAAGCGAGTTCGGGAGGAAAATGTATTTAGGCACCCAGCTGATTCTAAAGTCTGGGAAGACTTTGACAAAGAGAATGAGTGGTTTTCAAATGAACCTCGCAATATCCGCCTAGGCCTTGCAAGCGATGGGTTCAACCCTTTTGGTGACATGAGTACCATGTACACCATGTGGCCAGTAATGCTCATGCCTTATAATTTGCCACCATGGAAATGTATGAAGGATCCTTTCATCTTCATGTTACTACTTATTCCTGGTCCTAAATCACCGGGAAATGACATTGATGTGTATTTACGACCGTTGATAGATGAATTAAAAGATTTGTGGGAGAATGGCGTGGAGACATATGATGTTGTGACCAAGCAAACATTTCGGCTGCACACTGCATTATTGTGGACTATTAATGACTTTCCTGCATTTGCTAACTTGTCTGGATGGAGCATCAAAGGCAAAATGGCATGCCCAAATTGTAACAAAGACACAGTTTCTATGTATCTAAAGAACTGCCACAAGTTATGTTATATGGCCAATCGTCGCTTTTTGCAATCGCGACATTCTTGGCGGAGTCGTGGTAAGAACTTATTTGATGGGAAGGCTGAGAACAGGCCAAAACCAAAGGATTTGTCTGGGGATGATGTGTTATCACAACTTGAACTGGTTGAAGTACGGAAATTTGGGAAGAATCCGAATAACAAGAAAAGGAAGCGCACGCAAATTGAGTTGAATTGGTCAAAGAGGAGTATATTTTTCGAATTACCGTATTGGCGAACCCTGAAGCTACGTCACAACCTTGATGTGATGCACATTGAAAAGAACATTTGTGAGAGCTTTTTAGGAACTGTGATGGGTATTGATGGTAAAACAAAAGATTCAATGCAAGCTCGATTAGATTTGGAAGAAATGGGTATAAGAAAAGAGTTGCATCTAATTCCTAGGGGTGATAAGTTTATCATACCGTCTGCAAGCTATACATTGTCATCTACCGAGAAAAAGGCATTTTGCGAATGGTTGAAATCTGTAAAGTTTCCAGATGGCTTTGCATCTAATATTTCTCGGTGTGTGAATGTCAATGATGGTAGAATATCAGGAATGAAAAGCCATGACTGCCATGTACTTTTACAACGGCTTCTCCCAGTTGCTGTGCGTGGTTTCTTGTCCAGTGATGTATCCATTGCATTGATTGAGCTGGGTTTCTTCTTCCAAGAGTTGTGTTCGAGGACATTAAGGTTGGAAGTGCTAGAGAATATGGAGAAGGACATTGCTGTGATACTTTGTAAACTTGAACAGATATTTCCGCCTTCATTTTTTGATGTAATGGTTCATTTGGCCGTTCATTTACCACAAGAGGCAATTCTTGGTGGACCTGTGCAATATCGGTGGATGTATCCCATTGAAAGGTAACATGTATATGCATTTAAAAATTTAAAGTTGTACTTTGTTTTGCCAACAATAATTATAAACCTTTAAACAGGTTTTTGCACACTTTGAAACAATATGTTTGTAACAAGGCACGTCCAGAAGGTTCAATTGCTGAAGCATACATTGATAACGAATGCCTGACATTTTGTTCCATGTATCTCCAAGGAATTGAAGCACGCTTCAATCGTGAAAAGCGAAATTTTGATGGTGGTCGGGAGGAACAACCTACTAGGTTGCATGTTTTCTCACAGAATGTGCGACCATTAGGAGCTTCTAAAGTTGTCAGCTTGAATCTCAAAGATCACAACAAGGCTCGTTATTATATGCTGAATAATTCAGAAGAAGTATTGCCATATCTAGAGTGAGTGCAACCATATGTACTAAGATTTAATATATATATTTCTAACTGATTTATACTGAGATTCAATAAATATATATTTTCTTTATGCAGACAACACCTGACTGAGCTTAAAAGGCATAGTCCAAATAATTTGGAAGAGAGGCAAGAAATGTATTTTGCTGAATGGTTTGAACAACGTGTAAGTTTTCTTAGGGACCCAAAAGTAAAGGTACTTGTAAGTCTTAATTATATTGTATTTTATATTGATTTTGTACACTTTTCTCGTAGATGCAAGAATTGCGATCCCAGAAATCTCCTGAAGCTACCAATGATTTATATTCATTAGCTTGCGGGCCTGATCATCGTGTCATTTGATATAATCGTTGCATCGTTAATGGGATTAGGTTTCACACAAAGGACAAGGAAGTAAATCTCCGTACTCAAAATAGTGGTGTCGTTGTGCAAGGGTGTCACCAATCAAAAGAGATTGATTTCTTTGGCGTTTTAACCGATGTCATAGTGTTAAACTACTTAAATTCCAATCAAGTTTATCTTTTTCAATGTGATTGGTATGATATTGGTAATAGAAGGACGAGTATTCAAACAGATGGCCATGTGACTAATGTTAATATCTCCCGAACTTGGTACAAAGATGATCGATTTGTGCTCGCTGCCCAAGCAGGTCAAGTCTTTTATGTGAGCGATACTAAATTGCGTGGTAGTTGGCAAGTTGTGCAGAAGATAAAGCCAAGAAATGTATATGATATTTCAGAGAAGGAGGAAGAAATTGTAGCAGAGCATGGTGTTGAGGCATTTCAACAAGAGGAGCACATCGTTGTGAATGGCATTGTCGAACATGATCACACACTCGAAGAACTTAACGGTGATAATATTCAGAATGAAGAACTTGCAACTCTACACCTGAGTAGGGAAGATTTGAACCCAAGTGAAGTTGATGCACATGTGGTACTGACCAATATGCATGGGTAGAGTACAGACAAAGGATCCGTTCATTAATGATGATGAAATTGATGAAGAAGAGGATGCAATGATAGATTATTGTAGTTATGAAGAAGAGAATGTTGGATCAAGTGACGATGATACTGACATAGATTGAATGGTCATGTAAAAGGTAATTTTAATTATCCATGAGCGATAGCATCAGAAATATTGTGTAATTTAATTCCTTCCTAATCATGATACTTATTATTGACTTTCATTTTACTTGTTTATATTTACATGATTCATTTTTTGTCTGCACTACACTTCAAAAAGTGATTTATGCTCAATGATAGTTTGTTAAGTTCATGTTGTCAAATATTTATATTTCTTGTGCAGTCATGGGACCAGGTAGACGAACTACTAGAAGTTCTCAAATGCAGCCTCTGCCTAAGCCAAACACACAACCAGGTGTTGTGCTTCTTCGTGGTAAGATAGTATTCTTTCATGCAACTTTTGATTTCAGTCCAATCTCTCTATAAATTTCATCAGTTGTGTACACTTGCAACTTTGGTATATTCCCACTCAGTCTTTGTTTATTCATGTTGTGAATTGAATAATTTGTGTATAGACATGGCACCAGATGGACGATCCGCAAGTTCTAGTACAATGCCTTCATCTGTTCCTAACTCTTCTGCACAATCAGCTAATGCATCTACTCCTGGTAAGTCCAATAGTTTGATGACATTA
Source organism: Camphora micrantha (assembly GCA_003546025.1). Lineage (NCBI taxonomy): Eukaryota > Viridiplantae > Streptophyta > Magnoliopsida > Laurales > Lauraceae > Camphora > Camphora micrantha. The sequence continues at coordinate 23,549,863 of QPKB01000012.1, read as the reverse complement.
TTAATGGATTGGAAAAAAGGGATCAAGCAAAAGTGTCTAACCAGCTGTTAATTTGTGCTATTGTTAATTGTTAAACAGGTTCGACATTATCAGTTACCAAAAGAGGCAAGGCAAAGAACAACACTCTCATTAACCATATAGCAAGGTGAGGTCAGAAACCTAGGATTGAGATACCACCAGGTAAGTCAAAACCCGTAGGAGATTGGAGTCAACAATTTGCTTCTGAAGTTGGCATAATTTGCCGCGAATATGCACCTCTGTCACTTTATAATTGGAGAAAGGTGAAGAAGGAAGACAAATCTAAAGTTCAAACGATGCACGGACATATTTTGGTAATAAAAATAATTTTCTTTAGTTGATTTAATATTTATGGAGTTGAATTCTTCTTAACATTTCGTTGCAAACTTATTTGCAGAAGAGCTTTGACATTGATATCCATCTCCCGCATGTTGAAAGGGCTATCAATAAATACATAGGGCAGCGCCTCAAAGAGTTCAGGTGCAGGTTGCACGTTTACTACAAGTCTCTTTCAAATGATCAACGCAGACGGAAGCCATATGTCAACGTCGCACAAGAGGACTGGGAACGACTTTGTGATTGGTTTGAAACAGACAAGTTCAAGGTAAAAAAATGTTATTATTGAAACTTCGTATTTGTATCCTATTGTACTAGCTTATAGCTAACAAAATTATATTGCAGAAACTTAGCATGGTAAACAAGGCCATTCGTGCCAAGAAAAAAGTTCATCACCGTGGTGGTTCAAGATCGTTTTTGAATCATCGAGCTGATAAGGTATTGTAAATGTTTATAAATTCCCGTGTTTGATATTTAGATTTGAGTAAGATCTTGGATATTCATTATTGGATTTTTCATGTGTTATCTCATATTTGTGTACTTTGTTATGTGATGCTATGTCAATTGTCAAGCGTATTCAATTTGGTATTCATCTAGTTTTGGGTAGGGGGAACTAGGAAGCACTAGTTTAGACTTTAAGGTGCTGCTACTTCTTTGTGTGAAGTAAGTATATAAACAGGAGAACTTGTCCCAGAAGTGCAATAAATGTGGCAAGATGCTTTGATGCCTTTGTGAGAAATGATTTACAGATATGCTTCTTTTGTCATGTTCTAGGTACTTTGCTATGTAGCTTGCTCTCATCTGTAGTAGGAATTAGTAGCGTATGTTTGACAATGCTATTTAAGTATATAAGTATATCTGTAAATGGGAATTTAGAATTGGCATGGCCGACAATAAACATTTTTGGGATTGAACCTGTTACAGCGTAATGCACAAATTCAACAAGAGCCCGGCAGGATTGAATTTTATCGCATGATGTATTATAATCAGGGCAAAGGCTGGAGTGGCTCCGTTGCTGAAGAAAATTATGTGAGGATCAAGTTTTCTTTCCTCTTTTTTCTTGTCTGTAATTAGGATTTGTCGTCCAAAGTATCTTTTTTTGTTTGATATTTGCCTCTATTTATAATTACAGGATAAGATGTTGAAGATGCAAGCTGAGTCCCTAGAAGAAGGTTCTACCGCCATGACTGAGGAAGACATTGCTAATAAAGTCTTAGGTACAAAACCAGGTTACATCGTTGGTCTTGGTCACAGCGTGGACCCAATGTCATCCTCCTCCTCTTACTGTTATCCGGAGGTTGAGGAACTTCGGAGAAGAGCTGAGGCAGCTGAGAGACAAGCTGAGGAGCATGATAGACAAGCACAAGAGCTGAGAGACGAGGTTCATGAGTTACAAAATTGGAAAGCAGCTTCTGAAGCTAAATTGAACTTTCTCATGGGGCACATTGGGGCCAACTTTTCTGTGGTATGTGTTTATCTTTATCTTTAGTATAGAGTACAGATTAGGAGAATATATTAAGTTGCATGATGGATATTGTATATTTATAAATAAAATGTGCTTATGAACTCATACTCATTTTCGCCATGGTTAATAATTATTTTGGATAAGTTTTTTATAAATAAAATGTGCTTATGAACTCATACTCATATATTAACTTATTTTGGTTAATAAGAAACAGGAGTAGGAGGTGAAGTTTCATGGTCTTGAAATGCTACAAACTCCCTCAAGTGTCTGTATGGTTTGTTGGAGCTGAGAAGAAAGAACGCTACAGAGAGTGCTACCCTTGTTCTCTTTCTTATAGAAAACATAAAATGAAGTAACTGTGTGATATAGTTTTGTTTTGAAATTGTGTGACGTAGTTTTGTTTTGAAAATTATCAATATGAACAAGTCATATAGCATCATGAACCTATCAAGGGAAAATAAAAAATAAAAACATTATCGCATGCAATGTGAAGAAGACATTATCTGACTTCAATAGAAAGGAGAGATCCTAACCTATAGTCACGAGATCTTGTAGTATTTCAAAATACTAAATCTATGCAGAGTAACATGTTCTATACATTCAAAAAAATGAGACCTTTCGTTGTCAATATGTATTGCCTAAAACGTAAGTTTTAAAATATTCTGTTGTTACTGTCAAGGTGTGACTTTTATCTACAGAGATTTAATGGGATAGGCTTTATTGTTGTTGATGATGAAGATGATGACATAGCGATTGAAAAGTTTGATCAATTTTACTAATGAATGTGCATTTCCACAAGTGGTTTTATACAGCTAGTTATATTGTAAAATGCTTGGTCTGTGGTACTGTTCGACAGAATTATAAAACAACATTTCAAATTGACCAAGAACATAGAGCTTGTGGGTGAGTGGCTGTTGATTGAGATGATACAAGAATCACATGCTGAGATGATACCATGAAAAGTTTGATCAATTTCATTACTAAATGTGCATTATACAAGTAGTTTTGTATAGCTAGTCATATCTCTGGGACTGTTCAACAGAATTATAGAACAACATTTCAAATTGAATAAAAGCAGAAATAGCTTGTGGATGAGTAGCTTTTATTGCTTTAACCTGAGATGAGGCAGAAACTACTTGCTACAAATGTGATCGCAGGATGGATACTTTCACTAGACCGAGTCAAGCAAGCAATGCATTGTTGCTATACTGATTAAGTTTAACATATCACTGGTGACGTAAGTTATAATATGTTAATGAATGTCAACTGACAATTCCTCCCTCTATATGTTTTATTTCTTACATTAGCATTGACTAATTCTCATTGATTAAATGACTTCTCAACATTTCCTTTGGTGGGTCCTATATTAATGGATGGAATATTGAAGAAATGATTGCATGTAAGTATTAACTTTTCAAAGTTACTAAGTTAAAATTGAGGGATATGGCAGCCTGCATCATGCTAAAAGAAAGGAGGAAAAGAGGCCTGAAAAAGCTATGGCCAAAACAAGAAAACCTGGCTAAAGAAATGCAAACTCAAATCAATGCATCCAGCCCATTAAAACCCACAGGCCCTCTGTGATTGTTGGTGTAAGAGGGAGAGAATTTTAGACTAGGAATTGGTGTGATTGTTGCATGATTCATGTTTCCGCTTCCATTTCACTTTTGTATGAAAGCTGTATGAAGCACTCAGGAAGCAAGTACCTAGGTATGAAGCTATCATCATATCATCCTCTAAACCATTGTTTCTTCTTGGTGATTAGGATTATGTCAGTTGATATCAAAGCTTCTTTTTATTTCATTTGTTCGTACCAGAGCTTCTAAATGCATCATGAAGAATGTCTGATGTAGCTGAGATTTAATAGATGGCTAATCTATAACCTGTTGAGAATATTGAAAAATAGTTGGGTTTATTGTAATTGGGTCAATGGATTAATATGTACTTTTGGGAGTAAGTTTCCTACATTGAGATTGAGTTATTTTGAGATATAGTTAAGATGTGATAAGGATTAGGTTTACTACTTTGGTAGGGATGCATTAACATTTAACCCAACACAACACTTAAATCCGTTGTCTTCTTCAGTGTTTCAGTGGTTTCTTGGGACCAGAGCTTAGGCTCTTAATCTTTTCTGTTAATAATATCTCTTGATCATGTTTAATCCAAGTGATCATGGATTTTGTTTGAGTGGAGGTCCAGCAGTTCTGAATTAATTTTTTTGTCCCTTGACCTGCTTTCATCTGCCGTGGGCCCCACAGATCTGTTCTCATCTGTCGTGGAACCCTCTGATCATTCACGAGAGATCAATATCCCTTGATGATAAAATGGCTCGGTGCTTTCTACTGTATTTTCTAGTTTTTGGTGATGGAAATAGTTTGGATCAACATATCTCTTTGTTAATGAAATTCATGTGATTGAATTTCTCTATGACGCCACAGGTATCGTGACCCAAAGACTGGATTACCATATGCAACAAAAGAAGCTTTTAGAATCATTTTCCTAGTTTATTTGTTGTAGTTGTAGTCTTATAAATAGTCATTGGCTATCCTTTAATGAAATAGATATTTGGGATTAAATCATTATGTAAAGATGTAGTCCATTAAGTCATTTGTTTCTGTTAATTGAGATGCGTTAAGTGGTTGTTTCAAAAAAAAATATTGTTGAAAGTTCTGTTCTGGCCCACGTGCCTGGTCATTGAAGGAGATTTCTTATATTGTATACATATAAGAAATTATGAATAACTTGTTTGCATTTTGCCTTAAAGTCATACTGAAATCTTTTTATGCATTAATCATAGGCATGACATATCTGCATACATTCTAAAATTATATATGTTAGTTCCTGCTTACTAATGTAACTAAAATACTAGATCTTAGTTCCTGCTTATTAATGTAACTGATGTCAACACCAGTGCATGATCGAACTAGTTTTTTTATCTACCAATTCTTGATCTTTAAGTTAAGGTCATAACTAATATCTCAGTTAGTTATAGAATAAATGAAGGCTTAACCAACTTTTTTTTTTGGAATTGCAGGATCTTTCTACATCATGAGTACTTTGCAAAGATAGACTCTTGGGGTTGAAGAGGATGGAAGATGATTGCAAACGCAATAGACTTATCACTTGAATTTTGAATGATGTTTTGTAAGATTAGGAAGGATAACTTGGAAGGCCATGTGGAATTTTTTTGGATACTGTGATCATTAACTGTACTTTTCTACATTTAGAACCTATGAAATTAAATCTTTTGTTAGTTAAATGTTTTTGAGTGTGCAAAGTTTCTTTAGGTCAATGTTAATGTTAAATCAATGTATAAAAAATCCAATTCAGAAAGGGAAAAAGAAAAGATCTTCTGCAACATATTCAAAACGTTGCAAATGTAAAAGAGTTATTGCTACGTTTTTTTAAAGCGTTGCAAATACGTGTTGTATTATACTTGCAAATGGTTCTTTTACAACCCTTACAAACGTGCAAATATGTGTTATCTTATACTTAAAAATATCAAGCGTTGCAAATGTGTTGTATTATACTTGCAAATGGTTCTTTTACAACCCTTACAAGCGTTGCAAATACATGTTATATTATACTTAAAAATGGTTCTTTTACAACCCTTTCAAGCGTTGCAACAAATAGCCCTTTAGCAACGCTTCTAAACCGTAGCCAAAACAGACTATCTGCGACAAAAATAAAAAACGTTGCAGTTAGTGAACCTTTTGCAACTCTTTAAAGCATCGGTAAAAGTTTTAAATGGAAAATATATATATATATATCCAGCGACGCTATTAATATCATTAACAACGCTTAAATCCGTAGTTGATGGTTATATCTTTTGCTACGCTTTTGAGCGTCGTTTTTTATTTTCTGCGTCGGCATCAATTGCAACGTCACATCGACGCTTGCAAAACCGTTGCTGAAAACCATTTGCAACGGTTCTGTTATCTATTGCTACGCATTTAAGCGTCGCAAAAACTATAATCTGTTGTAGTGAAAGGTGGGACCAACGTAGGGTCAAATAAAGCAAATTTTCGGTTATGGGGAAACTTTTCAAACTGTCCGTTTTTGGTAAAATTACATGATTTTTTGGGTGGAAACGAGCCAATGAACACAACTCAGAGGCTTTGCCACTTACGTACGGCCTCTTTCGGGCAAATTCCATTGTTTAGGCCCCAAAAAATGCATTTTTTTCTATTTTAAGTAATATTTGTTTGGTTAATAACTTTTAGTAGGAAGGACCAAATAAGTTTCCATTTTTTTGCGTTAAATTAGCTGTGATGAATACTTTCTAGTGTTGCATTATCTCAATTGTTTCATTTTTTGGAAAAATTGAAGATCTTAAGCATTTTCGTGTTATTTTGTTATTTTTTCGTTTCAGGATTATATTTATACCCATTGTAAGCCTGATGGCCGTCAGAACAGATCTTGAATGAAATTGCAGAGGAGTTTCCCCTTTGTTTCTTCCAATTTTCGGTATTCAATTAAATCAACAAATTTTGATGCCTATTATCTGGTATTCCTAGTTGAATCAACAGGTTAATAGAAGGTTGTCTTCCAATCTTCCGTGTGGATCTTTCTCATAGACATTTCCACTACATCAGATCCACATACGGGAGACATGTGTCACAAATCACATACTTAAATATCTTCACAACCAGTGATGAGACTAGGCATCCCATCTGATAAGGTTGCAGCACTTTGATCACTATAAGATAGTGTGATTTGTCTCGATCATCGGAATGTAAAATTCTAGATCGTGGTGCTAGTATATTGGATGTATTGAAGGACCATGAGAAACACCTTATGGAACACTGCCTTCACCTTAAGGTCTGCTCTAATAATTCCCCAACAGTAGGCTCTCAATCCTGAGACACCGATGTACTCAAGTTTATGTTTATTCATTTGCTTTGAGTCACCAATGAGTGAGGCAAACTGTAGGTCGACACCTTAGTGTCTTGGATACGTGGTAGTAGGACTGTGGGAACATTCAATGGTCAAGTTGGAATCTATCTATATTATCCCCTTGTGTCAATTAATAAATTTATCATTAGTAAGTGTACACTCATCTTGATTAAGAGTTAATTGGATGGTACTAATGATCACTGTGATTGAGTCTCAAGGATAAAACGATGTGGATTTAAGATTGAAAGGGACAGATTTTATTCAATTGATCCATGGATATTAATAGAGGGGCCTACTTGTGGTAATAGAGAAGTTTAGGGTATTCTTTGTAATTTATTCATAAGACTGGAATGCAATTGCATTTATATAGTGAAGTTATTTGCAATTAACTGTGGGCCCTGATTGCACGTGAGATGTGAGGTCGCGGTGTCCCAGTTGGAGCCAGCTTTCCATGGGATCCCCATTGGTCCCCATGCTAGCCCAAGTTATTAGAAAGTTATTAATCCTACTTGAACTCTAAAAGGAAGGAATTAGAAAGTTACTATTTCTATTTGAAGTGAGACTTTTAATAGTGGTAATAGTAGGTTGTTAATTATTGTAGAAGTGAGACTTCTATAATAATTAGAAAGGAGAAAGTTACTAATTCTTAATGGAAGTAGGACTTCTATCTTATTTAGTAAAGAAGATGATTGAAAAACTATAAATAGATGAGAAAGGAGAGGTGGACGCCCCAGGCTACCATCCACCTAGGGATTCACGCCCAGCCCTCTATTTTGTGCAAGAGTTACACATTCTCTCTCTTCCTCTTCTAGTTCTGTTCTAGTTTCCTTAAGAGCTCCTACTTGTTTTCTTTAGGAGATCCCACTCATCTCCTTTAGAGAAGAAATCTGATACGGGATATAGCATGGAAAGCTAAGAGGTCTTGGAGATCCTATTTTGCTACTAAGAAAGAGTTTCTTCATCTAGCAGGTCTTCTTCTCCATTAGAGCACAACCGAGCTTCCAAGGTATAATCTACTTCTCTATATGTTGTGGATCATTTGTGGTTGCCTAGTGTTGTTATTTCTATCTTCTAGATACAGTTTATTGCTATACATAGTTGATGAGATTGAGGAATTGGATCTTAGATGTGGTTTATGGCCTTATGGGTACTTAATCCCTGAGTCAAGTGGGTCAAAAGGTTTTGAAAACCTATCTATGAGACCCACCAGTTTCCAACAGTTATTACATTGATTCTAATTGTAACTTGAACAAAGTGTTGCATTTATTATTATTTTTTTTATTGAATTATCAATTAATGTTGTCTAAGGTTGTTATTTTGATTCTGATTGTAACTTGAATGCCACTGTTCCTTTATTTTTTAATTATCAGTTCATGCTCTCTGAAGTTTTTGAAAATGTGCTCAACAAAGCATGTCGGGGGTTATGTTCTCTGAAGTTTATGAAAATGCACTCAACGGAGCATGACTAGCACACAATATAAAAACTCTTATCAAAGTTGAATGTCAAATATAAGTATGGAAAACAAGAAGAGCTTAATCTAGCAATATCAATATAAAACACCAATACAATAACTATGAATATAGCTCTATCAAGTTAAGCTGCTCAATAGAAATTGCTCAAACTAAACAACATTCATATTGTTCACACACTAGCAAAATCCCGTGCTGTGCATGGACCACAGAAACACAAATGCACAGACTCATATGAATTATTTTTATTAAATTTATTAATTAATAAACATTTGAGTCCTTTTTTTTTGTTGTTATTTTTATCTTTATGTGTTTTTCTAGATGTTTTATTATTTACGTGAGGTGTAATGGAACCAGATGAAGCTCAGGCACGTCTAAAAAAAAAAAAAATTAAATGAAAGACATATTCACAATAAAACAACAGAATAAAGCAAGTAAATGTAATTTGAATAACATACATGGTGTTCACAATATATACATTCGTACGAATTATACAAATGAAAAGACACTGAATTCAACTTTTAAAACGTTTACGTTAACCTTTAGAAATCCAAAATATTTACAAATTAGAAGACAGACAATATCAAACAAAATATTCATGTCGAGTACTTGTAACTCCATTTATCAAGTGCTTTGCTATTGACTTGTAGGCATATAAAAACTATGTTAATAATTAATAAATTATTATGCTAATGGTAAATAATCCATTGAAACTATCCCAATAGTTATCATAAGAGGACATTTTTACCTGGAATATGGAGATCGACTTTCATATGGTGTTGTTGCTCAGTCCATCCTCTAAATCTTCTAAAGCTTTTACCGTTGTAAGTTCGAACTTGATCTCTTCCAACATTTCTCCTAATTCCCTCATGTCTACTAAATTAGTCTTGATCTTATCGTGGATGTCTTGTACCAGCCAAGTAGGTGGTAGAGTGCTTACTATGGAATGTACCAGATCTACAATATTTGGTTCAAATCATCTTCTTTTAAGTTCGTAGAACAATTGTTCCTTGTTTAGCAAATGTTCCCTAACACCCGTCCTTCAACCGTTCTCTCTTTCTTGAATTGCATCCATAAGGGATGAATATATTTTTTAAATGATTGTAATAGGTCTATAAACTCCACTACATGCCATGGTCACAAGATTTCAAATATCCTCCTTTTTGCAACATCCTAAGCTGGTGGCAATGTTTCCGTAATTTTTATCATTATACATCTTTCACGGATGAAGTTTCCACACAGTCTCAGCCATTGAGCTAGTTGTATTTTGTGGGAACAATGCTTTACTGTTAGGGTGTCATTTTCAAATGGTTTATGTTCGAACTCATTTGTCCATTCTCTAATACGTAGAGAGTCTTTGCCATGACAATATTTGAGAGGTGTACTCATTCTATCTGGGTTAGAATTGAAAAATTAAATTATAAATTGTAATTTAAATGAAAGCAAAATTAGATCAATCAAATGAGTAATAACATAGTAAGCAAGTTATTAACTTGGCACACATTATAAAATACTTATAAAATAAACATAACGACAAATAAACAACCGCATAATAAAATAACATTAACGACAATTGAAGAACAACTCAACTAATATTTGTCTCGATGTATTTATTCATTAAATTCACCAAATATCAAACCTCATAACATATTTTAATGGGAGATATCGAATTGAAGACTTCCCTGTACACAACATTTTTGGTGATATCATTTGGCATCCTTTGTTTATTGATTAGCAGTATCTTCGAGCCTGATGGAGATGTAACACGCGACAAAGCTACATATAGCTGGCCATGTGAAAACATAGGATTCGGGAGGTAGGCACCCACATTTTTAAGAGTTTGTTCTTGACTCTTATTTATGGTCATTGCAAATGCCAACTTGATTGGAAATTGTCTTCTTTTTAGTGCGAATGTTGAATCACCAAACGTCGGTGTTAGGTCAATACGACTTATCAATACAATTTCTCTAATGCGGAACCCTGTTATGACTTTAGCTTGTATGACTTTATCCCCCAATTTGTGAACCACTAATCGGGTTCCGTTGCACAATCCCAAACATTGATTCAAGCTTCTCAACAATATTATCGGAGCTCCAACTTTTAACTCCAGAGTATGACTTGTTAATCTTAGAAAGTCCAAAGAATTCAGAAACTCTGAATGGTGCAAAACATGATCATTAGATTCTCCTGATGTAGGACATAGCTTATATGCATTATAAAATACCCGCCTTTCTCCTGGAATCATCGATAATATCATCGAGTTTAGCTGGTCGTCATCGCTGTTTTTCAAAGCCAGTATTCCATGCTCTTTTAAGTAGGACAAATCATTGTATCTATTAATTAGTTCAGGATAAGTTGATTCAATCAGCCGCTGTACTCCCCTTTCATTATTTCGTATGAGAAACTCATCTGGGAATTCGATCCAATTTGTATCATAATCATTTCCGAAAGATGTTCCGGATACCTTTCCCTTGCCAACCATCTTAATCTACTCCTTAAAATCATGTAACCAAGATCGTAAAGTTTCAGAGACATTGTTTGACATAACATGCATATTTATCTTCAAATGTAATAACCTGACAATATTTCCAAATACTCGACCTCGGTAATGAAGCTCCAACTATTTGTTCATGTCCCCCCTTTATTATAATTGGTATTATCTATTTAAAATCTCCCCCAAGTATAAATACTTTTCCTCCAAATACCTTCTCTGAGGAACAGTTACTCGTATTTTGCAGAATGTCTCTGAAAGTTCGATAAAAAGCGTCAAAGGCGTAGCGACTCAACATTGGATCTTCGTCCTGTAAGGCCTCGACCCGAGAGACCACGATTAGTGTTAATTAAATTGTGTTTTAGCTCTAAGTGTGTTTAGCAGATTTTGATTAAGTTTTGTGTTAGAATAGCTTTCAAAATAGCTTTGGGGAATTTTGAGAGCCTTCTTGATTAGTGGGACCCTTTGGGGGTTCCTTTTGCGACTTTGCATAAGCTTGGGGGATAATCCCGTTTGACTCATCTCGTTAATCCCTACAACTTTCATGTTGACCCCGTTCCCATTCTAGATCCCTACACCCGACTTTTCTAAATTTGAGGGCAAAATGGTCTTTTTACCCCAAAATCTAGTCACAACTTTCAATGTCTCCGAAACTTGCGAATTACATACTTTTTATAAACTAGAATTTTCAATGATCATTTCTTCCTTCTTCATCGAACGCATCCGAGGTCTCAAAAAGCATGTTTTTAGCCCGACAAGAATTGCTTATAGCGGAGCCCACCTTCACTTGTTATATAAAAGAAGAATCTTTTTCCATTTTCCCTTTTTCCGACTCAAAAGATCCAAAAGCTAGGGGTTTTCCCTTTTCTTCTCTTCTTCCTCTTCTTGCTCTTTTCTCCTCCAATCCACTACCAAGTCCTTGCCAAGTGAAAAATGGAGGTCACCTTCTTCTTCCTCACCCTACAAGCTCTCCATGCATACCATTAGAAGAGAAATCAAGCTATCCTAGGGTCTTCTTTGAGAAAACGTGATTAGAGCTTGTTTAGCCACCTTGAAGACCAAGGCAAGTGGAAGAATGGATGTTTTTACTATTTTCATATGTTAAGATGAATGTCGTGTCTATTACATGATTTGGTTAACTTACTGCATATGTTCTTTCCATGATTTCCATTCTTTTGAAATAAGTATATGGATAGGTCTTTTCTTTCTTGTGAAACTTCTTGAAATGTTTGTATTTGATTTTGTTAAAGCTTGTTAATGGATTTTGTGGATCTTTCATATGATTGGGTTTCTTGTGATGAAATGAGAATGAATGTGATGGATTTTGATGCATCTTATGGAATGATTTAAATGGAGGAATAAGTATGGTTTTGGAGAGGTTTTACGCCCTCCTTTCTATATAGAAAGAATGCCAAAAAATGTATGAGAAAAGGGAAGAAAGAAAGGAGCCGGCCTGCCTAAAAATTTGTATTCTATGACAGTTCGCTCGAGCGAACCCCATCCAGAACAAAGTTAGCTTGAGCGAATTGAAAGTTCGCTCGAGCCAACCTGAAATGGGAAGGTTCGCTCGAGCGAACCTGTATTCACTCGAGCGAACCCCTCACAGAAGGTAGTTAGCTCGAGCGAACTTCTAGTAAGCCAACTGTACAGCAGACCTGGGTCAATACTGGAAGTCTTGGAATGTTCTTCTAAGGCTTGGGGAGGTATTGTTCGAAGCCCCAATGCGATGGTAAGATCGAGAAAGAGAATTGTGAAGCTTGATTGGAGAAGAAATCCCATCATGGAGATTCATTGAGGATTCTTAGACTTGTCAAATGTATAGGGAGCTTGAGATGTCCTTAATCTTATCGAGTACCAAGCCAATGACAAAAACCGACATATGGGACCCCTATACACCTTGATTTGAATCTTGGATCCTCCATGCATGTTCCGATATATTGTGGAAATTCTTTCGTATTTCTTTTCACTTGGATTTCTTAAGGACTCGCCTTTTTTCACATGATTTTACTAGCTTGTTTCAAAAATACTGATTTATGCACATGCACTTTAAGTGTCTTGCTAGCCTTGTTTATGCATGACCAGACATGAATGTGATTTATGTGCCTATGAGCACCCTATCCAGCCTGCTTGGGGTGTTTTACACTTATATAGATATATGTATATGTCCTAATTTCTTTCGTGTAACCTATAAGTTGGCACCACTAAGCTTGGACAACCATGTCGGCTTGATCCAACGACTTGGTGTCCCCCTCTTTCTCCTGCCAGCTGCAGTTTGGATCCTATATGTCCCGTTACCTGGTTCCACAGCCGTGGTCTTGTCTAGCTATATGTATATATTTTTTTGGTTCTTGCCACCTCGAGTGTCCGAGACCAACGCCTCTAGCGTACTCTCATCACATTAGTGATGGAGGATTTAGTTCAGTGTGGTTGTCATCTTGCCAGTTTCCTGTTCCTTGGTACCTTTTCATGTTTTACGTTGTACATGTGTTTTCTAAATAATGATGCATTCTTTTTATGAAATTATTGTTTAAACTGGTTTCAATGCTTTTCAAGGTAACTTTTAATATTATTTTGTTGTTATATTTGTTCACCCATTTGCCAAACCGTCGCGTTTGACCCACTCTTTGGCACTCAAGTCCAGACGCCAGTCATCCCGAGGAAGAGTACGAGGAGGCGGCCGGAGAGCCGAATCGAGTAGTTGAGTGGCAAGCCGATGATGTCGTTTAGACATTCGACTGCCTTGAGAGAAGAAACATTTTGGGATTGTGTCTAACATATTCTTTTGGGGAACTATTTTGGTTGTACTGGCCTTTGTTGGCCTTTATTTTTGGGGAGTGATAATTAATTGATCTTGTATAAACATTTAACTTTATTTTTGGGAAAATCCTATAATGATCATTGCTCACTCTGATAACAAGTTGTCTATTTGAGTTTCATTCTTATTATTTTGGACTGAATTTATGAATTTGATTTGTTACACGCTTCCACATCTTGAATGAAATGTAATGTATGTGTGATATCCTCACCGCGGACACCTGTGGGAAATCACGTGCACGAGTAATATTATTCTTATTCAATTCGTGCACGTATTAGCCAAATAAATTTATGTTCTAATGCACATGGCTTCATCATCATTATCATTAATCAACGTCCCGATCCTGGATGAGGCCCTTGATCCGGTCCGAGGTTGTGACAGACTAGTATCAGAGTGAGACATGTTTCAGGCATTTTAAAAAAACTAGAAATCCTAAGGACGTGGCAAGGATTCGTTAGACTTTTCGTTAGCTAGAATCGTGTGAGCAATATGTGACCCTCTACTTCTTTTGTTATGTGTTAACATCTTGTTTTTCAGCGTTATGCCACCTCGCAAAAGGCCAGTAAACGGCAATCCTACCGCAAGCAATAGTGATCACACTGGGCCAGTTGAGGAAAATACTCCGATAGCACCATACAGAATCAGTTTCAGTAGATGACGCAGGCTATGCCTGATCAACAACTCCAGGCCAATGAGAACCAGGCTAGGTTAAAGGAACAAATGGCAAAGAAAGAGGAAGACCATGCTAGGGAAATGACACAGATGCAAAGGCAATTATTGAAGTTTTAGAGAGGAGGCCTGAACCAGTCCTAGCTCCACCACCAGGCCTACAGATTGTCATCAATCAAATGGAGCATGACCTGAATGCCTGGTTTGAACGGTTTAGGAAGAGAGGTTCAAAAGAGTTTGTTGGGACAAAGGACCCATTGGCTGAAGATGATTAGCTGGAACACACAGAAAATATCTTTGAAGTCTTCCGATGCATGGGAGGAAAACAAGTGAAGCTTGCAGCGTCCCTATTCACCGGTTTAGTAGACATATGGTGGAATACAGTTAGGGCAGAGTACAATACCATGCCAAATGCATAGGCTTGGGGAAATTTCAAGAGACAATTTGGTGACAAGTACGTACCCAGTCATGTCAAGAGGCAAAAGGCAATAGAATTCCAACAACTTGTGTAAGGCAACATTATAGTCCTCGAGTACCTCACCAAGTTTGAAAGGTTGTCCTGATATGCTCCGGAGTTAGTGGACACCGTGGAGAAGAAGATAACCAAATTCCTCAAGGGACTGAACCCGATCATAGAGAGGGACGCTATCGGGGTTGTGCCACCCGCAACCTTTGAAGCAGCGATCAAGAGAGCATATAAGTTTGAGAATTTGAAAAACAAGATCCTTCAAGTTCAGGGAAAGAGTCAAGCTCACCAACAAAATCACCAATAGAGAAATCAGCAGAACAAGAGGCAAAGGCCCGAGCAGAATTTGCAGAATCCAGTGGTTTGCATCCACTGTAGAAAGAATCATGTGAGTGCTGAATGTCGTACATTGACTGGGGCATGTTTCAGATGTGGTGCCATGAACCACCAACTCAAGGATTGCTCAAGACTCAGGCAGAATCAGCAACAACAGGGAGCACAACGTCCAACACCACCCCAGAATGCACTAGTTGCTCAGAATCAGTCAAGGCCACCACAGCATCAAGCACCATAGCAGCTGTATAGACCCCAACAACAGCAGCAGCAGGCCCGTCAGCTGGGACAGGATCAGAATCATTGTCCCCAGCAACAGAATAGGAATGCCTAACAGGGCAGACAATAGCAAGCTTAGAACAGGCTACAGCAGCGAAGACAAGTGTATGATGTCAATAGGGCTGATGCAGAGGCTGCAGGCAACGTAGTAGAAGGTACACTTCTAGTTTGTGGATTTGAAGCTAGGGTTTTGTTTGACTTTGGCTCTACACACTCATTTATGTCTCCAAAATTTGCTAAAATGATTGATATGCATGCTAGAGAATTGGATTTTATTTGACTATGGCTACCCCAATAGGTAAAGAAGTTGTGTAGAACTTTTTACCCTAGTTGTTCAGTCATGATAGGAGAAGTAGTGTTGCCAGCAAATCTCATTTTATTGGAGATGGATGGAAAATATCAAAGATTATGACTTTCTGATCAAGTATCACCGAAGGAAAGTAAATGTAGTTGCCGATGCTTTGAGCAGAAAATCAGTGGGTTTGGCAAATCTAAGTGGTACTTATATCTTTGAGCAATTTGAAGAGTTGAGAGTAGACCTACAGCCATTAAAGAAAGGTGTAATATTGGCTAATATGTCAGTGTCCGAGCCTTCCTTCATCCAGAAGATCAAAGACAGTCAATTGTAAGACCCAGGGTTGGCCAGGATTTCAGAGCATATAGCAGAGCGTCCTAACTCTCATATTGTGGATGAAGTCTTATACTATCGTGACCGTCTATGTGTGCCTAATATTGAAGATTCGAGGAATGACATCATGACCGAGGCTCACAGCACAAAGTATTCTATGCATCTGGGTAGTACGAAGATGTACCAGAACTTGAAGGGTAGATTTTGGTGGAACAATATGAAGAGAGAAATTGCAGCATCTGTCTCTCGATGTATGACCTGTAAGTTGTTACAACCGTTAGAGATCCCGGAATGGAAATGGGAGCATATTACCATGGATTTTATTCGGGATTACCAAAGGCAAGCAGAGGCAATGATGCTATTTGGGTCATTGTGGACCGTCTCACCAAGTTAGCTCATTTCATTCCTATGAGAACTACGAACACACAATCTATGTGGCTCAACGAAATTGTTGACTCTACACTGTGTTTCATGCGACTCTCGGTCCAAATACTCCCCCTGGAAAAATCCGAGATTGCGTTTTTCTCTAACGGGGGTTTCAGGTTTCGTACTCTAGTCTTACGCCTCGAAATCTATTTGAAGGGATTCTGGGTTGAGCTACGTATTTTAGGTAATTTCGCGATTCTTTTCGATTTAAAACGGGTTTCGGGCGAATCTTGGGTTTGGAAGACACTTCAGAGTTCTGCGTCTGAAAAGGCTAAAAACCGAACATCGGGCGAGTCGTACAAAACTTCTGTACGAACACACAATCTATAAGGCTATACGAAATTGTTGACACTACACTGTTTTTCATACGACTCTCGGTCCAAATACTCTTAGAAAAATCAGGGATCGCGTTTTTCTCTAACGGGGATTTCGGGTGTCGTACTCTACGTCTCGAAATCCATTTGAAGGGATTTTGGGTTGAGATGCGCATTTTAGGTTGTTTTGTGATTCTTTTCGGTTTAAAATGGGTTTCAGGCGAATCTTGGGTTTGGAAAACACTTCAGAGAGTTCTGCGTCTTAAAAGGAAAAAACTCAAACTTCGGGCGTGTCGTGTGGTACTTCTGTACGAACACACAATCTAAACAGCTCTACGGAATAGTTGACTTTACATTGTGTTTCATGCGGCTCTTGGTCCAAACACACCCTCTCGAAAAATCTGGGATTGCGTTTTTCGTTAACGGGGGTTTCAGGTGTCGTACTCTAGTCTTACGATTCGAAATCCATTTGAAGGGATTCTTGGTTGAAGTGCGCATTTTATGTTATTTCGTGATTCTTTTCTGTTTAAAACGGGTTTCAGGTGAATCTTGGGTTTGGAAGACACTTCAGCGACTTCTGCGTCTGAAAAGGCTAAAACTCGAACTTCGGGTGCGTCATACGGAGCTTCTGTATGAAAACACAAACTACGAGGCACAACTAAATTATTGACTCTACAATGTGTTTCATGTGACTCTCGGTCCAAACACTCCTTCTAGAAAAATCCGGGATCGCGTTTTTCGCTATCGGGGTTTTCGGCTGTCTACTCTCATCTTACGCCACGAAATTCATTTGAACGGGTTCTGGGTTTAGATGCTCATTTTAGGTTATTTCGCGATTCTTTTCTGTTTAAAACGGGTTTCGTGTGAATCTTGGGTTTGGAAGACACTTCATGGAGTTCTGATTCAGAAAAAGGCTAAAACCGGAACTTTGAGCGCGTCATACGGAACTTCTGTACGAACACACAATCTATGCAGCTCTACGAAATTGTTGACTCTACACTGTGTTTCATGCGACTCTCGGTCCAAATACTCCCTCTAGAAAAATCCGGGATCGCATTTTGCTCTAATGGGGGTTTCGGGTGTCGTACTCTAGTCTTATGCCTCGAAATCCATTTGAAGGGATTCTGGGTTGAGGTGCGCGTTTTATGTTATTTCGCGATTCTTTTCTGTTTAAAATGGGTTACGGGCGAATCTTGGGTTTGGAAGACACTTCAGGGAGTTTTATGTCAGAAAAGGCTAAAACCCGAACTTCAGGAGCATAGTACGGTGCTTTTGTACGAAAACACAAACTATGAGGCTCAACTTAATTGTTGACTCCACACTGTGTTTCATGCGACTCTCGGTACAAATTCTCCCTCTCGAAAAATCTGGGATCCCGTTTTTCTCTAACTGGGGTTTCCGGTGTCGTACTCTAGTCTTACGCCTCTAAATCTATTTAAAGGGATTCTAGGTTGAGGTGCGCATTTTATGTTATTTTGAGATTCTTTTCGGTTTACAACGGGTTTCGGGCGAATCTTGGGTTTTGAAGACACTTCAGGGAGTTCTGTGTCTGAAAACACTACAACCCGAACTTCGGGCGCGTCATACGGAGCTTCTGTACGAAAACGAAAATTATGAGGCTCAACCAAATTGTTGACTCGACACTGTGTTTCATGCGACTATCAGTCCGAATACTCACTCTGGAAAAATTCGAGATCGCGTTTTTCTCTATCGGGGTTTTCAGGTGTCGTACTCTAACCTTACGCCTTGAAATCCATTTGAAGGGATTCTGGTTTGAGATGCTCATTTTAGGTTATTTCGAGATTCTTTTCGGTTTGAAACGAGATCCAAGCGAATCTTGGGTTTGGAAAACATTTAAGGGAGTTCTGCGTCTGAAAAGGCTTCGACTTGAACTTCAGGCGCGTCAGACGGAACTTCTATACGAAAGCACAATCTATGCAGCTCTACAAAATTATTGACTCTACACTGTGTTTCATGTGACTCTCGGTCCGAATACTACCCCTAGAAAAATCCGGGATCGCGTTTTTCTCTAACGAGGGTTTCCGGTGTCATACTCTAGTCTCACGCCTTGAAAACCATTTGAAGGGACTTTACGTTGAGATAAGCATTTTAGGTTCTCTCGAGATTCTTTTCGGTTTAAAACGGGTTTCATGCGTATCTTGGGTTTGGAAAACACTTATGGGAGTTCTGCGTCTGAAAAGGCTCCAACCCGAAGTTCGGGCGCGTTGTACAAAACTTATGTACGAAAGCACAATCTATGCGGCTCTATGAAATTGTTGACTCTACACTGTGTTTCATGCGACTCTACTCCCTCTAGAAATATTCGGGATCGCATTTTTCTCTAACGGGGGGCTCGGGTGTTGTACTCTAGTCTTATGCCTCGAAATCCATTTGAAGGGATTCGGGGTTGAGGTGCGCGTTTTATGTTATTTCATGATTCTTTTTTGTTTACAACGGGTTTTTGGCGAATCTTGGGTTTGGAAGACACTTCAGGGAGTGCTGTGTCTGAAAACACCAAAACCAGAACTTTGGGCCCGTCGTACAGAGCTTCTGTACGAAAATGGAAACTACAAGGCTCAACTAAATTGTTGACTCGACACTGTGTTTCATGCGACTCTCGGTCCGAATACTCCCTCCTGGAAAAATCTGGGATCGCGTTTCTCTCTATCGTGGTTTTCAGGTGTCGTACTCTAACCTTACACCTCGAAATCCATTTGAAGGGATTCTGCATTGAGATGCTCATTTTAGGTTATTTCGTGATTCTTTTTGGTTTGAAACGTGTTTCAGGCAAACATTGGGTTTGGAAAACATTTCAGGGAGTTTTGCGTTTGAAAAGGCTAAAACCCGAACTTCGGGCGCGTCGTATAGAACTTCGGTACAAACACACAATCTATCCGGCTCTATGAAATTGATGACTATACATTGTGTTTCATGCGACTCTCAATCCAAATACACCCTCTGGAAAAATCCGGGATCGCTTTTTTCTCTAACGGGGGTTTCGGGTGTTGTATTCTAGAGTAACGCCTCGAAATCCATTTCAAGGGATTCTGGGTTGAGATGCGCATTTTAGGTTATTTCGAGATCCTTTTCGATTGAAAACGGATCTCGAGCGAATCTTGGGTTTGGAAAACACTTCCGGGAGTTCTGCGTCCGAAACGGCTCCGGCCCGAACGTCGGGCGCGTCGAATGGAACTTCTGTACGCAAGTACAATCTATGCGGCTTAACGAAATTGTTGACTCTACAATGTGATTCATGCGACTCTTGGTCAAAATACTCTCTCTAGAAAAATCCGGGATCGCGCTTTTCACGAACGGGAGTTTCAGGTGTCGTACTCTCGTGTTGCGCCTTGAAATCCATTTGAAGAGATTCTGGGTTGAGATGCACATTTTAGGTTATTTCGAGATCCTTTTAGGTTGAAAATGGGTTTCGGGCGAATCTTGGGTTTGGAAAAGACATCTAGGAGTTCTGCGTCCGAAACGGCTCCGGCCCGAACTATGGGCGTGTCGTACGAAACTTCTGTACGAAAACACAATCTATGCGGCTCTACGAAATTGTTGACTCTACACTGTGTTTCATACAACTCTCGGTCCAAATACTCCCTCTAGAAAAATCTAGGATCGCATTTTTCTTGAACGGGGGTTGCGGGTGTTGTACTCTAGTCTTACGCCGCGAAATACATTTGAAGGGATTCTGGGTTGAGATGCGCGATTTAGGTTATTTCGAGATCTTATTCGGTTTAAAATGGGTTTCGAGCGAATCTTGGGTTTGGAAAAACTTCTGTGATTTCAGCGTTCGAAATGGCTCCGGCTCGAACTTCGGGCGCGTCGTACCGAACTTCTGTACGAAAGCACAATCTATACGACTCTACGAAATTGTTGACTCTACTATGTGTCTCGTGCGACTCTCGGTCCAAATACTCCCTTTAGAAAAATCTGGGATCGCGTTTTTCTCGAACGGGGGTTTCGGGTGTCGTACTCTTGTCTTAGGCTGCGAAATACATTTGAAGTGATTCTGGATTGAGATGCGCGTTTTAGGTTATTTTGAGATCCTTTTCGGTTGAAAACGGGTTTCGGGCGAATCTTGGGTTTGGAAAGCACTTCTGAAGGTTCTGCGTCCGAAACGGTTCCCGCCTGAACTTGGGGCGCGTCATACGGAACTTTTGTGTGAAAGCACAATCTATGCGGCTTTATAAAATTGTTGACTCTACACTGTGTTTCATGCGACTGACAGTCCAAATACTCCCTCTAGAAATATCTGGGATTGCGTTTTTCTCGAGCAGGGGTTTTGGGTGTCGTACTATTGTCTTACGCAGCGAAATACATTTGAATGGTTTCTGGGTTGAGATGCACATTTGAGGATATTTCGAGATCCTTTTCGGTTGAAAATGGGTTCGGGCGAATCTTGGGTTTGGAAAACACTTTTGAAGGTTCTGTGTCCGAAACGGTTCCGGCCCGAACTTCGGGCGCGTCGTACATTACTTCTGTAAGAAAGCGCAATCTATACGGCTTTACGAAATTGTTGACTCTACACTGTGTTTCATGCGACTCTCGGTCCAAATACTCCCTCTAGAAATATCTGGGAACGCGTTTTTCTCAAACGGGGGTTGCGGGTGTTGTACTCTAGTCTTACACTGCGAAATACATTTGTAGGGATTCTGGGTTGAGATGCGCTTTTTAGGTTATTTCGAGATCCTTTACGGTTGAAAATGGGTTTCAGGCAAATCTTGGGTTTGGAAAACACTTCTGGGATTTCTGTGTCCGAAACGACATCTGCCCGAACTTCAGGCGCGTCATTCCGAACTTCTGTACGAAGTCGCAATCTATACGTCTCCATGGAATTGTTCACTCTACACTTTGTTTCATGCGACTCTCGGTCCAAAATACTCCCTCTAGAAAAATCTAGGATCCCGTTTTTCTCAAACGGAGGTTCTAGGTGTTGTATTCTTGAGTTACACCGGGAAATACATTTGAAGGGATTCTGGGTTGAGATGCGCGATTTAGGTTATTTCGAGATCCTTTTCGGTTTAAAACGGGTTCCGGGCGAATCTTGTGTTTGGAAAAACTACTGTGATTTCTGCATACGAAATGGCTCCGGCCCGAGCTTCGGGAGCGTCGTACGAAACTTTTGTACGAAAGCACAATCTATACGGCTCTACGAAATTGTTTACTCTACACTGTGTTTCATGAGACTCTCGGTCCAAATACTCCCTTTAGAAAAATCTGGGATCACGATTTTCTCGTACGGGGGTTGCGGGTGTCGTACTCAGGTCTTACGCTGTGAAATACATTTGAGGGGATTCTGTGTTGCGATGCGCGATTTAGGTTATTTTGAGATCCTTTTCGGTTTAAAATGGGTTTCGGGTGAATCTTGGGTTTGGAAAAACTTCTGTGATTTTTGTGTCCGAAATGGCTTCGGCCCGAACTTCGGGTGCGTCGTACGGAACTTCTGTACGAAAGAACAATATATGCGGCTCTACGAAATTGTTGACTCTACACATGTGACCCTCAGTCCAAATACTCCCTCTATAAATATCTGGGATCGTGTTTTTCTCGAACATGTGTTCTGGGTGTCGTTCTCAAGTCTTACGCTGCAAAATACAATTGACGGGATTCTGGGTTGAGATGAGCGTTTTAGGTTATTTCGAGATCCTTTTCGATTGAAAACAGATTTCGGGCTTATCTTGGGTTTCTAAAACACTTCTAAAGGTTCTGCGTCCGAAACGACTTCTACCCGAACATCGGGCGTGTCGTACGGAAGTTCTGTACGAAATCACAATTTATACGGCTCTACGAAATTGTTGACTCTACACTGTGTTTCATGCCACTCTCGGTCGAAATACTCCCTCTAGAAATACCTAGGAACGCGTTTATCTCAAATGGGCGTTGCGGGTGGCGTACTCTAGTCTTACGTCGCGAAATACATTTAAAGGGATTTTGGGTTGCGATGCGCTGTTTTAGGTTATTTCGAGTTCCTTTTCGGTTGAAAACGGGTGTCAGGCAAATCTTGGGTTTGGAAAACACTTCTGGGATTTCTGCGTCCGAAACGGCTTCTGCCCGAACTTCGGGCGCGTCGTACCGAACTTCTGTTCGAAAAGACAATCTATACGGCTCTACGAAATTCTTGACTCTACACTTTGTTTCATGTGACTCTCGGTCCAAAATGTACCCTGTAGAAAAATCTAGGATTGCGTTTTTCTCGAACGGAGGTTCCGGGTGTCGTATTCTAGTCTTACGCTGCGAAATACATTTGAAGGGACTCTGGGTTGAGATGCGCGATTTAGGTTATTTCGAAATCTTTTTCGGTTTAAAATGGTTTTCGGGCGAATCTTGGGTTTGGAAAAACTTCTGTGATTTCTGCGTCCGAAATGGCTTCGGCCCGAACTTCAGGCGCGTCGTACGAAACTTCTGTATGAAAGCTCAATTTATACGGCTCTACGAAATTCTTGACTCTACACTGTGTTTCATGCGACTCTCGGTCTAAATACTCCCTCTAGAAAAATCTGGGATCCCGTTTGTCTCGAACGGGGGTTGCGGGTGTCGTACTCTAGTCTTACGCCGCAAAATATATTTTAAGGGATTCTGGGTTGAGATGCGCGTTTTAGGTTATTTCGGGATCCTTTTCGGTTTAAAACGGTTTTCGTGCGAATCTTGGGTTTGGAAAACACTTCTAGGACTTCTACGTCCGAAACGACTTCTGGCCGAACTTCGGGCGCGTCGTACTGAACTTCTGTAGTAAAGCAAAATCTATATGGCTCTACGAAATTGTTGACTCTACATTGTGACTCATTCGACCCTCAGTCCAAATACTCCCTCTAGAAATATCTGGGATAGCGTTTTTCTCGAACGGGGGTTTCGAGTGTCGTTCTCAAGTCTTATGCCGCAAAATACATTTGAAGGGATTCTGGGTTGAGATGCGTATTTTAGGTTATTTCGAGATCCTTTTCGGTTGAAAACGGATTTTGGGCTTATCTTGGGTTTGGAAAACACTTCTAAAGGTTCTGCGTCCGAAACAACTTTTGCCCAAACTTCGGGCGCGTCGTACGGAACTTCTGTACGAAAGCACAGTCTATACGGCTCTAGGAATTTGTTGACTGTACTCTGTGCCTCTTGCGACTCTCGGTCCAAATACTCCCTCTAGAAAAATCTGGCATCGCGATTTTCTTAAATGGGGGTTGCGGGTGTCGTACTCTAGTCTTACACGGCGAAATACATTTAAATGGATTCTGGGTTGAGATGCGCGATTTAGGTTATTTCGAGATCTTATTCGGTATAAAATGGGTTTCAGGCGAATCTTGGGTTTGGAAAAACTTATCTGATTTTTGCGTCAGAAATGGCTCCGGCCCGAACTTCGGGTGCGTCGTACCGAACTTCTGTACGAAAGCACAATCTATACGGCTCTACGAAATTGTTGACACTACACTGTGTTTCATGCGACTCTCGGTCCAAGTACACCCTCTAGAAAAATTTGGGATCGCGTTTTTCTCGAATGGGGGTTGCGGGTGTCGTACTCTAGTCTTATGCCGCAAAATATATTTGAAGGAATTCAAGGTTTAGATGCGCGTTTTAGGTTATTTCAAGACCCTTTTCGGTTTAAAACGAGTTTCAGGAGAATCTAGGGTTTGGAAAACACTAGTGCGATTTCTGCGTTCGATTCGACTTCTACCCGAACTTCGGGCGCGTCGTACCGAACATTTGTACGAGAGCAAAATCTATACGGCTCTATGGAATTGTTGACTCTACACTTTGTTCCATGCGACTCTCGGTCCAAAGTACTCCCTCTAGAAAAATCTAGGATCGCATTTTTCTCGAACAGAGGTTCCGGGTGTCGTATTCTAGTCTTACGCCGCGAAATACATTTGAAGGGATTCTGGGTTGAGATGCGCGTTTTTGGTTATTTCGAGATCCTTTTCGGTTTAAAATGGGTTTCGTGCGAATCTTGGGTTTGGAAAACACTTCTAGGACTTCTGTGTCCGAAACGACTTTTGCCCGAACTTTGGGCGCGTCGTACCGAAGTTTTGCACTAAAGCACAATCTAGATGGCTCTACGAAATTGTTGACTCTACACTGTGACTCATGCGACCCTCAGTCCAAATACTCCCTCTAGAAATATCTGGGATCGCGTTTTTATCAAACGGGGGTTTCGGGTGTCGTACTCTAGTCTTACCCTGCGAAATACATTTGAAGGCATTCTGAGTTGAGATGTGCGTTTTAGGTTATTTCGAAATCCTTTTCGGATGAAAACGGGTTTTCGGCGAATCTTGGATTTTGAAAACAGTTCTGAAGCTTCTGCATACGAAACGGCTCCGACCTGATATTCGGGCGCGTCGTACGGAACTTCTGTGCGAAAGCACAATCTATGCGGCTCAACGAAATTGTTGACTCTATAGTGTGTTTCAAGCGACAAACAGTCCAAATACTCCCTCTAGAAATATCTGGGATCGCGTTTTTCTCGAACGGGGGTTTCGGGTGTCGTGCTATAGTCTTATGCAAAGAAATACATTTGAATGGTTTCTGTGTTGAGATGCACGTTTGAGGATATTTCGAGATCCTTTTAGGTTGAAAATTGGTTTCGGGCGAATCTTGGGTTTGAAAAACACTTTTGAAGGTTCTGCGTCCGAAACGGCTTCAGCCCGAACT
This sequence comes from Camphora micrantha, assembly GCA_003546025.1. Classification (NCBI taxonomy): domain Eukaryota; kingdom Viridiplantae; phylum Streptophyta; class Magnoliopsida; order Laurales; family Lauraceae; genus Camphora; species Camphora micrantha. The sequence continues at coordinate 23,524,623 of QPKB01000012.1, read as the reverse complement.
TAGGGCGCGTCGTACATAACATCTGTAAGAAAGCACAATCTATGCGGCTCTATGAAATTGTTGACTCTACACTGTGTTTCATGTGACTCTCGGTCCAAATGCTCTCTCTAGAAATATCTGGGAACGCGTTTTTCTCGAATGGGGGTTACGGGTGTCGTACTCTAGTCTTACGCCGCGAAATACATTTGAAGGGATTCTGGGTTGAGATGCTCTTTTTATGTTATTTCGAGATCCTTTACGGTTGAAAATGGGTTACAGGCGAATCTTGGGTTTGGAAAACGCTTCTGGGATTTATGCGTCTGAAAAGACTTCTGCCCGAACTTCGGGCGCGTGGTACCGAACTTTTGTATGAAAGCACAATCTATACGGCTCTACGGCATTGTTGACTCTACACTGTGTTTCATGCGACTCTCGGTCCAAAAACTCCCTCTAGAAAAATCTGGGATCACGTTTGTCTTGAACGGGGGTTGCGGGTGTCGTACTCTAGTCTTAAGCCGCAAAATACATTTTAAGGGATACTGGGTTGAGATGCGCGTTTTAGGCTATTTCGAGATCTTTTTCGGTTTAAAACGGGTTTCAGGCGAATCTTGGGTTTGGAAAAACTTTTGTGATTTCTGCGTCCGAAATGGCTCCGGCTCGAACTTCGGGCACGTCGTACGAAACTTCTGTACGAAAGCACAATCTATACGGCTCTACGAAATTGTTGACTCCACACCATGTTTCATGCGACTCTCGGTCCAAAATACTCCCTCTTGAATAATCTGGATCGCGTTTTTCTCAAACGGGGGCTGCGAGTGTCATACTCTGGTCTTACGCCCCGAAATACATTTGAAGGGATTTTGGGTTGAGATACGTGATTTAGGTTATTTCGAGATCCTTTTCGGTTTAAAATGGGTTTCGGGGAAATCCTGGGTTTGAAAAAACTTCTGTGATTTCAGTGTCCGAAATGGCCCCGGCCTGAACTTCTAGCATGTCGTACGAAACTTCAGTACGAAAGCACAATCTAGACGGCTCTACGAAATCGCTGACTCAACACTTTGTTTCATGCGACACTCGGTCCAAAATACTCCCTCTACAAAAATCTAGGTTCCCGTGTCTCTCGAACGGGGGTTCCGGGTGTCGTTCTCAAGTCTTATGCTACAAAATACGTTTGGGGGGAGTCTGGGTTGAGATGCTCGTTTTAGGTTATTTCGAGATCCTTTTCGGTTGCAAATGGATTCCGGGCTTATCTTGGGTTTGGAAAGCACTTCTAAAGGTTCTGCGTGCAAACGACTTCTGCCTGAACTTCGGGCGCGTCGTATGGAACTTCTGCACGGAAAGCGCAATCTTTACGACTCTACAAAATTATTGACTCTATACTGTGTTTCATGCGACTCTCGGTCCAAATACTCCCTCTAGAAATATCTAGGAACTCGTTTTTCTCGAACGGGGGTTGCTGGTGTTGTACTCTAGTCTTATGCCGCGAAATACATTTGAAGGGATTCTGGGTCGAGATGCGCGTTTTAGGTCATTTCGAGATCCTTTTCGGTTGAAAACGGATTTCGGGCGAATCTTGGGTTTGGAAAACACTTCTGATGGTTCTGCGTCCGAAACGGCTCCGGCCCGAACTTCGGGCGCGTCGTACAAAACATCTGTAAGAAAGCACAATCTATGCGGCTCTACGAAATTGTTGACTCTACACTGTGTTTCATGCGAGTGTCGGTCCAAATACACCCTCTAGAAAAATCTGCGATCGCGTTTTTCTAGAAGCGGGGGTTGCGGGTGTCGTACTCTAGTCTTATGCCGCAAAATACATTGAAAGGATTCAGGGTTGAGATGCGCGTTTTAGGTTATTTCGGGATCCTTTTCGGTTTAAAACGAGTTTCGGGCGAATCTCGGGTTTGGAAAACACTAGTACGATTTCTGCGTCCGAAACGACTTCTACAGAACTTCGGGCGCGTCGTACCGAACTTCTGTACGAAAGCACAATCACTACTGCTCTACGGAATTGTTGACTCTATACTTTGTTTCATGCGACTCTCGGTCCAAAATACTCCCTCTAGAGAAATCTAGGATCACGTTTTTCTCGAACGAAAGTTCCGGGTGTCGTATTCTAGTCTTATGCCGCGAAATACATTTGAAGGGATTCTGGGTTGAGATGTGCAATTTTGGTTATTTTAAGATCCTTTTCGGTTTAAAACGGGTTTCGTGCGAATCTTGGGTTTGGAAAACACTTCTAGGACTTCTGCGTCTGAAACGACTTTTGTCCGAACTTTTGGCCCGTCGTACCGAACTTCTGTACTAAAGCACAATCTATATGGCTCTACGAAATTGTTAACTCTACACTGCGACTAGTGCGACCCTCAGTCCAAATTCTCCCTCTAGAAATATCTGGGATCGCGTTTTTCTCGAACTGGGTTTCCGGGTGTTGTTCTCAAGTCTTACACCGTAAAATACATTTGAAGGGATTCTGGGTTGAGATGCGCGTTTTAGGTTATTTCGAGACCCTTTTCGGTTGAAAACGGATTTCGGGCTTATCTTGGGTTTGGAAAACACTTCCAAAGGTTCTACGTCCGAAACGACTTCTGCCCGAACTTCGGGTTCGTCGTACGGAACTTCTGTACGAAATCGCAATCTATACGGCACTATGAAATTGTTGACTCTACACTGTGTTTCATGCGACTCTCGGTCCAAATACTCCCTCTAGAAAAATCTGGGATCGCGTTTTTCTCGAACGGGGGTTGCGGGTGTCGTACTCTAGTCTTACGCCGTGAAATACATTTGAAGGGATTCTGGTTGAGATGCGCGATTTAGGTTATTTCGTGATCCTTTTCGGTTTAAAACTGGTTTCGGGCGAATCTTAGGTTTGGAAAAACTTCTGTGATTTCTGTGTCCGAAATGACTCTGGCTCGAACATCGGGCGCGTCGTACGAAACTTATGTACGAAAGCACAATCTATACGGCTCTACGAAATTGTTGACTCTACACGGTGTTTCATGCGAGTCTCGGTCCAATAATCACCCTAGAAAAATCTTGGATCACGTTTTTCTCGAATGGGGGTTGCGGGTGACGTACTCTAATCTTACACTACGAAATATATTTAAAGGGATTCTGGGTTGAGATGCACGTTTTTGGTTATTTCGAGATCCTTTTCGGTTTAAAACGGGTTTCGGGCGAATTTTGGGTTTGGAAAATACTTTTGTAATTTCTGCTTCCGAAATGGCTCCAGCCTGAACTTCGGGCGCGTCGTACAAAACTATTGTACGAAACCATAATCTATACGGCTTTACGAAATTGTTGACTCTACACTGTGTTTCATTCGACCCTCTGTCCAAATAGTCCCTCTAGAAATAACTGGGATCGCGTTTTTCTCGAACGGGGGTTGCGGGTGACGTACTCTAGTGTGACGCCGCAAAATACAATTGAAGGGATTCTGGGTTGAGATGCGCATTTTAGGTTATTTCGAGATCCTTTTTTGTGGAAAACGGATTTTTGGCGAATCTTGGGTTTCGAAAGTACTTCTTCGATTTCTGCATCCAAAACGACTTCTGCCCGAACTTCAGGCTTGTCGTTTGGAACTTCTGTACGAAAGCACACTCTATAGGTCTCTACGAAATTGTTGACTCTGCACTTTTATTTCATGCGACTCTCGGTCCAAAATACTTCCTCTAGAAAAATCAAGGATCGCGTTTTTCTCGAACGGAGGTTCCAGGTGCCGTTTTATAGTCTTACGCTACGAAATATAATTGAAGGGATTCTAGGTTGAGGCGCGCGATTTAGGTCATTTCTAGATCATTTTCAGTTTAAAATTGGTTTCGGGCGAATCTTGGGTTTGGAAAAACATCTGTGATTTCCACGTCGGAAATGGCTCCAGCCTAAACTTCGGGTGCGTCGAACGGAACTTCTATTAGAAAGCATAATCTATGCGGCTCTACGAAATTGTTGACTCTACATTGTGTTTCATACGACTCTCGGTCCAAATACTCCCTCTAGAAATATCTGGGATCGAGTTTTTCTCGAACGGGTGTTTCAGGTGTCGTACTCTAGTCTTACGCAGCGAGATACATTTGTAGGGATTCAAGGTTGAGATGCGCTTTTTTATGTTATTTCAAGATCTTTTTTGGTTGAAAACGGGTGTCAGGCGAATCTTGGGTTTGGAAAGCACTTCTGGGATTTCTGTGTCCGAAACGGCTTCTGCCCGAACTTCGGGCGCATCGTACCGAACTTTTGTTCGAAAGCACAATCTATACGGCTCTACGAAATTGTTGACTCTACACTTTGTTTCATGCGACACTCGGTCCAAAATACTCCCTCTAAAAAGATCTTGGATCACGTTTTTCTCGAACGAAGGTTCCGTGTATCGTATTCTAGTCTTATGCCGCGAAATACATCTGAAGGGATTCTGGGTTGAGTTGCGAGATTTAGGTTATTACGAGATCCTTTTCGGTTTCAAACTAGTTTCGGGCGAATCTTAGGTTTGGAAAAACTTCAGTGATTTCTGCTTCTGAAATGATTCCGGCCCGAACTTTGGGCGCGTTGTACGAAACTTATGTACGAAAGCACAATCTATACGGCTCTACGAAATTGTTGGCTCTACACTGTGTTTCATGCGACTCTCGGTCGAAATACTCCCCCTAGAAAAATCTGGGATCGCGTTTTTCTCGAACGGTGGTTGTGGGTGTCGTTCTCTAGTGTGACGCCGCAAAATAAAATTGAAGGGATTCTGGGTTGAGATGCGCATTTAGGTTATTTCGAGATCCTTTTCTGTGGAAAACGGGTTTTTGGCGAATCTTGGGTTTCGAAAGTACTTCTTCGATTTCTGCGTTCGAAACGACTTTTGCCCGAACTTCGGGCTTGTCGTTCGGAACTTCTGTACGAGAGCACAATCTATACGTCTCTACGAAATTGTTGACTCTGCACTTTGTTTCATGCGACTCTCGGTCCAAAATACTCCCTCCAGAAAAATCAGGGTTCGCGTTTTTCTCGAAAGGAGGTTCCATGTGTCGTTTTATAGTCTTACGCTACGAAATATAATTGAAGGGATTCTAGGTTGAGACGCGCGATTTAGGTTATTTCTAGATCCTTTTCAGTTTAAAATTGGTTTCGGGCGAATCTTGGGTTTGGAAAAACTTCTGTGATTTCTATGTCCGAAATGGCTCCGGCCTAAACTTCGGGTGCGTCGAACGGAACTTCTATTAGAAAGCATAATCCATGCGGCTCTACGAAATTGTTGACTCTACACTGTGTTTAATGCGACTCTCGGTCCAAATACTCCCTCTAGGAATATCTGGGATCGAGTTTTTCTCGAACGGGTGTTTCGGGTGTCGTACTCCAGTCTTATGCAGCGAGATACATTTGAAGGGATTCTGGGTTGAGATGCGCTTTTTATGCTATTTCAAGATCTTTTTCGGTTGACAACGGGTGTCGGGCGAATCTTGGGTTTGGAAAGCACTTCTGGGATTTCTGTGTCCGAAACGGCTTCTGCCCGAACTTCGGGCACATCGTACCGACTTTTTGTTCGAAAGCACAATCTATACGGCTCTACTGCGACTCTCGGTACGAAATACTTCCCTCTGAAAAAATCTAGGATCGCGTTTTCTCGAACGAAGTTTCGGGTGTCGTATTCTTAGTCTGAAGCCTCGACATTTGAAGGGATTCTGTGTCAGCGATATTTCGAGATCTTTTCTCCCTCTAGAAAAATCTAGGATCGCGTTTTCTCGAACGGGTTTTCGGTGTCGTATTCTAGTCGAAGCCTCGAAATACATTTGAAGGGATTCTGTGTTGGATGCGCGATTTAGGTTATTTCGAGATCCTTTTCGGCTTAAAACGGGTTTCGGGCGAATCTTGGGTTTGGAAAAACTTCGGTGATTTCTGCGTCCGAAATGGCTCCGGCCCGAACTTCGTTGAAAGATAGTGTGATTCAGATCTGAACTCCTATTAAGAGAAGAGTTCTATGGCTGGAATTTTGAAACTTTTAACTAGGATCAGAATTAGAAAGCAAGCCAGCCATGTAAATCACACCATAACACCATTCAATCATAATCAACTTGTGTGAAAACAAATAAGATACAAAGAAGAACACATACCTGATGTTCTTAGGTCGAAAAAACCTCTGGAAACTGAACTTTAAAATCAGATTCTTTAGACTGCAATATTCAGCAACCTTGCTGGAATTTCTCTGCAGCAGGTTCCCTTCTAGTCTTCTCCTCTATTCCCCTTTCTTCTAATCTGATTGGTTAGTGTTGGTGGAGCACAACCAGGTTTCCTTCTTCTTGTTTTCCTTGATTTCTATGTTAGAAGACCAGACCTGATATGGTCTTTCTCCAAGAGGAAAAACGAGGACCAACAAGAAGTTCTCTTCTTTGTGCAAGACAATTGTGGACGTCCAAAGGGTGGCTGGCTGTTCTACCTCTCTTCCACGCCCAAAGGGTTTTTTCTCTCCTTCTTAATGCTCATGCACGCCCAAGGGAGGATACCCAGCCATATTTATAAAGAGGAAGAACCTTTTAGAAAGATCTTTCCTTAAAGAATAAGGAAACCAAGAGTTTCCAACCAAAAAGGAAACCACCCCCTTTGGACGTCCAGCCCCTTATTGCAACTAGTTTAGTTTCTAAAAATAATTAGAAAGCTACTAAACTTAAGGAGAACTTGCACAAAAAGAAAACCTTCCAAGTGATAGGACCTACACAAACTTAGGACCCACAAACTAGGGACCACATTGGCTAGCCCACACTAACTATGGTCCATGCACCAAATAATTTATCTAGAGATGTAATTCATGTATGCCTTCATGGACCTATTTGAATTTACACTCAAAATTATTTCTCCACACATTTAAACAATTCAGGAAACCTTGCCAATCTAGGAAAGTGGCTAGAGAAGGGACCAAAAGACATATTTGCCCTTGGCTCCCAAAATGACCAAAATGTCCATGCTAACCCCATAGCAACACTAGGATCATTTTAACCTTAACTCATTCCACTAGAGAGTTATGGTTGCACTCCAGGGACAAATATTAAATTGCAAATAAAGCTCATCATAAACTGACGATTGTCTTTGACCTACCAAGTACAATGACCACAATGCCCCTCTATGTAACATCCATAATCAAGTAGGTTAACCGATGTACTATCTACCTTCTTGATTATATCTCAACCTTAGAATTTCATATCCTTGACCTAATCATCATTTGGATATCATTCTCTTGATCCAGGGAGCGACCCACAAGTTCAATATCCATATGGAACATCCATATACTAAGATCTTAGATTCTGATGATTAATCGGATAATTCTAAGGGGACGATCATTCCATCATGTGATGGCATAGATTCCATATTGCATTTGCACGTCCCGACTAATCAAGCCCAAGCACCCAAAACACAGAGCTGTTGACCCATGAACAGGATCTCACCCATAGTGAATTAAAGCACAAGAACTTGACTTCGTCAGTTCATCCACAAATGCTCAAGATTAAGAGCACTGGTCACTTAGTAGCATGAGGTGATTTGATCTCTCTCTGTGATAGTACTATTTTAGAGATCACACCTACAAGTGGTCCTGTTCAATGCATGACACATGCACTAATGAGATAAATCCGGAAAAGCCTCCCGTGACTTAGGTAAGTCACCCTGAATACAGGAGAGTATCTCATTATAACTTATACCAAGATGAAGTGCCCAACTCCATCTCTCAGTTATGAACAAGTTTATTGTTTCAAGTGTCCATGACTCAGACCTAACTGTGTGTAGCCACTACACACCTAAGTCATTACTAGAAAACAATGGGCCTTATACAACCATACAAATACACAAGTATAGGAAGAAAGAAGTCATTCCATTAAATAACCAATAAATATCCAGTTACAGAGATGAAAGTGCAGTCAGTGGGCTTTAGGGCATACACTAATCCCAACACTTCGGGCGCGTCGTACCGAACTTTTGTACGAAAGCACAATCTATAGGGCTCTACGATTTTGTTGACTCCACTCAATGTCTCATGCGACTCTCAATCGAAATACTCCCTCTAGAAAAATTAGAGTTTGCGTTTTTCTCGAACGGGGGTTGCGGCTGTCGTACTCTTGTCTTACTCCCCGAAATACATTTGAAGGGATTCTGGGTTGAGATTCGCGATTTTGGTTATTTTGAGATCCTTTTCGGTTTAAAATGGGTTTCGGGCGAATCTTGGGTTTGGAAAAGCGTCTGTGATTTCTGCGTCAGAAATTTCTCCGGCCCGAACTTCGGGCGCGTCGTACGGAACTTCTGTACGAAAGCACAATCTACGCGGCTCTACGAAATTTTTGACTCAACACTGTGTTTCTTGCGACGCTCGGTCAAAAAACTCCCTTTTGAAATATCTAGGAACTCGTTTTTCTCGAACGGGGGTTGCGGGTGCCGTACTCTAGTCTTACGCCGCGAAATATATTTAAAGGGCTTCTAGGTTGAGATGCGCGTTTTAGGTTATTTAGAGATCCTTTTCGTTTGAAAACGGGTTTCAGGCGAATCTTGGGTTTGGAAAACAATTCTGGATTTTCTGCGTCCGAAACGACTTCTGCTCGATCTTCGGGCGCGTCATACCGAATTTCCGTACGAAAGCACAATCTATACGGCTCTACGAAATTGTTGACTCTACATTTTTTTTATGCAACTCTCGGTCGAAAATACTCCCTCTAGAAGAATCTGGGATCGCGTTTTTCTCGAACGGGGGTTCCAGGTGTCGTACTCTAGTCTTGCGCCGCGAAATACATTGGAAGGGATTCTTGGTTGAGATGCGCATTTTAGGTTAGGTCGAGATCCTTTTAGGTTCAAAACGGGCTTCGGGCGAATCTTGGGTTTGGAAAACACTTTTGAAGGTTATGCGTTCGAAACGGCTCCGGCCCGAACTTCGGGCTTGTCGTACGGAACTTCTATATGAAAGCACAATCTATGCGGCTCATCGAAATTGTTGACTCTACACTGTGTTTCATGCGACTCTCGGTCCAAATACACCCTCTAGAAAAATCTGGGATCGCGCTTTTCTCGAACGGGGGTTTGCGGGTGTCGTACTCCAGTCTTACGCCTCGAAATACATTTCAAAGGGATTTTGGGTTGAGATGCTCATTTTAGGTTATTTCGAGATCCATTACGGTTGAAAATGGGTTTCAGGTGAATCTTGGGCTTGGAAAACCCTTCTGGGATTTCTGCGTCCGAAACGACTTCTGCCCGAAATTTGGGCTCGTGGTACCGAACTTTTGTACGAAAGCACAATCTATATGGCTCTATGGAATTGTTGACTTTACACTTTGTTTCATGCGACTCTCGGTCCAAAATACTCCCTCTAGAAAAATCTTGGATCACGTTTTTCTCGAACGAAGGTTCCATGTATCGTATTCTAGTCTTATGCCGCGAAATACATTTGAAGGGATTCTGGGTTGAGTGGCGAGATTTAGGTTATTTCGAGATCCTTTTCGGTTTCAAACTGGTTTCGGGCGAATCTTAGGTTTGGAAAAACTTCTGTGATTTCTGCTTCTGAAATGACTCCGGCCCGAACTTTGGGTGCGTTGTACGAAACTTATGTACGAAAGCACAATCTATACGGCTCTACGAAATTGTTGGCTCTACACTGTGATTCATGCGACTCTCGGTCGAAATACTCCCCCTAGAAAAATCTGGGATCGCATTTTTCTCGAACGATGGTTGTGGGTGTCGTACTCTAGTGTGACGCCGTAAAATATAATTGAAGGGATTCTGGGTTGAGATGCGCATTTTAGGTTATTTGGAGATCCTTTTCTGTGGAAAACGGGTTTTTGGCGAATCTTGGGTTTCGAAAGTACTTCTTCGATTTCTGCGTTCGAAACGACTTCTGCCCGAACTTCGGGCTTGTCGTTAGGAACTTCTGTACGAGAGCACAATCTATACGTCTCTACGAAATTGTTGACTCTGCACTTTGTCTCATGCGACTCTCGATCCAAAATACTCCCTCTAGAAAAATCAAGGTTCGCGTTTTTCTCGAACGGAGGTTCCAGGTGTCGTTTTGTAGTCTTACGCTACGAAATATAATTGAAGGGATTCTAGGTTGAGACGCGCGATTTAGGTTATTTCTAGATCCTTTTCAGTTTAAAATTGGTTTCGGGCGAATCTTGGGTTTGGAAAAGCTTCTGTGATTTCTATGTCCGAAATGGCTCCGGCCTAAACTTCGGGTGCGTCGAACGGAACTTCTATCAGAAAGCATAATCTATGCGGCTCAATGAAATTGTTGACTCTACACTGTGTTTAATACGACTCTCGGTCCAAATACTCCCTCTAGGAATATCTGGGATCGTGTTTTTCTCGAACGGGTGTTTCGGGTGTCGTACTCCAGTCTTATGCAGCGAGATACATTTGAAGGGATTCTGGGTTGAGATGCGCTTTTTTATGCTATTTCAAGATCTTTTTCAGTTGAAAACGGGTGTCGGGCGAATCTTGGGTTCGGAAAGCACTTCTGGGATTTCTGTGTCCGAAACGGCTTCTGCCCGAACTTCGGGCGCATCGTACCGAACTTTTGTTCGAAAGCACAATCTATACGGCTCTACAAAATTCTTGACTCTACACTTTGTTTCATGCGACTCTCGGTACGAAATACTCCCTCTAGAAAAATCTAGGATCGCGTTTTCTCGAACGAAGGTTCCAGGTGTCGTATTCTAGTCTGACGCCTCGAAATACATTTGAAGGGATTCTGGGTTGAGATGCGCGATTTAGGTTATTTCGAGATCCTTTTCGGCTTAAAACGGGTTTCGGGCGAGTCTTGGGTTTGGAAAAACTTCGGTGATTTCTGCGTCCGAAATGGCTCCGGCCCGAACTTCGGGCGCGTCGTACCGAACTTTTGTACGAAAGCACAATCTATAGGGCTCTACGAATTTGTTGACTCCACTCAATGTCTCATGCGACTCTCGATCGAAATACTCCCTCTAGAAAAATTAGAGTTCGCGTTTTTCTCGAACGGGGGTTGCGGCTGTCGTACTCTTGTCTTACTCCCTGAAATACATTTGAAGGGATTCTGGGTTGAGATTAGCGAATTAGGTTATTTTGAGATCCTTTTCGGTTTAAAATGGGTTTTGGGCAAATCTTGGGTTTGGAAAAGCGTCTGTGATTTCTGCGTCCGAAATTGCTCCGGCCCGAACTTCGGGCGCGTCGTACGGAACTTCTGTACGAAAACACAATCTACGCGGCTCTACGAAATTTTTGACTCAACACTGTGATTCATGCGACGCTCGGTCAAAAAACTCCCTTTTGAAATATCTAGGAACTCGTTTTTCTCGAACGGGGGTTGCGGGTGCCGTACTCTAGTCTTACGCCGCCGCGAAATATATTTAAAGGGTTTCTAGGTTGAGATGCGCGTTTTAGGTTATTTAGAGATCCTTTTCGTTTGAAAACGGGTTTCAGGCGAATCTTGGGTTTGGAAAACAATTCTGGATTTTCTGCGTCCGAAACGACTTCTGCCCGATCTTCGGGCACGTCATACCGAATTTCCGTACGAAAGCACAATCTATACGGCTCTACGAAATTGTTGACTCTACGTTTTTTTTATGCAACTCTCGGTCGAAAATACTCCCTCTAGAAGAATCTGGGATCGCGTTTTTCTCGAACGGGGGTTCCAGGTGTCGTACTCTAGTCTTACGCCGCGAAATACATTGGAAGGGATTCTTGGTTGAGATGCGCATTTTAGGTTAGGTCGAGATCCTTTTAGGTTCAAAACGGGCTTCGGGCGAATCTTGGGTTTGGAAAACACTTCTGAAGGTTATGCGTTCGAAACGGCTCCGGCCCGAACTTCGGGCGCGTCGTACGGAACTTCTATAAGAAAGCACAATCTATGCGGCTCATCGAAATTGTTGACTCTACACTGTGTTTCATGCGACTCTCGGTCCAAATACACCCTCTAGAAAAATCTGGGATCGCGCTTTTCTCGAACGGGGGTTTGCGGGTGTCGTACTCCAGTCTTACGCCTCGAAATACATTTGAAGGGATTTTGGGTTGAGATGCGCATTTTAGGTTATTTCGCGATCCATTACGGTTGAAAATGGGTTTCAGGCGAATCTTGGGCTTGGAGAACCCTTCTGGGATTTCTGCGTCCGAAACGACTTCTGCCCGAAATTTGGGCTCGTGGTACCGAACTTTTGTACGAAAGCACAATCTATACGGCTCTATGGAATTGTTGACTTTACACTTTGTTTCATGCGACTCTCGGTCCAAAATACTCCCGCTGGAAAAATCTTGGATCACGTTTTTCTCGAACGAAGGTTCCGTGTATCGTATTTTAGTCTTATGCCGCGAAATACATTTGAAGGGATTCTGGGTTGAGTCGCGAGATTTAGGTTATTTCGATATCCTTTTCGGTTTCAAACTGGTTTCGGGCGAATCTTAGGTTTGGAAAAACTTCTATGATTTCTGCTTCTGAAATGACTCCGGCCCGAACTTTGGGCGCGTTGTACGAAACTTATGTACGAAAGCACAATCTATAAGGCTCTACGAAATTGTTGGCTCTACACTGTGATTCATGCGACTCTCGGTCGAAATACTCCCCCCTAGAAAAATCTGGGATCGCATTTTTCTCGAACGGTGGTTGTGGGTGTCGTACTCTAGTGTGACGCCGCAAAATATAATTGAAGGGATTCTGGGTTGAGATGCGCATTTTAGGTTATTTGGAGATCCTTTTCTGTGGAAATCGGGTTTTTGGCGAATCTTGCGTTTCGAAAGTACTTCTTCGATTTCTGCGTTCGAAACGACTTATGCCCGAACTTCGGGCTTGTCGTTCGGAACTTCTGTACGAGAGCACAATCTATACGTCTCTACGAAATTGTTGACTCTGCACTTTGTCTCATGCGACTCTCGATCCAAAATACTCCCTCTAGAAAAATCAAGGTTCGCGTTTTTCTCGAACGGAGGTTCCAGGTGTCGTTTTGTAGTCTTACACTACAAAATATAATTGAAGGGATTCTAGGTTGAGACGCGCGATTTAGGTTATTTCTAGATCCTTTTCAGTTTAAAATTGGTTTCGGGCGAATCTTGGGTTTGGAAAAGCTTCTGTGATTTCTATGTCCGAAATGGCTCCGGCCTAAACTTCGGGTGCGTCGAACGGAACTTCTATCAGAAAGCATAATCTATGCGGCTCTACGAAATTGTTGACTCTTGTTTAATACGACTCTCGGTCCAAATACTCCCTCTAGGAATATCTGGGATCGAGTTTTTTCTCGAACGGGTGTTTCGGGTGTCGTACTCCAGTCTTATGCAGCGAGATACTTTTGAAGGGATTCTGGGTTGAGATGCGCTTTTTTATGCTATTTCAAGATCTTTTTCGGTTGAAAACGGGTGTCGGGCGAATCTTGGGTTTGGAAAGCAATTCTGGGATTTCTGTGTCCGAAACGGCTTCTGCCCGAACTTCGGGCGCATCGTACCGAACTTTTGTTCGAAAGCACAATCTATACGGCTCTACAAAATTCTTGACTCTACACTTTGTTTCATGCGACTCTCGGTACGAAATACTCCCTCTAGAAAAATCTAGGATCGCGTTTTCTCGAACGAAGGTTCCGGGTGTCGTATTCTAGTCTGACGCCTCGAAATACATTTTAAGGGATTCTGGGTTGAGATGCGCGATTTAGGTTATTTCGAGATCCTTTTCGGCTTAAAACGGGTTTCGGGTGAATCTTGGGTTTGGAAAAACTTCGGTGATTTCTGCGTCCGAAATGGCTCCGGCCCGAACTTCGGGCGCGTCGTACCGAACTTTTGTACGAAAGCACAATCTATAGGGCTCTACGAATTTGTTGACTCCACTCAATGTCTCATGCGACTCTCGATCAAAATACTCCCTCTAGAAAAATTAGAGTTCGCGTTTTTCTCGAACGGGGGTTGCGGCTGTCGTACTCTTGTCTTACTCCCCGAAATACATTTGAAGGGATTCTGGGTTGAGATTCGCGATTTAGGTTATTTTGAGATCCTTTTCGGTTTAAAATGGGTTTCGGGCGAATCTTGGGTTTGGAAAAGCGTCTGTGATTTCTGCGTCCGAAATTGCTCCGGCCCGAACTTCGGGCGCGTCGTACGGAACTTCTGTACGAAAACACAATCCACGCGGCTCTACGAAATTTTTGACTCAACACTGTGTTTCATGCGACGCTCGGTCAAAAAACTCCCTTTTGAAATATCTAGGAACTCGTTTTTCTCGAACGGGGGTTGCGGGTGCCGTACTCTAGTCTTACGCCGCGAAATATATTTAAAGGGTTTCTAGGTTGAGATGCGCATTTTAGGTTATTTAGAGATCCTTTTCGTTTGAAAACGGGTTTCAGGCGAATCTTGGGTTTGGAAAACAATTCTGGATTTTCTGCGTCCGAAACGACTTCTACCCGATCTTCGGGCACGTCATACCGAATTTCCGTACGAAAGCACAATCTATACGGCTCTACGAAATTGTTGACTCTACGTTTTTTTTATGCAACTCTCGGTCGAAAATACTCCCTTTAGAAGAATCTGGGATCGCGTTTTTCTCGAACGGGGGTTCCAGGTGTCGTACTCTAGTCTTACGCCGCGAAATACATTGGAAGGGATTCTTGGTTGAGATGCGCATTTTAGGTTAGGGCGAGATCCTTTTAGGTTCAAAACGGGCTTCGGGCGAATCTTGGGTTTGGAAAACACTTCTGAAGGTTATGCGTTCGAAACGGCTGCGGCCCGAACTTCGGGCGCGTCGTACGGAACTTCTATAAGAAAGCACAATCTATGCGGCTCATCGAAATTGTTGACTCTACACTGTGTTTCATGCGACTCTCGGCCCAAATACACCCTCTAGAAAAATCTGGGATCGCGCTTTTCTCGAACGGGGGTTTGCGGGTGTCGTACTCCAGTCTTACGCCTCGAAATACATTTGAAGGGATTTTGGGTTGAGATGCGCATTTTAGGTTATTTCGCGATCCATTACGGTTGAAAATGGGTTTCAGGCAAATCTTGGGCTTGGTGAACCCTTCTGGGATTTCTGCGTCCGAAACGACTTCTGCCCGAAATTTGGGCTCGTGGTACCGAACTTTTGTACGAAAGCACAATCTATACGGCTCTATGGAATTGTTGACTTTACACTTTCTTTCATGCGACTCTCGGTCCAAAATACTCCCTCTGGAAAAATCTTGGATCACGTTTTTCTCGAACGAAGGTTCCGTGTATCGTATTCTAGTCTTATGCCGCGAAATACATTTGAAGGGATTCTGGGTTGAGTCGCGAGATTTAGGTTATTTCAATATCCATTTTGGTTTCAAACTGGTTTCGGGCGAATCTTAGGTTTGGAAAAACTTCTGTGATTTCTGCTTCTGAAATGACTCCGGCCCGAACTTTGGGCGCGTTGTACGAAACTTATGTACGAAAGCACAATCTATAAGGCTCTACGAAATTGTTGGCTCTACACTGTGTTTCATGCGACTCTCGGTCGAAATACTCCCCCTAGAAAAATCTGGGATCGCGTTTTTCTCGAACGGTGGTTGTGGGTGTTGTACTCTAGTGTGACGCCGCAAAATACAATTGAAGGGATTCTGGGTTGAGATGCGCATTTTAGGTTATTTGGAGATCCTTTTCTGTGGAAAACGGGTTTTTGGCGAATCTTGGGTTTCAAAAGTACTTCTTCGATTTCTGCGTTCGAAACGACTTCTGCCCGAACTTCGGGCTTGTCGTTCAGAACTTCTGTACGAGAGCACAATCTATACGTCTCTACGAAATTGTTGACTCTGCACTTTGTTTCATGCGACTCTCGGTCCAAAATACTCCCTCTAGAAAAATCAAGGCTCGCGTTTTTCTCGAACGGAGGTTCCAGGTGTCGTTTTATAGTCTTACGCTACGAAATATAATTGAAGGGATTCTAGGTTGAGACGCGCGATTTAGGTTATTTCTAGATCCTTTTCAGTTTAAAATTGGTTTCGGGCGAATCTTGAGTTTGGAAAAGCTTCTGTGATTTCTATGTCCGAAATGGCTCCGGCCTAAACTTCGGGTGCGTCGAATGGAACTTCTATCAGAAAGCATAATCTATGCGGCTCTACGAAATTGTTGACTCTACACTGTGTTTAATACGACTCTCGGTCCAAATACTCCCTCTAGGAATATCTGGGATCGAGTTTTTCTCGAACGGGTGTTTCGGGTGAGTCTTATGCAGCGAGATACATTTGAAGGGATTCTGGGTTGAGATGCGCTTTTTTATGCTATTTCAAGATCTTTTTCGGTTGAAAACGGGTGTCGGGCGAATCTTGGGTTTGGAAAGCACTTCTGGGATTTCTGAGTCCGAAACGGCTTCTGCCCGAACTTCGGGCGCATCGTACCGAACTTTTTTTCGAAAGCACAATCTATACGGCTCTACAAAATTGTTGACTCTACACTTTGTTTCATGCGACTCTCGGTACGAAATACTCCCTCTAGAAAAATCTAGGATCGCGCTTTCTCGAACGAAGGTTCCGGGTGTCGTATTCTAGTCTGACGCCTCGAAATACATTTGAAGGGATTCTGGGTTGAGATGCGCGATTTAGGTTATTTCGAGATCCTTTTCGGCTTAAAACGGGTTTCGGGCGAATCTTGGGTTTGGAAAAACTTCGGTGATTTCTACGTCCGAAATGGCTCCGGCCCGAACTTCGGGTGCGTCGTACCGAACTTTTGTCCGAAAGCACAATCTATAGGGCTCTACGAATTTGTTGACTCTACTCAATGTCTCATGCGACTCTCGATCGAAATACTCCCTCTAGAAAAATTAGAGTTCGCGTTTTTCTCGAACGGGGGTTGCGGCTGTCGTACTCTTGTCTTACTCCCCGAAATACATTTGAAGGGATTTTGGGTTGAGACGCGCGATTTAGGTTATTTCTAGATCCTTTTCAGTTTAAAATTGGTTTCGGGCGAATCTTGGGTTTTTGAAAAACTTCTGTGATTTCTATGTCCGAAATGGCTCCGGCCTAAACTTCGAGTGCGACGAACGGAACTTCTATTAGAAAGCATAATCTATGCGGCTCTACGAAATTGTTGACTCTACACTGTGTTTCATGTGACTCTCGGTCCAAATACTCCCCATAGAAAAATCTGGGATCGCGTTTTTCTGGAACGGGGGTTGCTGGTGTCGTACTCTAGTCTTACGCCGTGAAATACATTTGAAGGGATTCTGGGTCGAGATGCGCGATTTAGGTTATTTCGTGATCCTTTTCGGTTTAAAACTGGTTTCGGGCGAATCTTAGGTTTGGAAAAACTTCTGTGATTTCTGCGTCCGAAATGACTCTAGCTC
Organism: Camphora micrantha; assembly: GCA_003546025.1. Taxonomy (NCBI): domain Eukaryota; kingdom Viridiplantae; phylum Streptophyta; class Magnoliopsida; order Laurales; family Lauraceae; genus Camphora; species Camphora micrantha. The sequence goes on along the minus strand of QPKB01000012.1, from coordinate 23,507,405 downwards.
GAACATCGGGCGCGTTGTACGAAACTTATGTACGAAAGCACAATCTATTCGGCTCTACGAAATTGTTGACTCTACACGGTGTTTCATGCGAGTCTCAGTCCAATAATCCCCCTAGAAAAATCTTGGATCGCGTTTTTCTCGAACGGGGGTTGCGGGTGTCGTACTCTAGTCTTACACCACGAAATATATTTAAAGGGATTCTGGGTTGAGATGCACGTTTTTGGTTATTTCGAGATCCTTTTCGGTTTAAAACGGGTTTCGAGCGAATTTTGGGTTTGGAAAGTACTTTTGTAATTTCTGCATCCGAAATTGCTCCGGCCTGAACTTCGGGCGCGTCGTACGAAACTATTGTACGAAACCACAGTCTATACGTCTTTACGAAATTGTTGACTCTACACTGCGTTTCATTCGACCCTCGGTCCAAATACTCCCTCTAGAAATAACTGGGATTGCGTTTTTCTCGAACGGGGGTTGCGGGTGTCGTACTCTAGTGTGACGCCGCAAAATACAATTGAAGGGATTCTGGGTTGAGATGCGCATTTTAGGTTATTTCGAGATCCTTTTCTGTGGAAAACGGGTTTTTGGCGAATCTTGGGTTTCGAAAGTACTTCTTCGATTTCTGCGTTCGAAACGACTTCTTCCCGAACTTCGGGCTTGTCGTTCGGAACTTCTGTACGAGAGCACAATCTATACGTCTCTACGAAATTGTTGACTCTGCACTTTGTTTCATGCGACTCTCGGTCCAAAATACTCCCTCTAGAAAAATCAAGGATCGCGTTTTTCTCGAACGGAGGTTCCATGTGTCGTTTTATAGTCTTACGCTACGAAATATAATTGAAGGGATTCTAGGTTGAGACGCGCGATTTAGGTTATTTCTAGATCCTTTTCAGTTTAAAATTGGTTTCGGGCGAATCTTGGGTTTGGAAAAGCTTCTGTGATTTCTATGTCCGAAATGGCTCCGGCCTAAACTTCGGGTGCGTCGAACGGAACTTCTATCAGAAAGCATAATCTATGCGGCTCTACGAAATTGTTGACTCTACACTGTGTTTAATACGACTCTCGGTCCAAATACTCCCTCTAGGAATATCTGGGATCGAGTTTTTCTCGAACGGGTGTTTCGGGTGTCGTACTCCAGTCTTATGCAGCGAGATACATTTGAAGGGATTCTGGGTTGAGATGCGCTTTTTTATGCTATTTCAAGATCTTTTTCGGTTGAAAACGGGTGTCGGGCGAATCTTGGGTTTGGAAAGCACTTCTGGGATTTCTGTGTCCGAAACGGCTTCTGCCCGAACTTCGGGCGCATCGTACCGAACTTTTTTTCGAAAGCACAATCTATACGGCTCTACAAAATTGTTGACTCTACACTTTGTTTCATGCGACTCTCGGTACGAAATACTCCCTCTAGAAAAATCTAGGATCGCGCTTTCTCGAACGAAGGTTCCGGGTGTCGTATTCTAGTCTGACGCCTCGAAATACATATGAAGGGATTCTGGGTTGAGATGCGCGATTTAGGTTATTTCGAGATCCTTTTCGGCTTAAAACGGGTTTCGGGCGAATCTTGGGTTTGGAAAAACTTCGGTGATTTCTGCGTCCGAAATGGCTCCGGCCCGAACTTCGGGTGCGTCGTACCGAACTTCTATACGAAAGCACAATCTATAGGGCACTACGAATTTGTTGACTCCACTCAATGTCTCATGCGACTCTCGATCGAAATACTCCCTCTAGAAAAATTAGGGTTCGTGTTTTTCTCGAACGGGGGTTGCGGCTGTCGTACTCGTCTTACTCCCCGAAATACATTTGAAGGGATTCCGGGTTGAGATTCGCGATTTAGGTCATTTTGAGATCCTTTTCGGTTTAAAATGGGTTTCGGGCGAATCTTGGGTTTGGAAAAGCGTCGGTGATTTCTACGTCCGAAATTGCACCGGCCCGAACTTCGGGCGCGTCGTACGGAACTTCTGTACGAAAGCACAATCTATGCGGCTCTACGAAATTTTTGACTCAACACTGTGTTCCATGCGACGCTCGGTCAAAAAACTCCCTTTAGAAATATCTAGGAACTCGTTTTTCTCGAACGGGGGTTGCGGGTGCCGTACTCTAGTCTTACGCCGCGAAATATGTTTAAAGGGTTTCTAGGTTGAGATGCGCGTTTTAGGTTCTTTACAGATCCTTTTCGGTTGAAAACGGGTTTCAGGCGAATCTTGGGTTTGGAAAACAATTCTGGGTTTTCTACGTCCGAAACGACTTCTGCCAGATCTTCGGGCGCGTCGTACCGAATTTCCGTACGAATGCGCAATCTATATGGCTCTATGAAATTGATGGCTCTACATTTTTTTTATGCAACTCTCGGTCGAAAATACTCACTCTAGAAGAATCTGGGATCGCGTTTTTCTCGAATGGGCGTTCCAAGTGTCGTACTCTAGTCTTATGCCACGAAATACATTTGAAGGGATTCTGGGTTGAGATGCGCATTTTAGGTTATGTCGAGATCCTTTTCGGTTCAAAACGGGTTTCGGGCGAATCTTGGGTTTGGAAAACACTTCTGAAGGTTAAGCGTTTGAAACGGCTCCGGCCCGAACTTCGGGCGCGTCGTATGGAACTTCGGTAAGAAAGCACAATCTATGCGGCTCTACGAAATTGTTGACTCTACACTGTGTTTCATGGGACTCTCGGTCCAAATACACCCTCTAGAAAAATCTACGATCGCGCTTTTCTCGAACGGGGGTTGCGGGTGTCGTACTCCAATCTTACGCCTCGAAATACATTTTAAGGGATTCTGGGTTGAGATGCGCATTTTAGGTTATTTCGAGATCCATTACGGTTCAAAATGGGTTTCAGGCGAATCTTGGGCTTGGAAAACCGTTCTGGGATTTCTGCGTCCGAAACGACTTCTGCCCGAAATTTGGGCGCGAGGTACCGAACTTTTGTACGTAAGCACAATCTATACGGCTCTATGGAATTGTTGACTCTACACTTTGTTTCATGCGACTCTCGGTCCAAAATACTCCCGCTAGAAAAATCTTGGATCACGTTTTTCTCGAACGAAGGTTCCGTGTATCGTATTCTAGTCTTATGCCGCGAAATACATTTGAAGGGATTCTTGGTTGAGTTGCGAGATTTAGGTTATTTCAAGATCCTTTTCGGTTTAAAACTGGTTTCAGGCGAATCTTAGGTTTGGAAAAACTTCTGTGATTTCTGCTTCTGAAATGACTCCGGCCCGAACTTTGGGCGCGTCGTATGAAACTTCTGTACGAAAGCACAATCTATACGGCTCAACGAAATTGTTGACTCTCCACTATGTTTCATGCGACTCTCGGTCCAAATACTCCCCCTAGAAAAATCTGGGAACGCGTTTTTCTCGAACGGGGGTTGCGGGTGTCGTACTCTAGTCTTACGCCGTGAAATACATTTGAAGGGATTCTGGGTCGAGATGCGCGATTTAGGTTATTTCGTGATCCTTTTCGGTTTAAAACTGGTTTCGGGCGAATCTTAGGCTTGGAAAAACTTCTGTGATTTCTGCGTCCGAAATGACTCTGGCTCGAACATCGGGCGCCTCGTACGAAACTTATGTACGAAAGCACAATCTATACGGCTCTACGAAATTGTTGACTCTACACGGTGTTTCATGCGAGTCTCGGTCCAATAATCCCCCTAGAAAAATCTTGGATCGCGTTTTTCTCGAACGGGGGTTGCGGGTGTCGTACTCTAGTCTTACACCACGAAATATATTTAAAGGGATTATGGGTTGAGATGCACATTTTTGGTTATTTCGAGATCCTTTTCTGTTTAGAATGGGTTTCAGGCGAATTTTGGGTTTGGAAAATACTTTTGTAATTTCTGCTTCTGAAATGGCTCCAGCCTGAACTTCGGGCGCGTCGTACGAAACTATTGTACGAAACTACAGTCTATACGGCTTTACGAAATTGTTGACTCTACACTGCGTTTCATTCGACCCTTGGTCCAAATACTCCCTCTAGAAATTACTGGGATCGCGTTTTTCTCGAACGGGGGTTGCGGGTGACGTACTCTAGTGTGATGCCGCAAAATACAATTGAAGGGATTCTGGGTTGAGATGCGCGTTTTAGGTTATTTCGAGATCCTTTTCTGTGGAAAACGGGTTTTTGGCGAATCTTGGGTTTTCGAAAGTACTTCTTCAATTTCTGCGTCCGAAACGACTTCTGCCCGAACTTCGGGCTTGTCGTTCGGAACTTTTGTACGAAAGCACAATCTATACGTCTCTACGAAATTGTTGACCCTGCACTTTGTTTCATGCGACTCTCGGACCAAAATACTCCCTCTAGAAAAATCAAGGATCGCGTTTTTCTCGAACAGAGGTTCCAGGTGTCGTTTTATAGACTTACGCTACGAAATATAATTGAAGGGATTCTAGGTTGAGACGCGCGATTTAGGTTATTTCTAGATCCTTTTCAGTTTAAAATTGGTTTCGGGCGAATCTTGGGGTTGGAAAAACTTCTGTGATTTCTACGTCCGAAATGGCTCCAACCTAAACTTCGGGTGCGTTGAACGGAACTTCTATTAGAAACCACAATCTATGCGGCTTTACGAAATTGTTGACTCTACACTGTGTTTCATGCGACTCTCGGTCCAAATACTCCCTCTAGAAATATCTGTTAGAATCACACGATCACTGAGAGGGGGGGTGAATCAGTGATATCCCAATACTTTTTACTTGAATACTTGTAAGTCCAAATAATCAAAGCAATCACAGGAACACTAGGTTTTAACGTGGTTCACCCAAAGGCTACGTCCACGGTGCAACGACTACCTGGACTCCAATCCGTGGTTTGTCTTACTTGATTAATTTCTAAAGCTTCAACTTCAAGGTGCACCCACCCCTGTTTCAGATAGCACCCACTATCTAGGAAGCAACAACTCCCTTTACAATCTCGTCTGCACCAACAGACAGGATCACCAAACCCCGATATCAAGCACCCACTTGATATTTTACAATGTTTTAGAGAAAAACCCCTTTACAGAAATTAATCTCTCACTCTCAATCCCATACAATCAGACTCTTAATAAATATGAATTGAGAGACACTTATCTGAAGAAACTACTAATGAAGAACCATCTTCTCGATGCCAGAGTTTCTTCTTTACTTGCTATAATGAAATCACAGCAGTAACTCCTTGCAAGCTCACACACACTCACCAATCTTCTCTCTGTTTCTGTGTGTATTCTTGTATCTGTGTATTTCAAACGATCCCTAGCATGCCTTTATATAGGATCTTGCCATCCCTAATTCGAGATTGCAAAGGACTGAGAGATGTTTTGGAAACTCCTGCAAGGATTAGAAAGGATTCCCTGTTTCTTTTCTTGCAACTTTATGTTTTGTACACTTCTTCAAGAATTAGAAGTGACTCCCTGTTTCCTCTCGTGTGACTTTCTGTTTTGGAAACACTTCTGCGATTTCTGCGTCCGAAACGACTTCTGCCCGAACTTCGGGCGCGTCGTACCGACTTCTGTATGAAAGCACAATCTATACGGCTCTACGAAATTGTTTACTCCACACTGTGTCTCATGCGACTATCGGTCCAAATACTCCCTCTAGAAAAATCTGGGATTGCGTTTTTCTCGAATGGGGGTTGCGGGTGTCGTACTTTAGTCTTACGTCGCAAAATACTTTTGAGGGGTTTCAGGGTTGAGATGCGCGTTTTAGGTTATTTCGATATCCTTTTCGGTTTTAAATGAGTTTCGGGCAAATCTTGGGTTTGGAAAACATTTCTGCGATTTTTGCATCCAAAACGACTTCTGCTCGAACTTCGGGCGCGTCGTACCGACTTCTGTACAAAAGCACAATCTATACGCCTCTACGAAATTGTTTACTCTACACTGTGTCTCATGCGACTATCGGTCCAAATACTCCCTCTAGAAAAATCTGAGATCGCGTTTTTCTCGAACGGTGGTTGCGGGTGTCGTACTCTACTCTTGCGCCACGAAATACTTTTGAAGGGTTTCTTGGTTGAGATGCGCGTTTTAGGTTATTTCAAGATCTTTTTCGATTTAAAACGAGTTTCGGGCGAATCTTGAGTTTGGAGAACAATTCTGCGATTTCTGAGTCCGAAACGACTTCTGCCCCAACTTCGGGCGCGTCGTACTGACTTATATACGAAAGCACAATCAATACGGCTCTACTAAATTGTTTACTCTACACTGTGTTTCATGCTACTCTCGGTCCGAATACTCCCTCTAGAAATATCTAGGAACGCGTTTTTCTCGAACTGGCGTTGCGAGTGTCGTACTCTAGTCTTACGCCGCCAAAATACATTTGAAGGAATTCTTGGTTGAGATGCGCGTTTTAGGTTATTTCGAGATCCTTTTCAGTTGAAAACGGGTATTGGGCGAATCTTGGGTTTGAAAAACAGTTCTTGGATTTCTACGTCCGAAATGACTTCTGCTCGAACTTCGGGCGCGTCGTACGAAACTTCTGTACGAAAGCGCAATCTATACGGCTCTACGAAATTGTTGACTCTACACTAAGTTTCTTGCGACTCTCGGTCCAAATACTCCCTCTAGAAATAACTGGGATCACGTTTTTCTCGCACGGGGGTTTCGGGTCTTGTACTCGAGTGTTACGCCGCAAAATACATTTGAAGTGATTCTGGGTTGAGATGCGCGTTTTAGGTTATTTCGAGATCCTTTTCGATTTAAAAAGGGTTTCGGGTGATTCTTTGGTTTTGAAAATACTTCTTGGATTTCTGCGTCCGAAAAGACTTCGGCCCGAACTTCGGGCGCGTAGTACGAAACTTTGGTATGAGAGGACAATCTATACGTCTCTATGAAATTGTTGACTCTACACTGTGTTTTATACGACTCTCGGTCCAAATACACTCTCTACAAATATTTAGGAACGCGTTTTTCACAAACGGGGGTTGCGGGTGTCGTACTCTAGTCTTACGCGGCGAAATACATTTGAAGGGATTCTGGGTTGACATACGCGTTTTAGGTTATTTAGAGATCCTTTTCGGATGAAAACGGGTTTCAGGCAAATCTTGGGTTTGGAAAACACTTCTGGGATTTCTGCGTCCGAAACGACTTCTGCCCGAACTTCAGGCGCGTTGCACCGAACTTCTGTACGAAAGCACAATCTATGATCGTGTTTTTCTATGAAATTGTTGACTCTACACTTTGTTTTATGCGACTCTCGGTCCAAAATACTCACTCTAGAAAAATCTATGATCGTGTTTTTCTCGAAGGGGGTTCCAGGTGTCGTACTCTAGTCTTATGCCGCGAAATACATTTGAAGGGACTCTGGGTTGAGATGCGCGTTTTAGGTTATTTCTAGATCGTTTTTGGTTGAAAACGGGTATCGGGCGAATCATGGGTTTGGAAAACACTCCTTGGATTTATGCGTTCGAAACGACTTCTGCCCGAACTTCGGGCGCGTCGTACGAAACTTCTGTACGAAAGCACAATCTATACGGCTCTACGAAATTGTTGACTCTACACTTTGTTTCATGCGACTCTCGGACCAAAATACTCCCTCTAGAAAAATCTAGGATCGTGTTTTTCTCGAATGGAGGTTCCGGGTGTTGTATTCTAGTCTTACGCCACGAAATACAATTGAAGGGATTCTGGGTTGAGATGCGCGTTATAGGTTATTTCGAGATCCTTTTCGGTTGAAAACGGGTTTTGGGCTAATCTTGGGTTTGGAAAACACTTCTAAAGGTTCTGCGTCCGAAACAGCTCTGGCCCGAACTTTGGGTACGTCGTACGGAACTTCTGTAAGAAAGCACAATCTATGCGGCTCTATGAAATTGTTGACTCTACACTGTGTTTCATGCGACTCTCGGTCCGAATACACCCTCTAGAAATAACTGGGACCGCGTTTTTCTCGAACGGGGGTTTCGAGTGTCGTACTCTAGTGTTACGCCACGAAATACATTTGAAGGGATTCTGGGTTGAGATGAGCGTTTTAGATTATTTCGAGATCCATTTCTGTTTAAAATGGGTTCCGGGCGAATCGTGGGTCTGGAAAACACTTCTTGGATTTCTGCGTCCGAAACGACTTCTGCCCGAACTTCGGGCGCGTCATACCAAACTTCTGTACGAAAGGACAGTCTATACGTCTCTATGAAATTGTTGACTCTACACTATGTTTAATGCGACTCTCGGTCCGAATACTCCCTCTAGAAATATCTCGGAACGTGTTTTTCTCGAACGGGGTTGCGGGTGTCGTACTCTAATCTTACGCCGCGAAATACTTTTGACGGGATTTTGGGTTGAGATGCGCTTTTTAGGTTATTTCGAGATCATTGACGGTTGAAAACAGGTTTCAGGCCAAACTTGGGTTTGAAAAACACTTCTTGGATTTCCACGTACGAAACGACTTCTACCTGAACTTCGGGCGCGTCGTACGAAACTTCTGTACGAAAGCACAATCTATACGGCTCTACGAAATTGTTGACTCTACTCTGTGTCTCATGCGACTCTCGGTCCGAATATTGCCTCTAGAAAAATTTGGGATAGCGTTTTTCTCAAACAAGGGTTCCGGGTGTCTAGTTTTGGGCCGCGAAATACATTCGAATGGATTCTGGGTAGAGATGCCCGTTTTAGGTCATATCGAGATCCTTTTCGGTTGAAAACGGGTATCGGGCGGATCTTGGGTTTGGAAAACACTTATTGGATTTCTGCATCCGAAAGGACTTCTGCCCGAACTTCGGGCTCGTCGTACAGAACTTCTGTACGAAAGGATAATCTATACATCTCTACGAAATTGTTGACTCTACACTGCGTTTCAAGCGACTCTCGGTCCAAATACTCTCTCTAGAAATATCTGGGAACGCGTTTTCCTCGAACGGGGGTTGCGGGTGTCGTTCTCTAGTCTTACGCCGCGAAATACATTTGAAGGGATTTTGTGTTGAGATGCGCTTTTCAGCTTATTTCGAGATCCTTGACGACTGAAAATAGGTTTCAGGCGAATCTTGGGTTTGGAAAACACTTCTTGGATTTCTGCATCTGAAACGACTTCTGCCCGAACCTCGGGCGCGTCGTACGAAACTTCTGTACGAAAGCACAATCTATTCGGCTCTACGAAATTGTTGACTCCACTGTTGACACCAAAAAATGTCACTATGTCCCTTCAACACCAAAAGCTACATGGAGCCACATCCTGCCATAAATAGGAAGGCGCCACTTCAAGCACCAGATCTTGTCAGAATCAAACAAAAACTGCAAGATCCTTCAAAGCAACCAAAAGAGGGGTACACATGAAGTTTCGGGCCATTTCAACATCATTTGGCTTAACTTCACTCCTCCGACATCCAGACAGGGGCTTCCGGCAGCGACAGTGTCGAAGACTTCAAAACTTCGATCAGAGCCTACGGATGGTTTCAGAATACCTCCAAAAGGCCCCATGCCAAATTTCAAGTCAAACGGACGACGTTTGACCCTTCATAAACTCTCGGGAAGCAAAAACAGGCCTACCGGCAGCGGAGCACCCCGGAATCATGGCATCCAAATTGGAGCTAATGGATCATCTCAAAATGACTCCAATAGGTCCCCTGTCAAGTTTTAGGTCAAACGGACATCGTTTGGCCTAGTTTCAAAGCTCGGCATTTTCCTCGAGGTGAAATCAAGGCGAGCATTTGCGGGACCCCAAAAGGCTTCAAAACGCAAACCAAAGCCCATGGTTGGTCTTACTTACCACTCAGGAGGCTCCCTGTCAATTTCAGGTCAATCGGACATCGGTTGACCACGAGTCAAAGCTCGGCATTTCTCTCATGG
>QPKB01000012.1:23491131-23497561 GCA_003546025.1 Camphora micrantha | reverse complement strand
ACAATCAGTCTTCTTCGCTGATGATTTTAATACCATCAGATGGCCGCATGAAAAACTAGGAGGGGCAGCTCCTAGACCTGCAGGGGTTATTGAATTTAATGACTGCATTCAGGAGGTGGGATTGATTGATTTGAAACTGACTGGCTCGGTCTTCACTTGGTCTAACTCTAGTGTGGGAGAATCACGAATTGAATGTAAATTGGACAGGGTTCTCGTTAATGCTGCTTCTATGAGTTCGAACATATTTAAGGGTGAAGTGCTGCATCCTAGTCTCTCAGATCACTCACCTATTCTTTTGTTGCTAAATGATACTATTCATATCAAATCTCCATTCCGATACTTCAATTATTGGGTCAAATTACCTGGGTTCACCATAATTGTTCAGCGAACCTAGGAGGAGGAGGTTTCTGGTACACCTATTTTTCGGGTGGTGAAAAAACTAAAGCGAGTTAAGGAGGCTATTCGTGAGTGGCAAAAGCATCAAACTCCTTTAACTACAAAGCTTCAAGAGACTCGGCATATGCTAGATGAGATTCAGCACTTCATGCAGGAGGATCCTCGAAATGTTTCTCTTCAAATGCAGGAACGTACAACCAGAGTTCAGCTGGATTCTTTATGTCGTGCAGAGGAAAGCATGTATAAGCAGCGGTCTCGCGACCTTGCTGTGAATCTTGGTGATGGCAATTCTAAATATTTTTACAGATTGATGCGGACGAGACATTCTCACTCCTTTATATCTCAAATTATTGATATGGAAGGTATTTCTTTCTCTGATCCTCATGGTATTGCAGCAGTTTTTGTCTCTTACTTCTCTGGTATTCTTGGGCCTCCTATTGAAGTGCAACAGCCAGACCTTTCTTATATTCCTCCGTATGCATATGTTTCTGATGAGGATGCTTTGAGCCTTACCCTTCCAGTGCAAATCTCAGAGATTGAGGAAGTTATAAGAGCTGCAAACCCTAACAAGGCTCCTGGACCAGATGGCTTTAATGCTCATTTCTTCAAAGTCTTTTGGCCAATAATTGGGAATGATGTATGTCTAGCCGTTTCTGATTTTTTTCGGCATGGTGCACTACTTAATCAGCTTAAAGCCACTTTCATAGTGCTTGTTCCAAAATCTGAAAATGCAAATTCCCCGGATAAATTCAGACCTATATCTTTAACAAATGAGCTGTATAAAATTATTAGTCATATCCTGGTGAATCGACTAAAGCCAATCATTGGGAAAATATTGAGTCCGATGCAGTCAACTTTCATCCCTGGGAGGAGCATTGCAGATAATATTCTCTTAGCACAGGATTTAATTCATAATTTTCATTTAATGAAAGGAACTTCTCGTATGTGTGTTAAAATTGATCTAGCTAAAGCATATGATAGTGTTCGGTTGGATTTCCTTAAGGCAGCACTTCAATGCTTGCGATTTCCAGCACACTTCATTAAGCTCATTATGGCATGTGTGTATGATGTTCATTATTCAGTGTTAGTAAATGGCAGTTCGGAGGGCTACTTTAAAGGTACAAGAGGACTAAGGCAGGGTTGTCCTTTATCTCCGTTCCTTTTTGCCATTGTGATGGAATATTTCTCAAATTTGATGTCTCATTATGCCTCGTCACAGCTAATTCCAACCCCTTTTCAAAAGAACAATGTTGCTATATCTCATCTTATGTTTGCTGATGACTTATTTGTGTTCTGTAAAGCTACTGATATTGCTGCTGTTAATCTACGGCATTTCTTAGAACACTTCAAGCAGTTCTCAGGCCTGGGAGTTAATTGGGGTAAAAGTGCAGTCTATTTTGCTAATTGCTCCAATCATGATCAACACATTATTTCTGATATTCTTACTGTTCAAAGAGGCAGCTTTCCTGTTAAATATTTGGGTGTTCCATTATCATCAAAACGGCTGACTTTTACTGACTGTCAAGCCCTGCTTGGAAAAATTCAAAAACGCCTGGCTGGTTGGAAATCTAAGGCATTATCATATGCTGGGAGAGTGGAGCTTATTCGGTCTACCTTATCTACCATTCATCTTTATTGGGCTGCAGTTTTTCTTATCCCTACCGCTATGCTTAATGCTCTGGATAGACAGGTACGAGATTTTTTCTGGAACAAATGAACTTCTCATTATATTCATCCTATTGCTTGGGACTCTATTTGTCAGCCTATTTCTTGTGGAGGTTTGGGCATTCGTTCCTTTGTAGGGACTGCTAGAGCAGCCTTGATGCGACAGTTGTGGAATGTGATCCAAAATAAGCAAACTTGTTGGAACTTGTGGATTAATGCTAAATACCTGAAAGATATCTCTATATGGGATGTGTCGGTACCAAAAAATGCATCTTGTGGTTGGAAAGGAATCTTAGGGCTTCGCTCGCAAATGCTTCCTCATTTGAAATTCCTTGTTGGGAATGGCCATATAATAAAATTCTGGACTGATCCGTGGTTAAACGATGGAAGATTAAAGGATAGATATGGTGATAGAGCTATATATGATCTTGGATTTGGACCTAACATCAGATTGCATTGTTTTATTGACAATCATGAATGGATGTTTCCGATTCCCACTTCCAATGCTCTTATGGATGTTTTCTGTGAGATTCCTTTAGAAGTTCAGCCTTCTTATGAATTTGATGATGAGCTTGTCTGGACTTTGGAAGATGATGGTAGGTTCACTCTTCAATCTGCCTACATAATGATAACTTCTAGTCAAGTTCAGAATTTGCGGTGGCCGCCTTTAATTTGGTTTAAGGGCTGTATTAAAAAACATTCCCTTTGTGCCTGGATGTTTCTGAGGGAAAAGTTGAAAACCAAGGATTTTCTCCTTCAACAAAATGTGGACTGTGATTCTTGCTGTGTGCTTTGTGATTGTACTTGGGAATCTGGATCACATATTATGCTTCATTGCCCCTATTCGCAAACAGTTTGGACTTCTCTGCTCGCAAATTTAAATTTGAATTTTATCCCTTGTGATTCGCCTATAGAATTACTGGACTCAATCTTCTCACGTGTTGATCAGCAGCATAAGGGGCTCCAAACGTTGGCTACATTGAGTTTTTGTGCATGTATTTGGCACATTTGGGCTGAGAGAAATATGCGTATCTTCAAAGATAAAAAATCTCCAGCTTCATCAGTGGTGCACCGTATCATTCAGATTCTTCAGAGTAGACTGCTATACCTTGGTTTGCCTCTCCCAGCAAGTGTTTCTTGTTACTGGAACATCCCTCCTGCCTTGCACATACATACTCGTGTTCTCCTTATTATTTACCATGGTTGGCGATTTTCTATTTATACATCTAATCAAGTGAGTATTGGAATCATGTGGGCGGATAATGACCAGCCCATTGAAGGGAAGTTACATTCATCTATGGATTATTATCAAGGGATTCTTCAATTGGTGGCACTTGTTCCAGCCCACTTATCTTCAATTATAATTGAAGCAGATCCTTCTTTAAATCAAATATTACGATTCCCACATACTTCTCCATGGGTTTTGAGATTTCAAGTCAGAACTATAGTAGCAGCTTTTTAGAAGTATCAGGTCACCTTTGTAGACCTTCAGCCTACAACGGCTCGGTTAAGCAAAAAATTGCAAAAGAACAGAATGGTGCCTTCTCACATCTCAAATGTTGAAATAGAAATGATCTGGCGTCAAAGTTTTGCTTGAGACCCGGGTTGTGGGTTCTGTTTTTAAATTTCTTTAGCAACTTTCATTGCATTTTACTTGTATATTGGGGTATGCCCCTTTGGATTCTCTGAGGCTATTGTTGGCTTTAGAAATCCACCTCTGTAAATTATTGCTTTTGAAGAAATGAAGACCTAACTCACTCTTCAAAAAAAAAAAAAAAAAAAAAAACTAGGCTCTCTTATCTTCCCCCTCATGCGCCTTGCTGACTTCCTTCTTTACCTCACCTTAAAACAAAACCTATCCCTAGAAAGAAAAAAGCAAGCTCGAAGACTAAAGCTCGGAAAAGAAAGCTAGGGATTTCCAACGCCTTAAACGATAGGGGGGACGGAAGATTCGGGTTCAAGATCTGTGATTCAAGAAGGAAGATATTCCCCAGTAGCTCGTCTTAGTTTGGTTTGACCAGCAAGCATTCGTGGTCTCCCTGGTAACTGCCTTTTGGCTCTCCCTAAAGTAAGTGGGAAGGAAAAGAAAGCCGATTTGGCTCATTAAAGTCTTGAAGAGGAAGATTTGGAAAAAGCTCAAGTAAAAGCAAGGCAAGTCTGAAAGAGGCCTGCAACGGATTCAACCTACTCTGGTTATCGTTATCGGTCTTTTATTAAGAGAACTTTGACACCAAGAAGTTAAACCTACCTTCAATGACTGTCTTTTATGAGTTCCTTGAATAGCCAAAAGACCTGGAAAATGCAACTATGCGAGTAAAGCAGTCGCGAATGAAAGGATTTGAGGAACGACTCTCTCGTCCGGAAGCCCTATTTATTTGAGTAAGGTGGAAGCAAGAAAAGGGGATGCAAGCTAGGATAGAAGATCATGTAAGAGAAGAGAATTTAGTAAGAGAACATGGCACTTATTATATGCGGCTGGCTCCCCCTTGCTTTATTTATCTTTCTTTCTAGCAGATTAGCTGCAAAGCCCTTCTTTAAGGCATGAAAAAGCAGTCTTTTTGGCATCAAATGAATCTCATTCCGTATTTGTCTAGGAACTCATTAAGCCTAATAGAGTAAGAAGGGGAGCGAGGGACACGACCTATGGCTACTTACTTTATTGGCTGGCTTGAAGCCTTATTGAGGAGAGAGCGAGTGCTTAGCTGCTTGCTCTTTGAAGGAAGGTAAGCGGCAATCAATCTCGAAGAAGAGAATTCGCACGGAACGTTCTTTCAAGAGAAGCGCCTAAGCGGACATATTTGACTTAACGATAGTTGCATCAAAACCATTCCATAAATCTTTCTTCTTTTCAGGGATTTTTAGCTCTTTTCCCCCTTGGCATGAAATGACTTATTTTGGGGCATAAAGACCTCATTTTTCAGGCGTTTTTGCTCTTAATTGAGTTAACTTCCTTATTTGTCTAGGACCTAATAGAGTCAGAGAGTGAGGGACGACTGATACTGATTGAGATTCATACCGAGCGAGCGAGGCAGTCAGGCGGATAGTGGCTTTGGGCGATTTCCCACAGGATCGACCTTATTGTATTGATTAGGGACAGTTGCTTGCTTCGGCTTACTCAATAGGGGATAGCCAGATCTTTCTTTCCGGGGTATGCGTCGAGGAAGCGAAAGATCACTCGACTTAAAAGGAGAGGAAGCTTTCAAGAAAGGAAGCCTTGGAAAGAAGGGATAAGCGGCGAAGTAAAAGGTAGCAAGCTAAGGCTGTGAAATGCCATGCCCGTAGAAGCTCTGAAAGCTATCTCTCAAAAGGTTTGGAACCGAACCCTGACGGAACTGAATCCATAGCTTCCTCCTCTCCTATATAATAGCTGAACTTCAAGCCAAGCCACCGCCACCAATTCAATTAGATCGATCAAGCCTGCCTTTAATATGTAAGAAAAGGTCTACATCCCCGTAAAGAGAGATTCCACCAAAAGAGAAAGTAAAGCAAGTCAAGGTCCAAAAGGAGGCGAAAGCCAACTCGCCCTAATCAGAGAGGAGGTGAGAGCTCAAGTGATATCGGAAAGCGAAAGGGAAAACCGGAAGAGAGCTATTACGACTCGAAGAGGGAAAGTCAGTTAGATAGAGCAGGAGAGCGGATAGGCAAGAGAAAGCTCTTTCTTAAGCGGACTAGGCAGGCAGGACAGCGGATAGGGGCTTTGGGCGATTTCCCACAGGATCCTTAAACGCGGTTTGCAGTCTACCGCGAGCTAACCGGCCCTTACTACTTTCAAAGTCAACTATCAACTATCTCTTAGTTACCTTAGCTTAGAAAGGTAACCCTCTCTGTCTGACTTCCTTCCTGTGCTTTGAGTGCGTGCGATTGTTCCGGACACTCTCTGCTTGTCCTCTCTTCCTCCTTTTTTAGGAGCGACTTTCTTCCTCTCCCCTTTGTCCTGAAGTGACTTCCTTCCCTATCCCTAGATCAGATCGTCCTTTCTTAGGTCTAGGTCTTCTTGGCAAGCTACTTCATTCTTCCTTTGGAGCGACTTCATTTTCATTTCCTTACCCTACTTTCGAGACATAATCAAAGACGAAGCCCTCGCCTCTGATCGCTTTCCTCTTCACTCCTTCACCTAAGAGTATAAGTTTCCCTTGACTGGCTTGAGCTTGAGCCAAATCATAGTTAAAAGAAGAGGAAGAAAGCATAGCATAGGGAGCTTCCGAAGTCTTGCATTCTTAAAGTAAAGAGTTGATAACTCTTAAAGGAAAGCATATCCCTTTTTTGTTTCTTGCCTATATAAAGATCGAGACTCAAGTTTTTAGGACAGAGGCTATACCCCTATTTATAGGACAAATTGCATGTAGAGATCCGTAGAAAAAGAAGCTCT
>QPKB01000012.1:23368631-23486131 GCA_003546025.1 Camphora micrantha | reverse complement strand
TGCAGAACTCTAGTCTTCCTATTATCTCTCCCATGAACCCTACTGTGAATTCAAAATCTCCAATTGCTGAGCCTGGATCCCTGGTTTCCTTATAGAATGGTGGAACCGAACCGAGGGACTCTACTAATGGAGTAGCTAAAGTGGATGTCATGAAGACTTTAAGCTGAAAGATGCCCAATGTGAGTCACCACCTAGCCCAGTTAACAAGTCTAGCCGTCCAATTGGAACACACCACCTGAAGCCTGTTAGAGCTAAGGCAACTAATGGATTCGTACCCTCCCTCGTTGTACATGACCTTTCACTGGAAACTCTGTTCACACGCTTTCTCTCTTTTTCTGCACCTAACGATAATGAATGGTGACGGGCTAGCACATTTTAACCGACTCTCGATTGCTGTACGAAACTTAACTCTTCTAGCGATGAAGAACTCATCCGGACAACAAACGGAATAAGTCGATGTAAGCCTGGCTTCCCGCTAGCCAGAACCAGTAAGCAAAGAGGATACGACTGCCTGGCCCAGAATCTTTAAAGGTCAATCGAGTGGGACGATCTCGCAGCTCTCTCTAGCCCTGATCCGACTCCTTCACCTCGCTTACGTTCAGTGAAGCCCTCCTCCTTACTTTCGCGACTCTCAAATAAGGCTCCTCCTGACTCTCTTTGCCGATTGGAAGAAGGTCTGATGTCCTTATTCCTGCCTTACGCTCACGACCGTTAGCTATGTCCGCTTAGTCCTCGCACGGATATTCATCGTCTTGCTCCTTATCCTGGCATGAACTCGCCGACTTTGAAGCTCGGATTCATTGACTTCCCACAGAACGATAAAGGGAAAGTTAATCGGAGCACTCCCCTGTTGACATTTAAATAGTTCGATTGCTTGACGACTTTAAGTGCCCATCTGGTGGCCTAGTGAAAAGTCTAGCCCACGCCCATTGGCGCGCTGCCTACAGGAGACCAAAGAAGCAATTAACTAGTGCGGATCTCACTCTGTAGGTATATGCACTGTCAACCAGTTATTCATATTCTTATTTATATACCAGTAAATGGCTAGCAGGTAGTTGACTACCATCCCTCCGAGTTCCTGCTTGCTGGTAATTGATTACCAAACCCCCGAGTTAGCAAGACCTCGTAGTTAACCACCTAATCATATTGGACTTCCTACTAGCAGCTAGGATAGAGGCACATCTAGCTAGGAAACCCCGTATTTTGAATTCAAAAGGAGTGATTTAAGCAATAAACAAACTAGATGCTTAGAGGACTTCCTTACTCAACTAGAATAGAGACTTTAAGGAAATGAATCTACAGACTACACAGACTATAGGGAAGATTCCAGTCAAGTAGCTACATGTTTCCGACTGCCAAGAACCAACAAGAGCTACCTCATCCAGTCTTTTCTTTCCTTGCTTCCCAAACCATCGGGATACTAAGATAGGAAGGGTTCAAAGGAAGCTAGGTTGCAGCTCTTGCTCTATCCTAGGGCTCAGACTCAGGGAAGAAAGCTTTCAACAACAAGCAGAGATTTTCTACTTCATGCCCCTAGCAGACAGATAGAATACCATTCTTATCCATCCTAGCGTGCTAGAACACTAAAGTTAGCCACATCTTTCAGGTAAACCATTCCCGAAACTACCGTAGCTACATCCAGCTACAAAGAACAAAAGCAAGAAAGAAGAGAGCTCCCAGCTAATTAGTTATTTTAAGTAGCTAACTGAATCTGTCCGCAAGGTGTTGCTTGCTTTCCTGGTGTTGCAGCTCCAAATGTGGGTTTTCTTTGCCTGAGTGAGCTTCTTTTTGTCTGCCACTAGGCGGTCTACCTCAAGTAAGTGCGCTCCGGGATCGACAAGTTGGTTTGCTTCTCCTGCGCCCATTCCTAACCAGATCCGATTTGGCCTAGGCTTTAAGAGATCTATCTCCACGCAGACGCGAGCCATACTTGGTCTAGCCACACCAACCCTATCGTTGGGCCATCAAATCTCAGAACCCTACCTATCACCCCTGCAATAGATTTAAGGTAGTCTGGATTGAAGAAATTAAGGGGAAGGTTTGGGAGAGAGATCCAAAGCGGTGCAATAGAAGATTCAAACCGCGGATCAAACCAAGGAGACCAGAGAAACTTGAAATAATAAGCCTTAATGACGAGAGATTCCCTGGTCCAAGCTTGAATGAAATCTTCTTGTGATGAGAACCTCATAATAACATGTCTTGGATCGAGTAATCCAATATGAACTTCACTGTTCATCATCCAGTGAGTGCAAACATGAGGTCTAATCTCATCTACAGAGGGACGGCCTGAGGAGAACTTTGTTATCAAAGAAAAGCGTAATGGATCTACTGATCTGTGAATCTCATCATAAGTGAAGCACACACCCGGCTCTCCTTGATGAGAGATCGGGCTTTTTAAAGGAAGGGGCCTATGTTGTAAAGGTGGCAGACGAGAGTTTTTTTCCACCATAGCTGCATAAGACTTAGAAGAAGAAGGATCTGGTGGTCGGGATGAAGATCCTCCATTAAAGAAGAATTTGGCAGCAGTCAAAGTGGCCGGATCAGCCATGGTTGGCCAGAAAAATCAGCCACATCAGGAGAATCAAGTTGGAGGAGCATTCTCCCCATAAAAGCCACTCCGGCCCCTTTCTATTCCCGTACGAACCATTCATTGAACGATGAACCCGGACGCCTGGGAGAGAGGCGCATCTGTCTGAATGATGAACGAGTAGCAGGCACTCCGTGCTTCATTTCGTCGAATTCGAAATCTCTCTATCAAGATAGAATGAGTCAATGCGCATTCCCTGGTAAGATGTTTGTACATATTCTCTTTCCATCGGCTGGACGTTTTTTGTCTTTCCCTACATAAGGGAATCGAGGAAGACTGGCGCCTACTAAACTAAAATAAAGGGGACACGGGAGGAAAAGCAAATATCGCTAGAGGGGTTTTCTATCCCATAAAGTGGAATTGAAGGCTACGTCGCCTGTCTCTGGTTGTCGAGTTGGGAATGGGTCCGGGTTCTCCATCCCAGTGAGAAATAAGCATTGCTTGCTACTTTTAATCAGAAAAGGAACCTTGATTTCACTATTCCCGTGCTTTTTTGTGTGTTAGCCAGGTGAAAGGCTCACTCGGCCGGCAAATATGCACTTTCTAACCAAGGGAGGAGGCTCTCTCAAACTCCATGTTCTCAGCTGGCCCGCCCTAGCTGTCTCGTAACCCCCCTCATCTGGTCCAAGAACCCGGCCTTCCATTTGTAAGATAGATAAGTGACCCTTCTTCGCTCATGTCGAAGGATTCCTTCTAACGCTGGTTAAGCTCACTTCCCCTTTCCTTGGATTGGGACGCATACATCGAGAATGGACAGAAAAGAAAAGATTTGTTTCATTCCCCGCCGGCTTCATCGGAAAGACAAGACACACCCGTGGTGGCTGAAGATCCACTCCTGCAGACCAACATGCAGAGGGCATTGCCAAACATGCCATCGCAAGCGGCCCTATGTTGAGTAAGGGGGCAGTACCCCGAACGAAGCAACAGCAACTGGGGGCATAAGCCCAACCCTCCTCGCAACAATGAATCAGTTGGTCAAGAAACAAGTAAAAGAGGCCAAGGAAAGGGAGGAGGATAACCGCATGATCACCAAACCTTATCCGGCTTGGATAGATTCCGTGCCGTATACGTCAGGGTTCTCTCAGCCAGACTTCAAAATGTTCGACGGAACGGGAGACCCGCACCCGCATCTAGCGCATTTCCTGTCCAGATGTGGGCCGGTAGCGCAGAATGGGGCACTATGCCTTAGGCTCTTCGTACAATCATTGGAATAAAAACCTTTACATGGTACGCCCACCTCTCTGAAGAGTCGATCCCGACTTGGGAAGCAAGGGTCTCAGAGTTCAAGAAGCAGTTCAGCAACACGCAAAGAAGGGTTGGAGTGCCCGAACAACTCGAGACCAAGCAAAGGGATAATGAACCTGTCACGGAGTTCATTGCAAGGTGGCGAGCCCTTACTTTTGCCTATCTCCAGAAGTTTACTCAGCAAGAGCTCCTCAAGATGTGCATGAAGAAGTTGGCTTCTTCATTACCTTGGTTTGGGATGGAAACAGTCATTGCAGGAGGTCATTGATAGCCGGTCAGTGCCAGAAGGTCAACCAATAGCCTGTGGTCGACAATAGCCAGTATCATTACCAGGAGGTTTCATTGTAGATAGCCCATTGCTGATAGCCGATTATAGCTCACTCCCCTGTTTCAGTCCTGATTGCCGGTCATATTGACTCTCATTGCCAGGAGGGTGTCATTGCTCATAAGCAGCTCATATCCCCCAGCCCTCGACCCTTGACCCTACAACTCTAACTCCAACTTGACCCTACAACTCTAACTCCAACTTGAACCTCTACCCTCGAACCTCTACCCTAGGCCTCTCCACCTCACATAGCGGATCATAAACAGACAGAAGGTCATTGCCGATAGCCGCTAGTTGATGCAGTCAATGCCAGTCATAGCTGGGCTGGGATACTAGGTTACTCGGCTTGGCTGAACGGTTCGGAACAATGTAAGGAATGAAGATTTTGACATACGTTATTTCACAAGAGGTTCATACACCAGTCATAGCAGCCAGATTACCCATGCTGGAGAGATATTGATTGATGGACAACGTCTACCGAGAGGGGACTACAGATCACATCTTTTGAGAGGGGTGGCCCCATGCCCCAAAGGTGTGGGAGCTAGGATCATTGAAATTCGGATAAGGGTCAGTTATTCACGTTCTACCACCCCTAGAGAACATGGACGGGGAGCAACTAAATCTGGTCGATAAAACTTGCTCCTTGCCGAAGGTGCTTTATTGTTCTTGTTATCCCCGGAAACGAAGGAAGAACTTGCCGAAGAACTCGCCACGGGTTACTCGCTTTACCATTTCCCCCCCTTCATAAGTGAGAAATAAGGCCATCACTAGAAGAAAGGATATGTCCAACATCACTGGCCAAGAGAGAAGGAGAAAGCCCCTATCAATCCACACGCAATAGAGAAGAAGGCCCCATGTTCCTACCATAAGTTATTGAGACAAGTTGTTACCTTACGGGATTTCAATATGTGAACCAAGTTTGTGCCATACGCAATAAAAGAAGTCCCCCTTCACTGACCGAGAAAGAAGGCCCACATCCCTAGCCGACAAGAAAAGGCCCCACGGCCCCCACCAGACAAGAGAAAAGTACACCAGACGAGATATCGATTGAGTTCAAGTTTACACCAGAAGAGATAGTTCTAATTTATTGAGGTTAAGTTGTAACCGAACGAGAGAGAGAGTGAGGTGGTTATGTGATCTGAGGTTAGGTCCCCCCCCCATATGCTACAAGACGAGATAGTGGTGATTGAGTTCTACCTAATCTCCAACAGACGACGAGATATTGAGTTCACCCAACCAAGTAGGCACGGATAGAGAAATAAATGCTGCTGCTAGCCCCCTATCGGAGAGGCTAGGGGGAGCGGAAGGTTTTGCAGCGTCCATTCCCCAAACTCACACATTGCAGCCATGTTACCAACAGACGAGATTGATTTATAAATGGACTACCTGGCTCGGGGCAGGCACTACGATTGGGTGGACAAGATCTTTGAAAACCTTTTCAGTCGCTGCTTTTTTCTAATAAAATATCATCTTTAGGGGGTCAAGCGGAATTCCGGGGCACTAAAATGATTTTTTTATTACTAAAACATGCCTTTTTAGTAAGTTTCCCTAGGATTGCCAGGTGTAGCATTGCTGCCAATCATCGTAGTCCTTGCCTTAAGGTCATTGCCGAGAGCCAGTCGCCTGGAGGGAGGTACTTGTCACAAGGAAGAGTAGTCGATGGCTGATCACATTGCCAGTTGTCATTGTTGAGAGCCACTAGTTATTGCCGAGAGTCATAGACGCTAGTTTGCCTTAAGGTCATTGTCTGTATCATTGCTAGGACCTCTAGTCATAGCCAGTCTCATAACCAATAGCCAGTCTCATAGCCAGAAGGTGGTATAGTAAGCCCGTAAGTACTCGTCATACAGCCAACCTGTCTTTGCCAGAAGGTAGGTCATTCTCGCTGATAGCTGATCATACACAGAAAGAGCCATAGGGTCTTTGTCAGAAGCATTGCCAGTCGCAGTAGCCAATCATCGCCAACCAGTTAGTGCCAGGAGGTCATTGCCATAGGGTACAGCCGATGATAGCCAGGCATAGCCAGCGGGTCATAGCCAATCAGATATAGAAGGTCATTCCAGAGGGTCATTGCCAGAAGGTCGCTGATAGCCCCAGGAGGTGGGCGATGCTTGCCCGGATAGTGATTGATTAACGAAGACAGAAAGCCTAGTTGGGCGATCGATGCTTGCCCGGAAAGTGATTTATTGATTGATTTGATTGATTGGATCCCGATTAGGAGGTGGAGCAGGAGGAGTCACTATACCAGAGCCACCAACACACCAGGGAGGGGAGCCGCCATAAGCCTCAAGCCAAAAGCCTGTAACCAAGAGCCAGTCACCACAAGCCATAAGCCTCTCATATTTAGCCTACCAAGTCCCCACCTTAAGCCTTTCACCTCGAACTTTTAGCCAAGAGCCTCTCACCTTTTGCCTTTCAACTGAAGAAGCAAGTCCCACACACAGATGCCGGTAACCTTTATTTATTTATTTTGCCGCCTTTCAAAAAGGCCTTACTTAGCCTTGGGCAACTTTACCCTCCTCACCTTTAGCCTTCATCACCAGAATCAACAAGGACGGCCAGTAAAAAAAAGGAGAAGGGAAGAAGAAGGGATCCTTTTTCCTTTCACCAGAAGGAAGCCTTAAACAACAAGTCCAAAAGAATCCTTTAGCCAGTATACATTAATATAATTGCCAAGTCCACAGATGCCAGTCCCACATAGGCCTTGAGCCTTTAAACCCTTAAGCCCAGTCCTACAGAGAGAGGCCTGTAACCTGTAAACTTATGCCTTCATCACCAAGTCCACCGGATGCCATTTACCAGAAGCCAAGCCCACTAGGTACACAAGCCCAAGCCCACCAAGACTCACCTACCTCAGGGAAGGGAGGTGTCAGATAGAGCCGTTCAGGGCAGGAAGGAGCTAGATAGAAGACCCAGGGATAGTAGCTAGAGATAGACATTCAGCGAGGCGGGGTAGAGCCAGTAGGTTGACCCATTCAGAGAGGGGAGGTAGGTAGAGATATTTCCCAAACTCCATTGCAGCCAAGTTGTCACCAGACCGAGGTTGAGCCAAGTTACCCCCAGACGAGAGAAGGGACCACAAAACTGGCCGAGAGGATAAGTTACCCGTGTTTTCAACAGATGAAAGAAAGAAAAAGTACCCCTTCATTCCACCATACCCTAGAGAGGGAGGAAAGGAGATGTCCCCTATCGAGATAACATACCCACCGAGAGAGGATACTCATGCGCCATACGATAGAATGGCTAGACGTGTTGATAGAGTTAGGGTTGACTATGCAATTGGCAAGGAAATGGATGTGGATTGCTTGCTTTCTTATACTTGCACCCTGGGAGTAAGGAAGCCGGGGTAGTCTTCGAGAGGGGTGGTCCCACGGACGGACGAATGACAGCTTTAGCGTTGGTTACCGATCGAGATAGAACACAAGGTTACTACAGCTACTCAATGGGGCTACTCACAGGGGTCACAGGGGCTACTCCAACAGCTACACATAGTGCTTAATGACTACACACAAAAAGATATATATATATATATATATTGTTACAGATATAGCGTAGATAATACGATATCTAAAGAATAGGCAAGCTACACGTTACTGGTCGAACTAAAACGAGGCCGAGAGAACCCTAGAGCTGCTGGTTTGGGACTCAAACCGGGCATACTGTCTCGAGTTTAATAAGGTTTGCTCTCATAATTCCCTAGCAATAGGCTCTCAATCCTGAGACATTGATGAACTCAACTTTCTATCTATTCATTTGCTTTGAGTCACCAATGAGTGAGGCCAACTGTGGGTCAACACCTCGGTGTCTTGGGTACGTGGTAGTAGGACTGTGGGAACATCCAATGGTCATGATGGAATCTATCTATACTATCCCCTTGTGCCAATTAATGGATTTATCATTAGTAAGTGCGCACCCATCTCGATTAAGAGTTAATTGGATGGTACTGATGATCACTGTGATTAATTGGGGCTCAAGGATAATAAGATGTGGATTTAAATTGGTGGGACAGTTTTAGTCCAATTAATCCATGGATATTGATAGAGGGGCTTAATTGTGGTAATCGGGAAGTTTAGGGTCTTCATTGTAATTTATTCCTAAGACTGGAGTGCAATTGCATTCATATAGTGGTGTTATTTGCAATTAACTGTGGGCCCGGATTGCACATGAGATGTGGGGTCGCGGTGTCCCAGTTGGAGCCAGCTTTCTATGGAATCCCTAGGGTCCCCACGCTAGCCCAAGTTATTGGAAAGATACTAATCCTGCTAGAACTCTAAGATGAAGGAATTAGGAAGTTGCTATTTCTATTTGAAGTGAGACTTCTAATAGTGGTAATAGTAAGGTTACTATTTTGTGTGGAAGTAGGACTTCTATTTCAATTACTACAAGAGAAGGAGGTTGCTTAATGCTATAAAAGGAGTACCAAAGGGGCTGGGACGTACGCAACCTCGGAATTCACGCCCAGCCCCCTTTGTGCAAGAGTTGCACATACCTCTCTTCCTCTTCTAGTTCTCTTCTAGTTTCCTTTAGAGCTTCTAGTTGTTTTCTTTAGGAGATTCCACGCCATCTCCTTTAGAGAAGAGATCCGGTACGGGTTATAGCGTGGAAGACTAAGAGGTCTTGGAGATCTAAAGTAGTTTCCTTCCCCATTAGAGCACAACCGGGCAGCAAAGGTATAATCTGCTTCTCTATCTATTGTAGATTATTTTGCATGGTGTCGCTTGTATTATTGCTGTACATGGTATATGAGTATGAGGGATTGCATCCTGGATATGGTTAATGGCCTTATGGGCGTTTGATCCCTGAGTCAAGTGGGTCAAAAGTTTTGAAATCGCATCCACGAGGCCCACCTATTTCCAACAGAAATAACCTAAAACGCGCATCTCAACCAAAAATCCCTTCAAATGTATTTCGCGGCGTAAGACTAGTGTACGACAGCCGAAACCCACGTTCGAGAAAAATGGGATCCCAGATTTTTCTAGAGGGAGTATTTGGACCGAGAGTCGCAAGAAACACAGTGTAGGGTCAACAATTTCGTAGAGCCGTATAGATTTTGCTTTCATACAGAAGTTCCGTACGAAGCGCCCTAAGTTCGGGCCGAAGTCGTTTCGTACGCAGAACCTTCCGAAGTGTTTTCCAAACCCAAGATTCGCCCGAAACACATTTTCAACCGAAAAGGATCTCGAAATAACCTCAAACGTGCATCTCAACCCAGAAACCCTTCAAATGTATTTCGCTGCGTAAGAATAGAGTACGACACCCGAAACCCCCGTTCGAGAAGAGCGCGATCAAAGACTTTTCAAGAGTGAGTATTTGGACCGAGAGTCGCATGAAATACAGTGCTGAGTCAACAATTTCGTAGAGCTATATAGATTGTGTTTTCGTACAGAAGTCCTGGACGACGCAACCGAAGTTCGTGCCAGAGCCGTTTCGGACGCAGAACTCCCAGAGGTGATTTCCAAACCCAAGATTCGCCCGAAACCCGTTTTCAACCGGAACGGATCTCGAAATAACCTAAAATGCGCATCTAAAGCCAGAAACCTTTCAAATGGATTTCGAGGCGTAAGACTAGAGTACGACACCCGAAACCCCCGTTCGCGAAAAACGCGATCCCAGATTTTTCTAGAGGGAGTAATTGGACCGCGAGTCACATGAAACACAGTGTATAGTCAACGATTTGGTAGAGCCGCATAGATTTTGCGTTCGAATAGAAGTTTCGCACGATGTGCCCGAAGTTCGGACTGGAGCCGTTTCGGACGCATAAATCCAAGAAGTGTTTTCCAAACCCAAGATTCGCTCGAGACCCGTTTTCAACCGAAAAATGATCTCGAAATAACCTAAAACGCGCATCTCAACCCAGAATCCCTGCGAATGTATTCCGCGCGCAAGACTAGAGTACGACACCCGCAGCAGCCGTTCGAGAAAAAAGCGATCCCAAATTTTCCTAGAGGGAGTATTCGGACAGAGAGTTGCATGAAAGAGAGTGTAGAGTCAACAATTTCGTATAGCCGCCTAGATTGTTCTTTCGTACAGAAGTTCCGTACGACGCGCCCGAAGTTCGGGCGAGAGCATTTTCGGACGCAGAAAGCCCAGAAGTGTTTTGTTTCCGAACCCAAGATTCTCCCGACACCCGTTTTCAACGAAAAAGGATCTCGAAATTGTTAGATTGTATGGACTCAATCCATCAGATGATGTAATAAATTGATTAATTTCTTTATTTATCAATAAGATCGTGCTTTCCTTTCATGAGATGAATGGTGTTTTACAAGTTAATACACATGACCAATACACATGACATAAACGGTTCATGAGTTGAACTGGGTCCCATTAGTATATTGGATGTGATATACATGTATGGATGAGATCCACACACGGGAGACATGTGTCACAAATCTTATACTTAAATATCTTCACAACCGGTGATGAGACTGGGCATCTCATCCGATAAGGTTGCGGCGCTTTGATCACTATAAGATAGTGTGATTTGTCTCGATCATCAGAATGTAAGATTCTGGATCACGGTGCTGGTACATTGGATGTATTGAAGGACCACGAGAAGCACCTTATGGAATACTGTCTCGAGTTTATTAAGGTTTGCTCTCATAATTCCGTAGCAATAGGCTCTCAATCCCGAGACAATGGTGAACTCAACTTTCTATCTATTCATTTGCTTTGAGTCACCAATGAGTGAGGCCAACTGTGGGTCAACACCTCGGTGTCTTGGGTACGTGGTAGTAGGACTGTGGGAACATCCAATGGTCATGATGGAATCTATCTATACTATCCCCTTGTGCCAATTAATGGATTTATCATTAGTAAGTGCGCACCCATCTCGATTAAGAGTTAATTGGATGGTACTGATGATCACTGTGATTAATTGGGGCTCAAGGATAATAAAATGTGGATTTAAATTGGTGGGACAGTTTTAGTCCAATTAATCCATGGATATTGATAGGGGGGCTTAATTGTGGTAATCGGAAAGTTTAGGGTCTTCATTGTAATTTATTCCTAAGACTGGAGTGCAATTGCATTCATATAGTGGTGTTATTTGCAATTAACTGTGGGCCCGGATTGCACATGAGATGTGGGGTCGCGGTGTCCCAGTTGGAGCCAGCTTTCTATGGAATCCCTAGTGGTCCCCACGCTAGCCCAAGTTATTGGAAAGATACTAATCATACTAGAACTCTAAGATGAAGGAATTAGGAAGTTGCTATTTCTATTTGAAGTGAGACTTCTAATAGTGGTAATAGTAAGGTTACTATTTTGTGTGGAAGTAGGACTTCTATTTCGATTACTACAAGAGAAGGAGGTTGCTTAATGCTATAAAAGGAGTACCAAAGGGGCTGGGACGTACGCAACCTCGGAATTCAAGCCCAGCCCCCTTTGTGCAAGAGTTGCACATACCTCTCTTCCTCTTCTAGTTCTCTTCTAGTTTCCTTAAGAGCTTCTAGTTGTTTTCTTTAGGAGATTCCACCCCATCTCCTTTAGAGAAGAGATCTGGTACGGGTTATAGCGTGGAAGACTAAGAGGTCTTGGAGATCTAAAATAGTTTCCTTCCCCATTAGAGCACAACCGGGCAGCAAATGTATAATCTGCTTTTCTATCTATTGTAGATTATTTTGCATGGTGTCACTTGTATTATTGCTGTACATGGTATATGAGTATGAGGGATTGCATCCTGGATATGGTTAATGGCCTTATGGGCGTTTGATCCCTGAGTCAAGTGGGTCAAAAGTTTTGAAACCGCATCCACGAGGCCCACCTATTTCCAACAGAAATAACCTAAAACGCACATCTCAACCAAAAATCCCTTCAAATGTATTTCGCGGCGTAAGACTAGTGTACAACAGCCGAAACCCACGCTCGAGAAAAACGGGATCCCAGATTTTTCTAGAGGGAGTATTTGGACCGAGAGTCGCAAGAAACACAGTGTAGGGTCAACAATTTCGTAGAGCCGTATAGATTTTGCTTTCGTACAGAAGTTCCGTACGAAGCGCCCTAAGTTTGGGCCGAAGTCGTTTCGTACGCAGAACCTTCCGAAGTGTTTTCCAAACGCAAGATTCGCCCGAAACCCATTTTCAACCGAAAAGGATCTCGAAATAACCTCAAATGTGCATCTCAACCCAGAAACCCATCAAATGTATTTCGCTGCGTAAGAATAGAGTACGACACCCGAAACCCCCATTCGAGAAGAGCGCGATCAAAGACTTTTCAAGAGTGAGTATTTGGACCGAGAGTCGCATGAAATACAGTGCTGAGTCAACAATTTCGTAGAGCTATATAGATTGTGTTTTCGTACAGAAGTCCTGGACGACGCAACCGAAGTTCGTGCCGGAGCCGTTTCGGACGCAGAACTCCCAGAGGTAATTTCCAAACCCAAGATTCGCCTGAAACCCGTTTTCAACCGGAACGGATCTCGAAATAACCTAAAATGCGCATCTAAAGCCAGAAACCTTTCAAATGGATTTCGAGGCGTAA
Organism: Camphora micrantha; assembly: GCA_003546025.1. Taxonomy (NCBI): domain Eukaryota; kingdom Viridiplantae; phylum Streptophyta; class Magnoliopsida; order Laurales; family Lauraceae; genus Camphora; species Camphora micrantha. The sequence goes on along the minus strand of QPKB01000012.1, from coordinate 23,473,499 downwards.
GACTAGAGTACGACACCCGAAACCCCCGTTCGCGAAAAACGCGATCCCAGATTTTTCTAGAGGGAGTAATTGGACCGCGAGTCACATGAAACACAGTGTATAGTCAACGATTTGGTAGAGCCGCATAGATTTTGCGTTCGAATAGAAGTTTCGCACGATGTGCCCGAAGTTCGGACTGGAGCCGTTTCGGACGCATAAATCCAAGAAGTGTTTTCCAAACCCAAGATTCGCTCGAGACCCGTTTTCAACCGAAAAATGATCTCGAAATAACCTAAAACGCGCATCTCAACCCAGAATCGCTGCGAATGTATTCCGCGCGCAAGACTAGAGTACGACAACCGCAGCAGCCGTTCGAGAAAAAAGCGATCCCAAATTTTCCTAGAGGGAGTATTCGGACAGAGAGTTGCATGAAAGAGAGTGTAGAGTCCACAATTTCGTATAGCCGCCTAGATTGTTCTTTCGTACAGAAGTTCCGTACGACGCGCCCGAAGTTCGGGCGAGAGCATTTTCGGACGCAGAAAGCCCAGAAGTGTTTTGTTTCCGAACCCAAGATTCTCCCGACACCCGTTTTCAACGAAAAAGGATCTCGAAATTGTTAGATTGTATGGACTCAATCCATCAGATGATGTAATAAATTGATTAATTTCTTTATTTATCAATAAGATCGTGCTTTCCTTTCATGAGATGAATGGTGTTTTACAAGTTAATACACATGACCAATACACATGACATAAACGGTTCATGAGTTGAACTGGGTCCCATTAGTATATTGGATGTGATATACATGTATGGATGAGATCCACACACGGGAGACATGTGTCACAAATCTTATACTTAAATATCTTCACAACCGGTGATGAGACTGGGCATCTCATCCGATAAGGTTGCGGCGCTTTGATCACTATAAGATAGTGTGATTTGTCTCGATCATCAGAATGTAAGATTCTGGATCACGGTGCTGGTACATTGGATGTATTGAAGGACCACGAGAAGCACCTTATGGAATACTTCTCGAGTTTATTAAGGTTTGCTCTCATAATTCCGTAGCAATAGGCTCTCAATCCCGAGACAATGGTGAACTCAACTTTCTATCTATTCATTTGCTTTGAGTCACCAATGAGTGAGGCCAACTGTGGGTCAACACCTCGGTGTCTTGGGTACGTGGTAGTAGGACTGTGGGAACATCCAATGGTCATGATGGAATCTATCTATACTATCCCCTTGTGCCAATTAATGGATTTATCATTAGTAAGTGCGCACCCATCTCGATTAAGAGTTAATTGGATGGTACTGATGATCACTGTGATTAATTGGGGCTCAAGGATAATAAAATGTGGATTTAAATTGGTGGGACAGTTTTAGTCCAATTAATCCATGGATATTGATAGGGGGGCTTAATTGTGGTAATCGGAAAGTTTAGGGTCTTCATTGTAATTTATTCCTAAGACTGGAGTGCAATTGCATTCATATAGTGGTGTTATTTGCATTTAACTGTGGGCCCGGATTGCACATGAGATGTGGGGTCGCGGTGTCCCTATTGGAGCCAACTTTCTATGGAATCCCTAGTGGTCCCCACGCTAGCCCAAGTTATTGGAAAGATACTAATCCTGCTAGAACTCTAAGATGAAGGAATTAGGAAGTTGCTATTTCTATTTGAAGTGAGACTTCTAATAGCGGTAATAGTAAGGTTACTATTTTGTGTGGAAGTAGGACTTCTATTTCAATTAGTACAATAGAAGGAGGTTGCTTAATGCTATAAAAGGAGTACCAAAGGGGCTGGGACATACGCAACCTTGGAATTCACGCCCAGCCCCCTTTGTGCAAGAGTTGCACATACCTCTCTTCCTCTTCTAATTCTCTTCTAGTTTCCTTTAGAGCTTCTAGTTGTTTTCATTAGGAGATTCCACCCCATCTCCTTTAGAGAAGAGATCTGGTACGGGTTATAGCGTGGAAGACTAAGAGGTCTTGGAGATCTAAAGTAGTTTCCTTCCCCATTAGAGCACAACCGGGCAGCAAATGTATAATCTGCTTCTCTATCTATTGTAGATTATTTTGCATGGTGTCGCTTGTATTATTGCTGTACATGGTATATGAGTATGAGGGATTGCATCCTGGATATGGTTAATGGCCTTATGGGCGTTTGATCCCTGAGTCAAGTCGGTCAAAAGTTTTGAAATCGCATCCACGTGGCCCACCTATTTCCAACAGAAATAACCTAAAACGCGCATCTCAACCAAAAATCCCTTCAAATGTATTTCGCGGCGTAAGACTAGTGTACGACAGCCGAAACCCACGCTCGAGAAAAACGGGATCCCAGATTTTTCTAGAGAGAGTATTTGGACCGAGAGTCGCAAGAAACACAGTGTAAGGTCAACAATTTCGTAGAGCCGCATAGATTTTGCTTTCGTACAGAAGTTCCGCACGAAGCGCCCTAAGTTCGGGCCGAAGTCGTTTCGTACGCAGAACCTTCCGAAGTGTTTTCCAAACCCCAGATTCGCCCGAAACCCATTTTCAACCGAAAAGGATCTCGAAATAACCTCAAACGTGCATCTCAACCCAGAAACCCTTCAAACGTATTTCGCTGCGTAAGAATACAGTACAACACCCGAAATCCCCGCTCGAGAAGAGCTCGATCAAAGACTTTTCAAGAACTTCAAGGTATTTCAAATGGATGTGAAGTCAGCCTTTTTGAATATGCTACTTGAGGAAGAGGTTTACATTGAGCAACCAGACGGTTTTCTCTTGAGCAACAGTTCAAACCTGGTGTGTAAGTTGAGGAAGGCTCTATATGGCCTGAAACAAGCACCGAGGGCCTGGTATGCACGGCTGGATAGTTATCTTTGCAAAATTGGTTTCGGCAAAGGACTGGTTGACAGCAATCTCTACATCAAAACAGAGCAAAACAACCAGCTGGTTGTCATAGTTTATGTCGATGACATAATCTTTGGCGGTAATGACGAGGAGTTGTGCAAAAATTTTACTGAAGAGATGAAGATTGAATTTGGGATGTCAATGCTTGGAGAGCTGAGTTTCTTCCTTGGTCTCCAAGTGCAGTAGCTGAAGCATGGTATCTTAATATCACAGTTGAAATACATCAAGGAGATACTGAAACGTTTCAACATGGAAAACAACAAGCCGGTGAGCACGCTTATGTCCACGAACACAAAGCTAAACAAAGACGACAAGGCTCCATCAGTTGATCACACCACTTACTGATCAATGATAGGGAGCTTGCTCTACTTGACGGCTACAAGACCGGACATTCTACAGGCGGTATGTATGGTGGCGAGATTTCAGGCATCACCAACGGAAGAGCACCTTACAGCAGTGGAGAGTATAATTTGGTTTCTCAAGGGTACTTTGGAGCTCGGCATCTGGTATCCGAAAGGTAAATCATTCATCTCATTGCATATTCTGATGCTGACTGGGCTGGATGTGTAGATGACCGCAAAAGCACAAGTGGCGGTGCATTCTATCTTGGTGAAAGATTGGTGGCTTAGCACAGCAAGAAGCAAGATTCAGTTTCTCTTTCTACAGCGAAAGCAGAGTACATAGCAGCAGCAACTTGCTGTACCCAAGTCCTGTGGATGCGTCAAATGCTCTCAGATCTCGGTGTTCAGACGAGAGATCGTACGCCAATCTTCTGCGACAACACAAGTGCCATTCATATCTCCAAGAACCCTGTCCAGCACTCCCGCACAAAGCATGTTGCCATACGTTATCACTTTCTCAAGGAAAAGGTTGCTGACAGTGAGGTAAAATTGGAATATGTTCCAACCACTGAACAAGTGGATGATATTTTCACAAAGCCTCTACCAAAGGAAGTCTTCGAGTATCTTCGCAAGAAATTGGGAGTCACTCACTCTCCCAAGCATTAGGAGACCTTCTTGTTAGGGGGAGCATGCATTATTGCTATTCTTTTTGCTCCTAAGCAAGTCCCTTTATGATTGTTGTCAAAGGGGGAGAATAAATTGTAAGAACATGTTGTTCAGGGGGAGCTGTAACTGCCGAGAAGACATACTACAGTAGTTCAGAACAGAACATAAACTTTTGTGCAAGATCGATTGATGGTTAACCTGTTCCAAGTGTTACCAACAATTCCAAAGGGGGAGACTGTTGGATTTTGAAAAGAATTTGATGTTTGAAGCTCGGCATTGTGTGTTGGAATTATTGTCAACACATTGTCACACGAATATAGCACAGAATGCCTCAGTTCGGCACAACACAGAATGTGTCAGCTCGGCACATGTCGCGACCCCGGACCGAGGCCGCGGCAGTTAAATGGTGGTGATGTAAGATTAATTATAAGAAAGATGATTAAACCTCCCACAGGTTCCCGCGGTGAGGGTTCCAAAAATCACACGGAACAACCAACTCACATGATCAAGTATGCGGAAGCGCGTGGCAAATCACATCTTAACAAGTCATGACAGAATATAAACATAATGTCATCAAGACTAAATATCAGAATGAAAACATAACGAGGCAATCCCATAAATTCAAGTTGTAAAGTTAACAAAGTATATTAAGTTATTACACTTCCCAAAATAAGAGGCCAACAAAGGCCAATACAATTTCCAAAAGTATATAAAAACCCAAAGAGATGATCCATCGAAACTCATGACCCGTCCAAACGTCTACATGACGTCGTCAGGTTGCCACTCACGGGCTAAGGTAGGCCCAACAGCCTCCTCCTGGCACTCCTCCTCAAGGGGGTAGCCTCCTGCACCTGGTCACCAACATACAAGCATCAAACACGACGGTTTGGCAAGAAATCATTTTAAGTGAAGCATGTAAAACAATGTTTAATCGAGAACATAAGGAAATACTTTACGGAACGTGAAACAATACTTACGAAACACTTTTCTAAATCAAAGACAAACTAACATGAATGCATAACATATATATCATGAATCGTAAATCCACAAAGAGCTCATCCTTTCTCTACCATTTATAATGGAAAGAGTAAGCACGCACGACAAGCACGAATATACATAATATAGCACGACACGATTCCCACAAATACGGGATTTCCGGCCGCGGAACCGGACACGCACGATGTGTAATAAATACACGACTAATCTGCAGTTAGTTCACATGTTTAAGGACCCCCAGACAGTGGATCAGGCTGAAAGGGCAGTCCAAGCTCTGTGGTGTTCACTTGAGTTCATGAATGCACAAAACACGCAAAGCACGATTCAAACATATCGAGAATAAAAGGGGAAATCACTTGTCACAACACGACAAGGCACGACTAGCAAAATGCATAATGTATATGCTCAAAACTTATAAAAGTGATCCCCATTTAATACTTGAAACACATCTTGGAAATACTTGAATTCAAAGCGAGTACACGATATTACTTGTCGTATCAAAACAAAGTTCAAAACGCGATAATTTCATCAAGTACAAGCTTAGGCTATTCATTGACCCTTGTGTGATTGGGACTCTGTTGTTAAAATATAATAATTGGTGTCCCCGAAGTTGCTTCGTATCTTGGAGTTCCAATCACGCAATGTCAGGTTAAAGTCCATAACATAGCCTAGTTTTTCTTTTCCAATCCTTAAAAGTGCATAAATGAGATAAAATTTCTAAACAGGTTCTGTCTCAACACAATTCAGGCAGCAGGCAGTTCGCTCGAGCGAACCAAGGGTCGCTCGAGCGGACAACCTTCTGTCTGCGCTCGGACCAGGCAGTGGCCTGGTCGCTCGAGCGAACCCACAGGTCGCTCGAGCGAACAGGCTTCTGCCTGCGCTCGTGCCAGGCAGTGGCCTGGTCGCTCGAGCGGACCCATGGGTCGCTCGAGCGAACAGGCTTCTGCCTGTGCTCGCTGAGTGCAGAAACTGCACTCCTCCTGCGTGGTTCACAAGCCCATTCTTTCCCCCATCTTACCCTTAATCCACCTGAAATCCCTTGAGCCACCATGCTCTCCAAAGGGTCAAATCCACTTTACCAAATCATTAAGCCCATAATTTTAAACATCCAAACCTTATTTCTCATCAAAATAAGCTCACATTTCTCAAGAAGCAAAGCTTAAAAATCAACTAGACATCTGAAGGTTTAGAAGTTACTTAACATTGGTGCATAAACTTGAATAGAAATCATAAAATGAGAGTCTAAGAAAATACATAACCATAGAACTTAACACAAGATAAGTGCAAACCTCAAGGGACATAATGAAAATCCATAACACATATGCACAACAACTTAAATAGATCACTTGCCTTAGCCAAATGAAAACAAGATTCTTCTTCAAGCACTCGTAACCAAAAGCCAATCCAAGAACTACAAAAGACCCATGAAATCCATTCAAAAACTCTCCCAAAAACACAACCAAGCAACCCATTTGGAAATGGTTGTTACAAGTTAGAAAAACAAGATCTTTGGAAGTAGAAGAAACTCCATTAAAGAGATGGGTTGAAGCTCTTACCTAGAGGTGCCCAAACAAGAAATGAGGAAGAAAATGGAGATCTTTCCCACAAAGAAACTTCAAGAAAATGGTACCAATGGAAAGCTTGTCTTGAGAGGAAGAAGATGATGGTTTTAGAATTTCATTTGGAGTCTCCTAACTCAAGCATTCAAGAGAAGAAGATGGAGAGAAAAAGAGGGTTTCCTCAGCCTAGGTCAAGAAATTGCAGAGATTTGTGGGAAATGAAGAGAAAGAGAAGGGAAGGGACTTAAGTGCTTACAAGTGGGCCCCTTAGGTGCAAATCTTGCATGAGTCAAAACATGGTCTTGTGGGCCTCAAATGAAGTCGACGAAGAAGGATAAAACGATCCTTGAAATATCTAATTTCCAAAAAGTATAATTTTGATATAGTTTTGGGATCTCGAAAATCGTGTCCAGATTTGAGTATGAAAAGGCTATTTTACCCCTTTTTGGCCAAAACTTGGGTTTCTGAGCTTCAAACACAAATGGGCTAAACACGAAAGTTGCACATAATCATAAAATCAATCAAATGAGATGAAAATCACGATTAACACACAACCAGACACAATCTTCCTACGCTTGCACGTACACCCAGGCCTTCCTGAATGAGCTTAGTTAACACTAAACGTTCTCGAACTCCCCAAAGCTAAAACCATGACTAAAACTAATCACATTCTAACCCACGATAACTAAACCCAATCAAGACTAAGCACACACTAAGTAAATACTATTGGGTTAATCCTGGGTTGGGGTTTGACAGCACAGCACAGAATGTGTCAGCTCGGCACAGCACAAAATGTGTCAGCTCGGCACAGTACAGGATGCCTCAGCTCGGCACAGAATGCATTAGCGCAGTTACGATAACAAGACATGAGATCGGTAAAAACAAGGAGATCGGTAAAAGCAAAGAGCCCGGTAAAAGATAGAATCACGGTAAAAGAATGGAGATCAAAGAGCTCAGTAAAAGAACGTAGCTTGGAAAAAGCACAGAGCACGGTAAAAGTAGAGAGCTCGGTAAAAGCACAGAGCTCGGTAAAAGCACTGATCCCGGCCATGACAGCTCAGTTTTGCAAAGCGTCAAACGCAGAGATCGTTCAAGCACTAGCGAAGCGTTGAGCTCGGTCAGTTAGGCAAAGCATTGAGGTTGGTAAAGCACAGTGCGTGGTTAAGCACTGAGCAGCTCAGTAAAGTCTTTCAAGCACTGAGAAGCTCGGTAAAGCGCAAAAGCTCGTTCAAGCACTGAGGTTGGTCACGCGCAGAGCTCAAAACAGAAAGTTGCGCGAGAAAAAGCGGGGGATCTCTTCCAATCCTTGAAGGAGTTTACAAAACAGAAAGTTGCGCGACAAAAAGCAGGGGATCTCTTCTAATCCTTGCAGGAGTTTCCAAAACCTCTCCTAACCTTTTTACAATCACGAATTAAGGTTGGCAAATCCTATATATAGGCATGCTAGGGATCGTTGAAAATATACGGAGAGACACACAGAAACAAAGAGAAGATTTGTGAGGGTGTGTGAGCTTGCAAGGAGATGCTGCTGTGATTCTTTACAGCAAATAAAGAAGATCAAGAAGATGGTTCTTCATCCGTAGTTTCTTTAGATAAGTATTTCTCAATTCATGTTTATTAAATCTGATTTGTATGGGATTGAGAGTGAGAGATCGTAGAAGGGAATTTATGTAAAGGGTTCTTCTCTAATCTTTGTAAAACATCAAGTGAGTGCTTGGTGTTGGGGTTTGGTGATCCTGTTTGTTGGTGCAGACGAATTGTAAAGGGAGTTGTTGCTTCCTAAATAGTGGGTGCTATCTGAATCAGGGGTGGGTGCTCCTTGAAGTTGAAGCTTCAGAATTAATCAGTAAGACTAGCATTGGATTGGTGTCCGGGTAGTCGTTGCACCGTGCACGTAGCCTTTGGGTGAACCACGTTAAAACCTTGTGTTCATGTGGTTACTTGACTATTGCATTGATTATTTGGACTTATTAGTATTCAAGTAAAAGTATTGAGATGTCACTGATTCACCCCCCCACCCTCTCAGTGATCGTGTGATTCTAACATGTTGTACACTAGTCTTACGCCGTGAAATACATTTGAAGGGATTTTTGGTTCAGATGCACGTTTTAGGTTATTTCGAGATCCTTTTTTGTTGAAAACGGGTGTCGGGAGAATCTTGGGTTTGGAAACAAAACACTTCAGGTATTTCTGCGTCCGAAAATGCTCTCTCGAACTTCGGGCGCGTCGTACGAAACTTCTGTACGAAAGCACAATTTAAGCGGCTTTACGAAATTGTTGACTCTACACTCTCTTTCATGCAACTCTCTGTCCGAATACTCCCTCTAGGAAAATCTGGGATCGCTTTTTTCTCGAACGGGTGTTGCGGGTGTTGTACTCTAGTCTTGCGCCTCGGAATACATTTAAAGGGATTCTTGGTTGAGATGCGCGTTTTAGGTTATTTTAAGATCCATTTCGGATTTATGTGAATCTTGGGTTTGGAAAACACTTCTTGGATTTATGCGTCCAAAAGGGCTTCAGTCCGAACTTCGGGCGCATCGTGCGAAACTTCAATTCGAACGTAAAATCAATGCGGCTCTACCAAATCGTTCACTATACACTGTGTTTCATGTGACTCGCGGTCCAATTACTCCCTCTAGAAAAATCTGGGATCGCGTTTTTCGTGAACGAGGGGTTTCGGGTGTCGTACTCTAGTCTTACGCCTCGAAATCCATTTGAAAGGTTTCTGGCTTTAGATGCGCATTTTAGGTTATTTCGAGATCTGTTTCAGTTGAAAACGGGTTTCGGGCGAATCTTGGGTTTGGAAATCACCTCTGGGAGTTCTGCGTTTGAAATGGCTCCGGCACAAACTTCGGTTGCGTCGTCCAGCACTTCTGTACGAAAACACAATCTATATAGCTCTACGGAATTGTTGACTCTACACTATATTTCGTGCGACTCTCGGTCCAAATACTCCCTCTTGAAAAGTCTTCAACCGCGTTCTTCTCGAACGGGGGTTTCGGGTGTCGTACTCTAGTCTTACGGAGCGAAATACATTTGAAGGGTTTCTGGTTTGAGATACACGTTTGAGGTTATTTCGAGATCCTTTTCGGTTGAAAATGGGTTTCGGGCGAATCTTGAGTTTGGAAAACACTTCTGAAGGTTCTGCGTACGAAACGACTTCTGCCCGAACTTCGGGCGCGTCGTACGGAACTTCTGAACGAAAGCACAATCTGTACGGCTCTACGAAATTGTTGACTCTACACTGTGTTTCTTACGACTCTCGGTCCAAATACTCCCTCTAGAAAAATCGGGGATCGCGTTCTTCTCGAATGGGGGTTTCGGCTGTCGTACACTAGTCTTACGCCGCGAAATACATTTGAAGGGATTTTTGGTTGAGATGCGCGTTTTAGGTTATTTCGAGAGCCTTTTTCGTTGAAAACGGGTGTCGGGAGAATCTTGGGTTTGGAAACAAAACACTTCTGGGATTTCTGTGTCCGAAAATGCTCCCACCCGAAGTTCGGGCGCGTCGTATGGAACTTCTGTACGAAAGCACAATCTAAGCGGCTTTACGAAATTATTGACTCTACACTCTGTTTCATGCAACTCTTTGTCCAAATACTCCGTCTAGGAAAATCTGGGATCGCTTTTTTCTCGAACGGGTGTTGCGGGTGTCGTACTCTAGTCTTGCGTCACGGAATACATTTGAAGGGATTCTGGGTTGAGATGCGCGTTTTAGGTTATTTCGATATCCTTTTCGGTTGAAAACGGGTCACGAGTGAATCTTGGGTTTGGAAAACACTTCTTGGATATATGCGTCCGAAACGGCTCCAGTCCGAACTTCGGGCGCATCGTATGAAACTTCAGTTCGAACGCGAAAACTATGCGGCTCTACCAAATCGTTGACTACACACTGTGTTTCATGTGACTCGCCGTCCAATTACTCCCTCTAGAAAAATCTAGGATCGCGTTTTTCGCGAACGGGGGTTTTGGGTGCCGTACTCTAGTCTTACGCCTCGAAATTCATTTGAAGGGTTTCTGGCTTTAGATGCGCATTTTAGGTTATTTCGAGATCCGTTTCGGTTGAAAATGGGTTTCGGGCAAATCTTGAGTTTGGAAATCACCTCTGGGAGTTCTGCGTCCGAAACGGCTCCGGCACGAACTTCGGTTGCATCGTACGGGACTTCTGTACGAAAACACAATCTATGTAGCTTTACGAACTTGTTGACTCTACACTGTATTTCATGCAACTCTCGGTCCAAGTACTCCCTCTTGAAAAGTCTTCGATCGCTTTGTTCTCGAACGGGGGTTTCGGGTGTCGTACTCTAGTCTTACGCAGCGAAATCCATTTGAAGAATTTCTGAGTTGTGATGCACGTTTGAGGTTATTTCGAGATCCTTTTCGGTTGAAAATGGGTTTCGGGCGAATCTTGGGTTTGGAAAACACTTCTGAAGGTTCTGCGTACGAAACGACTTCTGTCTGAACTTCGGGCGTGTCGTACGGAACTTCTGTACGAAGGCACAATCTATACGATTCTACGAAATTGTTGACTCTACACTGTGCTTCTTGTCGACTCTCGGTCCAAATAGTCCCTCTAGAAAAATATGGGATCGCGTTTTTCTCGATCGAGGGTTTCGGCTGTCGTACACTAGTCTTATGCCGCGAAATACATTTGAAGGGATTTGAGATGCACGTTTTAGGTTATTTCGAGATCCTTTTTCGTTGAAAACGGGTGTCGGGAGAATCTTGGGTTTGGAAATAAAACACTTCTGGGATTTCTACGTCTGAAAATGCTCTCACCCGAACTTCGGGCACGTCGTACGGAACTTCTGTACGAAAGCACAATCTAAGCGGCTTTACAAAATTTTTGACTCTACACTCTGTTTCATGCAACTGTCTGTCCAAATACTCCCTCTATTTCAGCTCCTTATCTTCTTGGATTTCTTAGCACACCATCCTACTAAAGGTAGGATTCTTTATGTCTCATGCAACTTTCCCACTTGGGCCCACTTTAGATTTAATTCAAAATTTGAAACAATATGGGCAGCCCCTTTTTGTGTTGGATGTGTGATACCTTTGGGAATGGGTTGGACGTGTGATGCTCTTGGGAGAATCTTGGTTTGCAAGATCCAAATCTTTGAGGCTTTTCTTTTTGGAGATATCTTTAACTACTTATGCTAGAATCTTGGACTCTTGGATTTGGTTTCCAACTTGATTGCTTAGAAAGATATTCCCATTTTTTTGAACTCTTCATGGCTTGGAAAAGTATCCTTAGATGGGCCCACTTTCTCTCATTGGAATTTATGCCAAACGTAGACGGCTCCCATGGTGCATTTGCTTCATCAATTCTCTTTCGCGGGCCCCAATTTCTGAAATTCCCTACAAATAAAAAATAAAAAATAAATATCAGAGTAATCTATTCATATAGGGAAGGAATTATGCAAGATGCGGCCTAATAAAATGTCACCATGTTATCAAATCTTCAATTAAATCAATGGTGCAAATAAAATTCATCATTTTATTTGTAAATAAAAAGTAATGAGAAATTTGTGACTTCCAATTCCAAAAATAGAGAAATTCATGATTTTATGTAAAAATACAGTTTTTGGATGAGTTTTGACTCGAATTCAGACTTTGATGCCCATAAACATAATATCATAATTTTTCTACTAAAATGGTCCATAATTTGATGATTAAGTCCTTAATTAATCTAAAATGATGACGAAATTATGCATTTTTAAGGACTTATCACACCCCCCAACCAGCATTTTGCTAGTCCCGAGCAAAATATGCGAACTAGGGTAGGTCTTCTAGCCCAATCTAATATAATATAAAGGCAAAGACAAGAAGAAAAACACAACTTTCGCTGGTACTCTCTGCTGTATTTAGCGTATGCAGCAAGCCCTTAAACCCCTAGGTTACCCCTAGTGGACGAGTTGTGCCTCGTGAGGGTTTGCAGTGAATTTGCCCACAAAATTCATTTACTTAAAAAAATAATGAAACATTTTTCAAAAGACGTTTGAGTCAAATCGGATGCCTTGAATCCTCAAATAATCAAGATTTCAGACTTTTCAAAATCTGGTTCATGTTTTTCTTTTTCTTTTTATTTATTTATTTATTTATTTTTTTCAAAAATTATACCAAAACTTTGGGTGCCTTGTGCAAGTGTATACATCAAATCAAAAACTTCAAATGATAATGCCATGAAAACAGAATTCTCTCTCATGATTTTCAACTTTCCTAGATTCGGGTTAAATACAAGTCTCCTCTCAAGGCTACTATGACGGCTTTCACACTACTGTTTTTTCCAAAGGCCACGAGATGCATCTTTCTTTCTTTCTTCCTTTTTTTTTTTTTTTTTTTTTTTTTTTTTTTTTTTTTTTTAAGGATAACATGTGACTGTGCAATGCCCAGGTCCCTTAAACTTTCTAATTAACCCATATAACGAGCATTAGGCCAATGACTCCCAAAACAGATGTCTTTAGGGCACTAGGTATATAAATACCCCTACGGGCTTACTAGCTCGGGTTAAAATGGCTACGAACCCAAACTAGTCACACAACTTTTTATTCTTTTCAATACTTTTTTTTTTATAAACACCTATTTGTGCATCCCTTGTCACCTTTTTTTTTTTTTTTTAAACGGTCCCACAACAATAGGCAACCTTTTTCAATTCGCCCGAATTAATTCATTGGTTTTGGTTAGCCTAACCTTACCAATGAACCACGAGAACTCATATGGCCAAATTTTAGAAAGTCGTCTCTCTTTTTTTTTATCTTGAAAGAACTCTGAAAATGACATTTAAAATATTTTTATCCAGAACTTTTGAAATGATGTACACGTGTTACTGTGGAAAACAAAGTTCAGTATTCTTTTTTGTTTTTTTTTAAATTGTGAACCTTCATTTTACTTCCTTCCAAAAATACTGAAATTCAAGATTTCTAGACATCTTCGAATCATCAAGTTCTTTTGAAAGAAAACTTTTTTTTTTTTTTTTTTTTTTTGAGAAAACTTAAGCAAAAATGAGAATTTTTTTTTTATATTAAATTGGACAAGTGTGCTTGTTCCCACCCCCCAACCTAACTAAACTAGACAACGTCCTCGATGTCATACATGAAATGTGAAAGAATAAGATGTAACATGAGGTGAAAATGTAAAAGGAGGAAAGGGGTAGAAAGCACCTGGGATAATGTAGCTTTCGCATAAAAACCTGTCCAATGTGAGACAAAGAACACAAAAACAAAAGGCAGGAAAAAGAAAATATATATATATATATGCATAATGTACAAAGGTGTGGGTCATTATCAGATCCAGTGTCCATCAATCCTGATAGACAGGATCGATCAGAGGAATTTCATTTTCCTCTGGAGGAACAGTCTCCAAGAATGGTTTTAAACGTTGTCCATTAACTTTAAAAGAGGTACCATTCAATGGATCAATGAGGGTCACTGCCCCATATGGAAATACTTCTTGAACAATGTAGGGGCCTGTCCAACGAGATCTTAACTCTCCAGGGAAAAGATGAAGTCGAGAATTGTACACGAGGACTTTTTGAGACGGATGGAATGACTTCCTTAATATCCGTTTATCATGAAAGGCCTTAGTTTTGTCTTTGTAAACTCTTGAGTTAATATAAGCCTCGTTTCTCAATTCTTCTAATTCATTTAAATCAAGGGCTCTTTTCTCCTCAGCTTTATCTGAGTCAAAGTTTAATTGTTTTATGGCCTAATAAGCTTTATGTTCCAGCTCCACCAGAAGGTGGCAAGCTTTCCCAAATATAAGCCGGTATGGAGACATCCCAATTGGGGTCTTATAAGCAGTTCTATAAGCCCACAAAGCATCATTTAGCCGCATTGACCAATCCTTACGATCTGGTCTTACCGTGGTCTCCAAAATTCTTTTGATTTCCCTATTTGAAACCTCTACCTGCCCACTTGTTTGAGGGTGATAGGGGGTAGCCACTTTATGTGTAACACCATAATTTTTAAACAAACTCTCAATGACGGGGTTACAAAAGTGAGTGCCCCCATCACTAATGATGGCACGTGGAGTTCCAAAATGGGAAAAGATATTGTCCAAAATAAACTTTTTGACTGTTTGAGCATCATTATTCCTACATGGGACTGCTTCAATCCATTTGGACACATAATCAACTGCGACGAGGATATAATGAAAACCAAAACTCGGGGGAAAAGGTCCCATAAAGTCTATACCCCAGACATCAAATAACTCGACGACCAAAATTGGGTTTAAAGGCATCATATTCCTTTTGGAAATGGAACCCAATTTTTGACATTGCTCACATGTCTTACAAAAAGCATGTGCATCTTTAAATAACGTAGGCCAGTAAAATCCAGATTGTAAAACTTTATGAGCAGTCTTCTTGGCAGAAAAATGGCCACCACAAGCATGAGAGTGACAAAATGATATTACACTATTTATTTCATGGTCAGGAATGCATCTCCTAATGATTTGATCTGGGCAGTATTTAAAAAGATATGGTTCATCCCAGAAAAACTGTTTCACCTCAGTGAAGAACTTATTTTTATCTTGCTGCGTCCATTCTTTTGGAATTTCACCCGAAGCTAGATAATTAGCAATGTCAGCATACCATGGAGAATGATAAAATGTGGCAAATAATTGTTCATCAGGGAAAGTGTCCTGGATTGGTAAGGGTTCTAAAGTGTTGGAAAGGACTAGCCTAGAAAGATGATCAGCCACCACTTTTTCTACTCCTTTCTTATCCTTGATTTCAATATCGAACTCTTGGAGTAGGAGGATCCATCTGATTAGTCTGGGCTTGGCATCTTTCTTAGAAAGAAGGTACTTCAGCGCATAATGGTCAGTAAAGATCACAATTTTGGATCCAATTAAGTAGGAACGAAATTTATCTAGTGCATAGACCACAGCCAATAGTTCTTTCTCTGTTGTAGAATAATTAATCTGTGCACTGTTTAAAGTCCTGCTAGCATAGTAAATCACATATGGTTTCTTGTCCCTACGTTGCCCAAGAACTGCCCCAACTGCATAATCGCTAGCATTGCACATGATTTCGAAGGGCAGGCTCCAATCTGGAGGTTGCATAATTGGAGCAGTCGTCAACATGTCCTTAAGCTTGGTAAAAGCCGCTTGACATGCCTCTGTCCACTCAAGTTCTGCTTCGTTTAGCAGAAGGTTACATAATGGTCTAGAAATGACACTGAAATCATATGAACCTTCTGTAGAATCCGGCATGCCCTAAGAAAGATCTTACATCTCTTACGATTTTTGGGGCGGGCAAATTGGAAATTAAATCTATTTTGGCTTTGTCCACTTCCAATCCTCTAGACGAAACAATGTAGCCAAGGACAATCCCTTGTCGTACCATAAAATGACATTTTTCCCAATTCAGTACTAAGTTCTTTTCTTCACACCTAGAGAGGACCTTAGTTAAGTTGCTCAAACAATCTTGGAAGGAATCTCCAAAAACTGAAAAATCGTCCATGAAGACTTCAAGAAAACGTTCCACCATATCACTAAAAATACTCAGCATGCACCTTTGAAAGGTTGTAGGAGCATTGCATAGCCCAAAGGGCATCCGTCGATAAGCAAAGGTACCAAAAGGGCATGTGAAAGTTGTTTTCTCTTGGTCTTTTGGGGCAATCTCTATTTGATTGTATCCAGAATATCCATCCAAGAAACAATAATACTCATGGCCAGCTACCCGTTCTAAAATTTGGTCCAAGAAGGGTAGGGGGAAATGATCCTTTCGTGTGATAGTATTTAATTTTCTGTAGTCGATATAAACTCGCCAACCTGTGGGTACACGGGTTGGAATGAGCTCATCATTAGCATTACGGACTACAGTGACGCCGGCCTTTTTAGGTACAACTTGGGTAGGGCTGACCCATTGGCTATCCGAAATTGGATAGATGATACCCACATCTAGAAGTTTTAAAACTTCAGCCCTAACCACTTCCTGCATGGTGGGGTTTAACCGGCGTTGCATCTGACGGGAGGGTTTTGCATTCTCCTCCAAATAGATATGTTGTGTACACACGAGGGGGTTAATTCCCTTAATGTTAGCCACGGTCCAAGCAATTGCACCTTTGTGCAATTTGAGCACTTCTAAGAGTTGGACTTCTTGGTCCTTGTCAAGGTGTACAGAAATGACTACAGGAAATGTTTCATTTTCGCCAAGGTATGCATATATTTCAGGCGAGAGGGCAAGGGTTTCAACTCAGGTTTGGGTGGCCTCACTTGAGATGGAAGAGACGAAGTACCAGTTTGTACCAGCTCTTCAAAAGAGGGTTTGCCTACAGTGTTGACCATTTCAACAGTGCTATCAAAAGTTTCTTTGCAGCGGGTTAGATCCTCAACTGACTTACTGGAATCGGAGATCGATTTTTCAAAAGTTTCCGCTGTAAGAACACTGATCAAATCTACTTCTTCAAGGTCAATGTTATCATCCCGTGGTTGTCTGCAAAGGTCAAAAACATTTAACTCTAATGTCATTTTACCAAAAGATTGCGTCATTTTTCCATTCCGGCAATTGATCAGTGCATTGGATGTGGCTAAAAATGGTCTCCCCAAAATTACCGGAATCTGAGCATGAGGATCTGCCACAAGATGAGTGTCTAGCACAATAAAGTCTACTGGAAAGTAGAACTTGTCAACTTGCACGAGCACATCCTCTACTATCCCTCTCAGTGTTTTGATTGATCGATCTGCGAGCTGCAGAGTAACCTGGGTGGGTTTGAGTTCGCCCAGTCCCAATTTTACATAGACCGAGTAAGGTAGTAAGTTGACATTTGCCCCAAGATCAAGCAATGCTTGTTCAATTTGATAATTTCCAATAATGCACGAAATTGTGGGGCATCCAGGGTCTTTGGATTTAGGGGGTGTGTCGTGCTTTAGAATTGCACTAGCTTACTCAGTGAGAAACGCTTTCTTTTGTACATGTATCTTACGCTTCAATGTGCACAATTCCTTAAGAAACTTTGCGTAAGATGGGACTTGCTTGATTGCGTTTAACAATGGGATGTTAATTTTAACCTCTTTAAGCACATCTAAGATTTCCTGGTTCTGTATTGATGGCTTGGGAGGAGCTAATCGGTTAGGAAAAGGCGGTAAGGGCTTGAATCCCAGAGGAATTGGGCTTTTCTCCATGATTTGAGGGACTTCATTTTCTTTTCCTTCCTGATCTGAGGATGCAGGTTGTTTATTTTTTTTCTAGATCAGGCTTTTCAATCTCTTTACCACTACGTAAAGTAATGACAGCTTGAACCTGCTCTTTTGAATTTGACGGACCACCTTGATGAACTCATATTGCCCTTTTGGATTGGGCTGTGGTTGGGCTGTAAAAGCTTCCTTATTTTGTGCTTCAATCAATTTACAGAGGTTCTGCATGGTGTTCTGTAAATTCTCAAAGTTTTGATCATGTTTCTTGTTGATGGACTCTTGATTCACCATAAACTTAGCCACAAGTTCATCCCAAGGTGTCGTTTGAGTTGTAGGGGGTACCAATTGCTGTGTGTTTTGAGCATATGTACTAGGAGTACCTCCATATTGATTTGACATTTGGTTGAAATTGGGCGGAGTAGCATTTGGGCCATTCCTCCAACTAAAGTTGGGGTGATTCCTCCAATTAGGGTTGGACGTGTTACCCAAAGAATTGTTAAACTGCCGGTTGTATGTGTTAGTGGCATTTGCTTGCTCGTGAAACACTTCTTGAAAAGCAGGGAGTGTTGGACACTCTGAAGAAATGTATTTATCACTAGCGCAGATGTCATAAACTATAGCAGGTTCCTTATTCTTCACAAATTTCAAGGACTCAACTTCTCTTATAAGATAGGCAATTTTTGCTTGAAGATCATCATTTTCTTTTAATACATATAACCCCCCACCCTTGGCTTGATTCGATTGCTTTACGGAGTCTATACCTTCAGATGTGTCCCAATTTTGTGCACTATCTGCCAAGAACTGAAGGTAGGTCTATGCTTGATTTAGGTTCTTTGCCATTAACTCCCCATTGCACATCATCTCCACGAATTGACGTGTTTCTGGACTAAGTCCATCATAAAAGTGACCAATTGTATTGTGCAATTCAAATCCATGGTGGGGACATGCGAGTAGTTCATTAAAGCGTTCCCAACACCTATAGTAAGACTCCTTGTCTTTTTGTTTAAAATTCATAATATTCCTCCGTAAGGTGTGTTAAGGATTTTGTATATTGCAATTTGATGGATGCATTATCATTTGAAATTTCACACATGCATTGATTTAGAAAATCTTGAAATCTTAATTTACTTATGCATTGTTTTAAATCTTGTAAATCATATGTTTTATGCATGTTTTGTTTTTAATCTTGAATGCATTTAATTTGAAAAATAAGTTTTATGAATCAAGCTAGCCTATGTTTTAAATCTTTCAAATCATTTTAGGCTTTTTTTTTCATGATTTTAAAACTCTTAGATTGATTTAAATCATGATTCCAAGCTTGATATAATGGCCCAAAAAGTCTCCACAAGAAAAATCTTCGAAATATGCATTTTTGGGGAATTTGGTCCCTGGGCCCAGGTCGACCTGCAGTGTGCTCGATCGACCGAGCCCATGGACCAGGTCGACCGCGCACACTGCGGGTCGACCGGGAAAAAAGACGTTGGGCCTCTTTTTCAAACGGACAGATTTTTGACCGTTAAGCCCAGGTTGACCGGGGTAGAGTTGGGGTCGACCGGGGACACGCCAGAACTCATTTTTTGAGTATAAAATGAGGTTCATTCCTTGAAAAAGTGGTTGAACATTTTAGTCTTCCTTGAGATGTTTGGAGACAAAAAAAAGGGGATGAACTAAGAGAGACCAAGGGGTCATTAGTAAAGCTAAAGCTTGGATTAATGAAGTTAAATCTTTAAGTAAGCTTTACTTTTATTTATCATATATTATATGCTTTGTTTAAATTATTGGTAAATGATTTTTAGCATGATAACTATGATGTGTTGAATCCATTCTTCATTTAATCTTTGATCTAAGTTGGATTGGATTCTTCACCTTGATTTCAAACCAAGTTTGTTTTAAAACTTTATAAAACATGTTTTATCAAAACTTTTGATTTCTTTTGTAACATGTTTCATTTACTTGATTGAATCATATTGTTGTTTTCATTTATTTGAACCTTAGTTAAACTTTTGTTTTTGAAAACAACATTGCACATGCATCACATGTTTAGACATAATTAATTTCATACAACTTGTGAGCTTTTGATTTTCATATCATCAACAAGTTAGTATTTTGTACATGTGATTTGCATTTCACTTCAATCAAGTCTTTGTGTGCTTTAAACTTTAAAATGCATTAAGCATACATTAATTGAGCCTTCATTTTAAACTTGATTGAAGTTTTCACACACACACACACACACACACTTCATGAGCATTCATCTTAGCGTTTCATAGAGTGTTGTATGAGTTGAATTTAAACTTTCTTATCCGCCTATTTTAGAGGCAATTAAATTGAGCTTTAATTGTAATCTCTTAAAGTGTTTGTGTAGACACTTATTTGAGAAATCATCTCTTGTAAAGGTTATTGCTTAGCCTAAGAAAAGCATAGTGTAGAGGTTATTGCTTAGCCTAGAAAAGCACATTGATAGGTTGTTGTTTAGCCTAGAAAAACAACATTGTTAGGTTATTGCTTAGCCTTGGAAAGCATATTGTAAAGGTTATTGCTTAGCCTTTTGAAAAGTATAAATAGTGGAAATCCGGTGGGGTGTTGGATCACAAGCCGGTAATGGATGTAGGCATTAAGGTCGAACCACTATAAATCCTTGTGTAATGGTGTTTGCTTTGTGGTGATTGTTTTGTTTAAGCTTCCGTATATTGTTTGTTAATCATCACATGTGACTAATTAATTGTTAAGAAATTAAAATTGGCCATAATTAGTCATTAAGTGTAGATCACCCTATTCACCCCCCCCCCCTACAGGGTTCAGATCAATGGACTAACAAGGTGTTGGTCTTATGTAATGGGAAAAATTTCTTCAAAAATTCCCAGACCATGTCGGACCATAGAGCAATCAAATTGGGCTGTAGGGAGTGAAGCCATGCCTTAGCCTCATCTTTGAGGGAAAATGGAAATAAACGAAATTTAATAAGGTCTTCCCTCACATTATTGAAGTGTAGTGTTGCACACACTTCTTCAAACTCTTTTATGTGCAAATATGCACTTTCCGATTCAAGTCCATGAAATTTGGGGAGAAGTTGGATTACACCCGGTTTGATATCAAATTGACCCGCACCTGCGGGTATAACCATGCATGACGGTGTTGCTTGTCGTGTAGGGTGAAGGTAATCACGTAGACTCCTAAGTGGTTGATTCACCTCCCCATTATTATTGGGTCCATTCCCCTTACCGTTCCTAATTTCATCATTATCACTATGCTCATCAGCCATATTGGAAATCCTAAGAGAACCAGGAGATCTAGATTCTTAGAATTTAATCAAGCTCTTGACAGGTGATTCCTTCCTTTCTAACCGATTTGAGGTGTCCCTCTGCTAAGAAGGTGAGGGTTTTTCCTTCTTTTTTGGAATTTCGAAAGGTTTTTTTTTTTTTTTTTGAAGAAACCTAAAAGAAAAAACTATCTAAGGTCCGTTTTTAGATTTAAAAAAAAGTCTTAATCTTAGAGAGTTTAATATCTCTAAGGAAAGTTCTCAAACTCAATTCTTTGAAACTGGCCCAACCAGGTAAGCCCCCAGATCAGTGGTGAGGTCACAATGCGTTGCAAGGGTCCCGCTTAAAAACCACCTTCTAGAACAAGAGACTTGTCTTCCTAATTTAATGGGACAAGACTTGCCTAGACATCGAGCCAATCAAGAAAGGCAGTTTGTTCGGCTTTCCAAAGAAATAACTAACCTTCTTAAAAAAATTCTAGCAAGTTTTTAAGAGTCCTTTTAAATTTAAAAACAACTAAAATAACCAAGTTTCCAATAAAAGTTCTGAAATTTTCAGATTTTGGCAAATTTGGTGGCCAAAAGGCCGAATTTGCACGATCTAGGACTTGCCTTTGTGAGGGAAAGTTCCAGAATTTTTTTGGAAACTTTAAAAACCTAAAAATATATAATAAAAAAAAAAAACTGATTTTAACACACCTTAATTAATCCTAACCAGCAACTAAAAAAATCGACCTAAACTAGTCCAAATTAGAACAAGTAAACTAGGCAATTTCCGAAATTGATGTGATTTTTGAAAAAAAATCAGAAAAAATAATTTTTCAGATCTGAAATAGTCCCAATTTTATCAAAAATCAGAGATTAAAAATCCACTTTTTAATGCAATAGGGCTGGTCCAAACATTCCATGCATGCTACCCTTAGATCTAGAATGATTGTGGGATAGTAAAGGCACACCCACAAAGCAATTAAAAAGATAGGTTGGAAAAACTACCTCAAGTGAAGAAAAACTCCCCGGCAACGGCGCCAAAAACTTGATCGTCAGCCCCAAGTGCAAGGCCGCGATTGTAGTAATAACTCGGTGAAGTCCGAGGTCGATCCACAGGGAGTAGTAATTAATCGCAAAACCTGTCCTATTGAAAAACTAATCTAGCCTATCAAAAATCTATATAAATAAATCTCTACGAAACTAAATTTAAAATTTAATTACAAATCCAAATTGAAAATTACAATCTCAAATAAAAAAAATCCTAATCTAAAAACTGCAAAAACATAAAAGACATCAAACCTCCAATTGCATAAAATAAATAAATCATGCATTAAAATAAAAGTCCATTAAAAAAGAATTCTAAATATTCTTATTATGGAAATCACAACGTTATATTGGTAAAATTAATAAAAAGACTGCAAAAACACCGCACCAAGTGCGTACTATCACTATCCACAAAAACACGATGCCGATTCAAGGCGGGACACCTTGACCTCACTAATTGCGTCTTTTAAATTAAAGTAAACCAATAAACTAGTAATTTCCCAAAAGTAATCAAAACTAAAAAATATATATATTTCCTTACCCTAGATCAAACACATGAAGAAAATAGAACTTCCGCATAATCCCATCTTCAAGTCATCAATCCTTCACCAATGGAGAAGTAGATGGCTGGTTGATGATGGAACGACAGTAGCAACGGCGGCGGCGTGACAGCGTAGAAATCCAAGTGGTGGTGTGCCTTAGGGAAGGCCTTGGATGAAATTGTGATGGAAGGATGAGAGATGGAGAAAAATTAATGGAAAAGGGGGGAAGAAGTTGCTGGTCGTCCAAGGGAGATGGGAGGAGATGGATTGCACGTCCATGCCTATTTGTGGTCTTTTTATATTTTTTTTGGTATCTTGGGTTGCAAGGTTTTTGGTTTGGGAAGGAAAAGTAGTGTGGGGTCCAAGTTGGATTAGGATTAGGAGAGTTTTGGGGAGAGTTTCAAGGGATTTTTCAGCTCCTTATCTTCTTGGATTTCTTAGCACACCATCCTACTAAAGGCAGGATTCTTTATGTCTCATGCAACTTTCCCACTTGGGCCCACTTTAGATTTAATTCAAAATTTGAAACAATATGGGCAGCCCCCTTTTGTGTTGGACGTGTGATACCTTTGGGAATGGGTTGGACGTGTGATACTCTTGGGAGAATCTTGGTTTGCAAGATTCAAATCTTTGAGGCTTATCTTTTTGGAGATATCTTTAACAACTTATGCTAGAATCTTGGACTCTTGGATTTGGTTTCCAACTTGATTGCTTAGAAAGATCTTCCCATTTTTTTGAACTCTTCATGGCTTGGAAAAGTATCCTTAGATGGGCCCACTTTCTCTCATTGGAATTTATGCCAAACGTAGACGGCTCCCATGGTGCATTTGCTTCATCAATTCTCTTTCGCGGGCCCCAATTTCTGAAATTCCCTACAAAAAAAAAAAAAAAATAAATATCAGAGTAATCTAATCATATAGGGAAGAAATTATGCAAGATGCGGGCCCAATAAAATGTCACCATGTTATCAAATCTTCAATTAAATCAATGGTGCAAATAAAATTCATCATTTTATTTGTAAATAAAAAGTAATGAGAAATTTGTGACTTCCAATGCCAAAAATAGAGAAATTCATGATTTTATGTAAAAATGCAGTTTTTGGATGAGCTTTGACTCGAATTCAGACTTTGATGCCCATAAACAAAATATCATAATTTTTCTACTAAAATGGTCCATAATTTGATGATTAAGTCCTTAATTAATCTAAAATGATGATGAAATTATGCATTTTTAAGGACTTATCAATGCGCATTTTAGGTTATTTCGAGATCCGTTTCAGTTGAAAACGGGTTTCGGGCGAATCTTAGGTTTGGAAATCACCTCTGGGAGTTCTGCGTCAGAAACGGCTCCGGCACGAACTTCGGTTGCGTCCTATGGGACTTCTATAAGAAAACACAATCTATGTAGCTCTACGAAATTGTTGACTCTACACTATATTTCATGCGATTCTCGGTCCAAATACTCCCTCTTGAAAAGTCTTCAATCGCGTTCTTCTCGAACGGGGGCTTCGGGTGTCGTACTCTAGTCTTACGCAGCGAAATACATTTGAATGGTTTCTGGGTTATGATGCACGTTTGAGGTTATTTCGAGATCCTTTTCGGTTGAAAATGGGTTTCTAGCGAATCTTGGGTTTGGAAAACATTTCTGAAGGTTTTGCGTATGAAACGACTTCTGCCCGAACTTCTGGTGTGTCGTACGGAACTTCTGTACGAAGGCACAATCTATACGGCTCTACGAAATTGTTGACTCTACACTGTGTTTCTTGCGACTCTCGGTCCAAATACTCCCTCTAGAAAAATATGGGATTGCGTTTTTCTCGAACGGGGGTTTCGGCTGTCGTACACTAGTCTTACGCCGCGAAATACATTTGAAGGGATTTTTGGTAGAGATGCGCGTTTTAGGTTATTTCGAGGGCCTTTTTCGTTGAAAATGGGTGTCGGGAGAATCCTGGGTTTGGAAACAAAACACTTATGGGATTTCTGCGTCCGAAAATGCTCCCGCCCAAACTTCGGGCGCGTCGTACGGAACTTCTGTACGAAAGCACAATCTAAGCAGCTTTATGAAATTGTTGACTCTACACTCTGTTTCATGCAACCCTCTGTCCAAATACTCCCTCTAGGAAAATCTGGGATCGTTTTTTTCTCGAACGGGTGTTGCGGGTGTCGTACTTTAGTCTTGCGCCGCGGAATACATTTGAAGGGATTCTGGGTTGAGATGCGCATTTTAGGTTATTTCGAGATCCTTTTCGGTTGAAAACGGGTCTCGAGCGAATCTTGAGTTTGGAAAACACCTATTCGATTTATGCGTCCGAAACGGCTCCTGTCCGAACTTCGGGCGCATCGTACGAAACTTTTGTTTGAATGCGAAAACTATGAGGCTCTACCAAATCGTTGACTGTACACTGTGTTTCATGTGACTCGCGGTCCAATTACTCCCTCTAGAAAAATCTGGGATCGCTTTTTTTGCGAACGGGGGTTTCGAATGGGTACTCTAGTCTTACGCCTCGAAATCCATTTGAAAGGTTTCTGGCTTTAGATGCGCATTTTAGGTTATTTCGAGATCCGTTTCGGTTGAAACGGGTTTCGGGCGAATCTTGGGTTTGGAAATCACCTCTGGGAGTTCTGCGTCTGAAACGGCTCCGGCACGAACTTCGGTTGCGTCGTACGGGACTTCTGTACGAAAACACAATCTATGTAGCTCTACGAAATTGTTGACTCTACACTGTATTTCATGCGACTCTCGGTCCAAATACTCCCTCTTGAAAAGTCTTCGATCGCGTTCTTCTGGAACAGGGGTTTCGGGTGTCTTACTCTAGTCTTACGCAGCGAAATGCAATTGAAGGGTTTCTGGGTTGTGATGCTCGTTTGAGGTTATTTCGAGATCCTTTTCGGTTGAAAATGGGTTTCGGGTGAATCTTGGATTTGGAAAACACTTCTGAAGGTTTTGCTTACGAAACGACTTTTGCCCGAACTTTGGGCGTGTCGTACGAAACTTCTGTACGAATACACAATCTATACGGCTCTACGAAATTGTTGACTCTATACTGTGTTTCTTGCGACTCTCGGTCCAAATACTCCCTCTAGAAAAATATGGGGTCACGTTTTTCTCGAACGGGGGTTTCGGCCGTCGCACACTAGTCTTACGCCGCGGAATACATTTGAACGGATTTTTGGTTGAGATGCGCGTTTTAGGTTATTTCGAGAGCCTTTTTCGTTGAAAACGGGTGTTGGGAGAATCTTGGGTTTGGAAACAGAACACTTCTGGGATTTCTGCGTCTGAAAATGCTCCCGCCCGAACTTCGGGAGCGTCGTACGGAACTTCTATACGAAAGCACAATCTAAGCGACTTTACGAAATTGTTGACTCTACACTCTGATTCATGCAACTCTCTGTCCAAATACTCCCTCTAGGAAAATCTGGGATCGCTTTTTTCTCGAACGGGTGTTTTGTGTGTCGTACTCTTGTCTTGCGCCGCGGAATACATTTGAAGGGATTCTGGGTTGAGATGCGCGTTTTAGGTTATTTCGAGATCCTTTTCGGTTGAAAGCGGGTCTCGAGCGAATCTTGGGTTTGGAAAACACTTCTTGGATTTATGCGTCCGAAACGGCTCCAGCCCAAACTTCAGGCGCATCGTACGAAACTTCTGTTCGAACTCAAAATATATGCAGCTCTACCAAATCGTTGACTATACACTGTGTTTCATGTGACTCGCGGTCCAATTACTCCCTCTAGAAAAATCTGGGATCGCGTTTTTCGTGAACGGGGGTTTCGGGTGTCGTACTCTAGTCTTACGCCTCGAAATCCATTTGAAAGGTTTCTGGCTTTAGATGTGTTAGAATCACACGATCACTGAGAGGGGGGGTGAATCAGTGATGTCTCAATACTTTTTAATTGAATATAAATGAGTCCAAATAATCAAAGCAGTAAAACAATAAGCAAGCAACCACAGGAACACATGGTTTTAACGTGGTTCACCCAAAGGCTACGTCCACGGTGCAACGACTACCCAGACACCAATCCGAGGCTGGTCTTAGAATGTATTGCTCTGATTAGTTCTAAAGCTTCAACTTCAAGGGGCACCCACCCCTGATTCAGATAGCACCTACTATCTAGGAAGCAACAACTCCCTTTACAATTCGTCTGCACCAACAGACGGGATCACCAAACCCCAATACCAAGCACCCACTTGATGTTTTACAATGATTGGAGAAGAACCCTTTACAGAAATTCCTTTCTACAATCTCTCACTCTCAATCCCATACAAATCAGATTTTTAATAAACATGAATTGAGAAATACTTATC
This sequence comes from Camphora micrantha, assembly GCA_003546025.1. Lineage (NCBI taxonomy): Eukaryota > Viridiplantae > Streptophyta > Magnoliopsida > Laurales > Lauraceae > Camphora > Camphora micrantha. Next base: position 23,446,792 of record QPKB01000012.1, on the reverse strand, counting down.
TAAAGGAACTACTGATGAAGAACCATCTTCTTGATGCAGAGTTACTTCTTGACTTGCTGTAAAAGAATCACGGCAGTATCTCCTTGGAAGCTCATACCCCCTCACAAACCTCTCTCCTTCTCTTCTATATGCAAAGATCCCTAGCATGCCTTTTTATAGGATTTGCCAACCCTAATTCGTGATTGCAAAAAGGCTAGGCGAGGTTTTGGAAACTCCTTCAAGGATTGGAAAAGATCCCTGTTTTTTCTCGTGCAAGATTCTGTTTGGAGCTCTGCGCTTGACCGAGCTTTGCGCTTGACCGACCTCAGTGCTTAACCTCACAAGTTTCTGTTTTGAGCTCTGCGCTTGACCGAGCTCTGCGCTTGACCGACCTCAGTGCTTAACCGAACTGACCGAGCTCAACGCTTCGCCGAACTGACCGAGCTCTTCATGTCTTCCTTATCTCTGGGTAACCGAGCTGAGTATTTTACCGAGCTCAGTGTCATGGCTGAGCTCAGTGATATGGCCAAGCTCTTCATGTCTTCCTTGTCTTCTTCGCCGTTCTTCATTATACTTGTGTGACAATGTGTTGACAATAATTCTAACACAAAATCATACTTCAAACATCAAACTCTCTTCAAAATCCAACAATTTCCCCCTTTGGAATTGTTGGCAACACTTGGAACATGTTAACCATCAATCGATCTTGCAAACAAGTTTTTGTTCTGCTTTCTGTTCGGTTCTGAACTACTGTAGCAAGTCTTCTTGGCAGCTTCTAATTTCACTTCAACCAATCACCCCTTAAAACTTACAGACTCCCCCTGAACAACATGTTCTTACAATTTAATCTCCCCCTTTGACAACAATCTCAAAGGGACTTGCTTAGGAGCAAAATGAATAGCAATAATGCGTGCTCCCCCTAACAAGAAGGTCTCCTAATGCTTGGGAGAGTGAGTAACTCCCAATTTCTTACGAAGATACTCGAAGACTTCCTTTGGTAGAGGCTTTGTGAAGATATCAACCACTTGTTCAGTGGTTGGAACATATTCCAATTTTACCTCACCGTCAGCAACCTTTTCTTTGAGAAAGTCATAGCATATGGCAACATGCTTTGTGCGGGAGTGCTGGACAGGGTTCTTGGAGGTATGAATGGCACTTGTGTTGTCGCATAAAATTGGCATAGGATCTCTCGTCTGAACACCAAGATCTGAGAGCATTTGACACATCCATAGGACTTGGGTACAACAAGTTGCTGCTGCTATGTACTCTGCTTCCGCTGTAGAAAGAGATACTGAATCTTGCTTCTTGCTGTGCCAAGCCACCAATCTTTCACTTAGATAGAATGCGCCTCCACTTGTGCTTTTGCGGTCATCTACACATCCAGCCCAATCAACATCAGAATATGCAATGAGAGTGAATGATTTACCTTTGGGATACCATATGCCAAGCTCCAAGGTACCCTTGAGATACCGAAATATCCTCTTCACTGCTGTAGGGTGCTCTTCTGTTGGTGAAGACTGAAATCTGGCCACCATACACACTGCCTGTAGAATGTCCGGTCTTGTAGCCGTCAAGTAGAGCAAGCTCCCTATCATTGATCGGTAAGTGGAGCCTTGTCGTCTTTGCTTAGCTTTGTGTTCGTGGACATAGAAGTGCTTACCGGCTTGCTGTCTTCCATGTTGAACCATTTCAGCATCTCCTTGATGTATTTCAACTGTGATATGAAGATACCATGCTTCAGCTGCTGCACTGGGAGACCAAGGAAGAAACTCAGCTCTCCAAGCATGGACATCTCAAATTCACGCTTCATTTCTTCAATGAAATTTCTGCACAACTCTTCGTCGTTGCTGCCAAAGATAATGTCATCGACATAAACTATGTCAACCAGCTGTTTGTTTTGCTCTGTTTTGATGTAGAGATTGCTGTCAACTAGACCTTTGCCGAAGCCAATCTTGCGAAGATAACTATCCAACCGTGCATACCAGGCCCTCGGTGCTTGTTTCAGGCCATATAAAGCCTTCCTCAATTTACACACCAGGTCTGAATTGTTGCTTAAGAGAAAACCATCCGGTTGTTCAATATATACTTCTTCCTTAAGTAGCCCATTCAAAAAGGCTGACTTTACATCCATCTGAAAGACTTTGAACTCTTTGTATGCAGCCAATGCAAGAAACATACGAATAGCTTCCAGACGAGCTACCGGTGCAAAGGTCATTTCAAAATCTATGCCTTCGATTTGAGCATAGCCTTTACAAACTAACCTTGCTTTGTTTCTCACAACTTGACCATCTTCATTTAGCTTATTTCTAAAGACCCATTTAGTACCTATGACATTCTTATCAACAGGTCTAGGGACTAAATCCCAAGTGGAGTTCTTTTCTATTTGCTCTAACTCCTCATGCATAGCCTTTAACCAGTTCTCATCGAGACTAGCTTCAGCCACGGTCTTGGGTTCGATTGTTGACACAAGTGAGTAAGTATTGACCACACTTTGCCTAGTTTGAACACCAGCTTTAGGATTTCCAATTATTTGGTCCTTAGGATGTTGTTTTACCCAAGTGTTGTGCTTCCTAGGAGTAGCAACTTCTGAACCGTCCCTTGATTCCCTAGAATCATTAGGTTCAGCCCTTTCATCATCCAACTCAGACAAGTCCTCATAAACCGGACTTTCTTCACAGGTTACATTCATCGGTTCATAATGTTCGTCAATTCTAATATCAGCACTTTCTACAATTTTTCTGGTCCTTATGTTAAGACACCTATATGCCTTGCTAGTGGAGGAGTAACCCAGAAATATACCTTCATCAGCCCTTTCTTTAAATTTTCCCAGATTCTGTTCAAGTCGCTTGATGAAGCACTTGCTGCCAAATATCTTGAAGTGCTTGACTGAAGGTTTCCGTCCAAACCACAATTCATATGGTGTTTTGTCTTCATGTTGCCTGATCATGCATCGATTCTGAATGTATACTGCCGTATGGACTACTTTATTCCAATATTTATCAGCCAATTTACTTTCTACCAACATAGTGCGTGCCATCTCTTGCACGGTGCGGTTTTTGCGTTCAACAACTCCGTTTTGCTGTGGAGTTCTAGGGGCTGAATATTGTCTTTGAATCCCATAATGTTCACAGTACTTAGTGAACTCTTCAGATGTGAAATCACCTCCACGATCAGACCTTAAGGTCTTGATTCGCTTCCCAAGCAGATTTTCAACCTGTGCTTTAAACATTTTAAAACGATCAAGTGCTTGATGCTTATGCTTAAGAAATAATACCCATGTCATGCGAGTATAGTCATCAATGCACAGCATGAAATACTTATCTCCATTGGTGCTTTGAGTTCGCATTGGTCTGCAGAGATCAGTGTGCACAAGCTCAAGAGGTTTCTTCATGTGATGCTCCTTTGTCTTGAATACCACCCTCGTTTGCTTTCCCTTTTGACAAGAATTGCAAACATGGTTGGAAGGCTTCTTTATCGTAGACATACCTCTCACCGCCTTTGTGTTGCAAATCTTTGACAGATTTTCAAAGTTTAGATGCCCGAGGCGCTTGTGCCACAACCAGCTTTCCTCCGTTTGGCTCATCAAGCAAGTTCTCTCCGACCCATCAGACAAGGTGTATAGATTTCCAGATGTTCTTGACCCTATAGCCACTGTTTTGCCACTGCTTCTCTTCTTGATAGCAAAGCCATTCTTTGTGAAGGTGACCTCATGACCTTTGTTACAGATCTGACTCACGCTCAGCAAGTTATGTCTAAGGCCAGACACGTACAACACTTCTTCTGAACGAATTTTTCCTTCTTTCAGCTGAATGGTTCCTTTTCGACAGATTTTAGTGCCGTCGTTGTTACCGAATTTTATAGAGCCACCTTCGAACTGCTGTAGCTTTGTGAACTTCTCCTTATCACCAGTCATATGGCTGGAACAACCACTATCAAGGATCCACGGCGCTGCCTTCTTTTGTGCATTGAATGCTGTTTGCACAATGAAGGATTCCTTGGGTTTTTCTGCCCTTTTCTTCACCCTCCAGACCTTGACCAATTTGGGTTCCTTCTTAACCTGAAATTGGTTAGCAATATGCAATCTACAGTCCCTAGCCAAGTGTCCATAATTATAACACTTATGGCACTCAATTTTGTGGCTACTTAGGACTGAGAAAGGGTTCCTAGTTACAGTCATACTAGGTTTAACATTAAGTCTACACTCAGCTATTTTATGTCCATATCTATTACAATGGAAACAGTAACCATAAAAACTGAACTTTCTTTGTTTCTTGGATGGCTGGTTATGCTTCACAATCTCAGTAGGTACAATGTATTGTTTCACAAACTTAGGAGGTGCTATTGTTTTTTCAGGAGGTGCAACCTTAGAGGTTTCTCCGGTTTCAAATCCTAGACCGAATCTGATGTGGGGAGGCCTTTGAACTTTCAGCACGTTGTTTAGCTTCATTGTTCCATCGATCACTTGGAGCACTTTGAGCTTTTGATTAAGTTTTATATTTTCAGCCCTTGCTCGAAGGATTTCATTCTCAAGTTTCACAATCTCCTCAATTTTGGTACTGATTTGGTTTTCTAGGACTTCTATGGTCCTCTTAAATTCTTCTACTTGAGTTCTTAAAACAATAACAGTGCTTTCAAATTCATGGAGGAGTTTCAGATTTTTCTTACCGGACTTTCGCTCCAAGCTCAGTTCTTCAAGTGCTGCTATAAGTTCTCCTTCAATATTGACCTCCGCCTCATCTTCCTCACCTTCCAGTTCTTGCTCCTCTTCCTCTTCAACAGTGACCATGAAGAGGACTTCAGTTGACTCAGCTGAGTCGTCATTGTCTGAACTTTCAGATGCATTATCGTTGTATTGGCTGATGAAGCTTTTGGTCTTACCTCTTTTGCTGTAGCTTTTCTTCCATTGAACCTTATCAGCATAAGAATCATTGTCGTTGTCCTCCTTCAGCGAACACTTTGTAGCAAAGTGGCCAACACCGCCACAGTTGAAGCATTTGAAGGGTAACTTACCCTTGTACTTCCTGTTGCTACCTTTCTTTAATCTTCTGACGAATTAAGCCTCAAGTTCATCATCAAAATTATCACCTAGATCAGTGTCCTTTTCCTTCTTTATTACCTTGAAGGCCGCCTCTCTGTCAGATGAGGATGTCTTGCCTATGCGCATCTCATAGGCAGTAAGTGATCCATGCAGCTCTTCTATGGAAAACACATTTAGGTCCTTAGCTTCCTTCAATGGCGGAGACTTTTGAGTCGAACCGGGAATGAAGCGATCTCAGAACCTTTTTAATGATGACCGGTTCTTTGATTTCCTCTCCCAGTCCGCGAATGGCGTTGATGACTTCATTGACCCGCAGCATATAGGAGTCAACGTTCTCGCTTTCCTCCATGCGAAGAGACTCGAATTGTGAGCGATGAGTCTGCAACTTTGCCTCCTTGATTTTGTCATCACCTTCATGAATATTTTGAAACTTGTCCCACATTTCTTTTGCGGTCTTGCATGTCATGACTTTGATAAGCTCACTGTCGACAAGGCCGCTATAGAGAGCGTTCTGTGCCTTGGAGTCGTTGTCTGCTAGCTTCTTTGTTGCAGCATCAGTGGGTGTGATAGAAGCGTTGTAGCCAACTCTTAAAGTCTCCCAAACATCATAGCCAAGTGACTTAATGTAAGCCTGCATCCTTAGCTTCCAGAAGGAGTAGTTAGTACCATCAAACAATGGTGCTTTCGTGTTCCCAATATTGGACCCCATGTGATTCGTTTAAAGATCACCCTCAGCGTGTTAATGCTTGCTAAAGGAACCTCGCTCTGATACCAATTGTTAGAATCACACGATCACTGAGAGGGGCGGGGGGGGTGAATTAGTGATGTCTCAATACTTTTTAATTGAATATAAATGAGTCCAAATAATCAAAGCAGTAAAACAATAAGCAAGCAACCACAGGAACACAAGGTTTTAACGTGGTTCACCCAAAGGCTACGTCCACGGTGCAACGACTACCCAGACACCAATCCGAGGCTGGTCTTAGAATGTATTGCTCTGATTAGTGATATGGCCGAGCTCTTCATGTCTTCCATGTCTTCTTCGCCGTTCTTCATTATACTTATGTGACAATGTGTTGACAATAATTCCAACACAAAATCATACTTCAAACATCAAACTCTCTTCAAAATCCAACAATATACGCATTTTAGGTCATTTCGAGATCCGTTTCAGTTGAAAACGGGTTTCGGGAGAATCAAGGGTTTGGAAATCACCTCTGGCAGTTTTCCGTCCGAAACAGCTCCGGCACGAACTTCGGTTGCGTCGTACGGGACTTCTGTACGAAAACACAATCTATAAAGCTCTATGAAATTGTTGACTCTACACTGTATTTTATGCGACTCTCGGTCCAAATACTCCATCTTGAAAAGTCTTCGATCGCGTTCTTCTGGAACGGGGGTTTCGGGTGTCGTACTCTAGTCTTACGCAGCGAAATACATTTGAAGGGTTTCTGGGTTGAGATGCACGTTTGAGGTTATTTCGAGATCCTTGTCGGATGAAAATGGGTTTCGGGCGAATCTTGGGTTTGGAAAACACTTCTGAAGGTTCTGCGTACAAAAAGACTTCTGCCCGAACTTCGGGCGCGTCGTACGGAACTTCTGTACGAAAGCACAATCTATACGGCTCTACGAAATTGTTTACTCTACACTGTGTTAATTGCGACTCTCGGTCCAAATACTCCCTCTAGAAAAATATGGGATCGTGTTTTTCTCGAACGGGGGTTTCGGCCGTCGTACACTAGTCTTACGCCGCGAAATACATTTGAAGGGATTTTTGGTGGAGATGCGTTTTAGGTTATTTCGAGATCCTTTTTCGTTGAAAACGGGTGTCGAGAGAATCATGGGATTGGAAACAAAACACTTCTGGGATTTCTGCGTCTGAAAATGCTCCCGCCGGAACTTCGGGCGCGTCGTACAAAACTTCTGTACGAAAGCACAATCTAAGCGGCTTTACGAAATTGTTGACTCTACACTCTGTTTCATGCAACTCTCTGTCCAAATACTCCCTCTAGGAAAATCTGGGATCGTTTTTTTCTCGAACGGGTGTTGCGGGTGTTGTACTCTTGTCTTGCGCCGCGGAATATATTTGAAGGGATTCTAGGTTGAGATGCGCATTTTAGGTTATTTCGAGATCCTTTTCAGTTGAAAACGGGTCTCGAGCCAATCTTGGCTTCGGAAAACACTTCTTGGATTTATGCGTCCGAAACGGCTCCAGTCCGAACTTCGGGAGCATCGTACGAAACTTCTGTTCGAACTCAAAATATATACGGCTCTACCAAATCGTTGACTATACACTGTGTTTCATGTGACTCGCGGTCCAATTAATCCCTCTAGAAAGATCTGCGATCGCGTTTTTCGCGAAGGGGGGTTTCGGGTGTCGTACTCTAATCTTCCGCCCTGAAATCCATTTGAAAGATTTCTGGCTTTAGATGAGCATTTTAGTTTATTTCAAGATCTGTTTCGGTTGAAAACGGGTTTCAGGCGAATCAAGGGTTTGGAAATCACCTCTGGGAGTTCTGCGTCCGAAACGGCTCCGGCACGAACTTCGGTTGCGTCGTACAGGACTTCTGTACGAAAACACAATCTATTTAGCTCTACGAAATTGTTGACTCTACACTGTATTTCATGCGTCTCTCGGTCCAAATACTCCTTCTAGAAAAGTCTTCGATCGCGTTCGTTTGGAATGGGGGTTTCGGGTGTTGTACTCTACTCTTACGCAGCGAAATACATTTAAAGGGTTTCTGGGTTGAGATGCACGTTTCAGGTTATTTCGAGATCCTTTTCAGTTGAAAATGGGTTTCGGGCGAATCTTGGGTTTGGAAGACACTTCTGAAGGTTCTGCGTACGAAACGACTTCTGACCGAACTTCGGGCGCGTCGTACGAAACTTCTGTATGAAAGCACAATCTATACGGCTCTACGAAACTGTTGACTCTACACTGTGTTTCTTGCGACTCTCGGTCCAAATATTCCCTCTAGAAAAATTTGGGAACGCGTTTTTCTCGAACGGCGGTTTCGGCAGTCGTACACTAGTCTTTCGCCGCGAAATACATTTGAAGGGATTTTCGGTTGAGATGCGTTTTAGGTTATTTCGAGATCCTTTTTCGATGAAAACAGGTTTCGGGAGAATCTTGGGTTTGGAAACAAAACACTTCTGGGATTTCTGCGTCCGAAAATGCACGCGCCCGAACTTCGGGCGCGTCGTACAAAACTTCTGTATGAAAGCACAATCTAAGCGGCTTTACGAAATTGTTGACTCTACACTCTATTTCATTCAACTCTCTGTCCAAATACTCCCTCTAGGAAAATCTGGGATCGCTTTTTTATCGAACGGGTGTTGCGGGTGTCGTACTCTAGTCTTGCGCCGCGGAATACATTTGAAGGGATTCTGGGTTGAGATGCGCGCTTTAGGTTATTTCGAGATCCTTTTCGGTTGAAAACAGGTCTCGAGCGAATCTTGGGTTTGGAAAACACATCTTGGATTTATGCGTCCAAAAAGGCTCCAGTCAGAACTTCAGGCGCATCGTACGAAACTTCTGTTCGAACGCGAAAACTATGCGGCTCTACCAAATCGTTGACTATACACTGTTTTTCATGTAACTCGCGGTCCAATTACTCCCTCTAGAAAAATCTGGGATCACCTTTTTCTCGAACGGGGGTTTCGGGTGTCGTACTCTAGTCTTACGCCTCGGAATCCATTTGAAAGGTTTCTGGCTTTAGATGCGCATTTTTGGATCTTTCAAGATCCGTTTCGGTTGAAAACGGGTTTCGGGCGAATCTTGGGTCTGGAAATCACCTCTGGGAGTTTTGCCTCCGAAACGGCTCCGACACGAACTTCGGTTGCGTCGTACGGGACTTCTGTGCGAAAACACAATCTATGTAGCTCTACAAAATTGTTGACTCTACACTGTATTTCTTGCGACTCTCGGTCCAAATACTCCGTCTTGAAAAGTCTTCGATCGAATTCTTCTGGAACGGGGGTTTCGGGTGTCATACTCTAGTCTTACGCAGCGAAATACATTTGAAGGGTTTCTGGGTTGAGATGCACGTTTGAGGTTATTTCGAGATCCTTTTCGGTTGAAAATGGGTTTCGGGCGAATCTTGGGTTTGGAAAACACTTCTGAAGGCTCTGCGTACGAAACGACTTCTGCCCGAACTTCGGGCGCGTCGTACGGAACTACTGTACGAAAGCACAATCAATACGTCTCTACGAAATTGTTGACTCTACACTGTGTTTTCTCGCGACTATCGGTCCAAATACTCCCTCTAGAAAAATCTGGGATCGCGTTTTTCTCGAACGGTGGTTTCGACGGTCGTACACTAGTCTTACGCCGCGAAATACATTTGAAGGGATTTTTGGTTGAGATGCGTTTTAGGTTATTTCGAGATCCTTTTTCGTTGAAAACGGGTGTCAGGAGAATCTTGGGTTTGGAAACAAAACTCTTCTTGGATTTCTGCGTCCGAAAATGCTCCCGCCCGAACTTCGGGCGCATCGTACGGAACTTCCTATACGAAAGCACAATCTAAGCGGCTCTACGAAATTGTTGACTCTACACTCTGTTTCATGCAACTCTCTGTCCAAATACTCTCTCTAGGAAAATCTGGGATCGCTTTTTTCTCGAACGGGTGTTGCGGGTGTCGTACTATAGTCTTGCGCCGCGGAATACATTTGAAGGGATTCTGGGTTTAGATGCGCGTTTTAGGTTATTTCGAGATCCTTTTCGGTTGAAAACGGGTCTCGAGCGAATCTTGGGTTTGGAAAACTCTTCTTGGATTTATGCGTTCGAAACGGCTCCAGTCCGAACTTCGGCCGCTTCATACGAAACTTCTGTTCGAACGCGAAATCTATGCGGCTCTACCAAATCGTTGACTATACACTGTGTTTCATGTGACTCGCGGTCCAATTACTCCCTCTAGAAAAATCTGGCATCGCTTTTTTCGCGAACGGGGGTTTCGGGTGTCGTACTCTAGTCTTACGCCTCGAAATCCATTTGAAAGGTTTCTGGCTTTAGATGCGTACTTTTGGTTCTTTCAAGATCCGTTTCGGTTGAAAACGGGTTTCGGGCGAATCTTGGGTCTGGAAATCACCTCTGGGAGTTTTGCCTCCGAAACGGCTCCGACACGAACTTCGGTTGCGTCGTACGGGACTTCTGTGCGAAAACACAATCTATGTAGCTCTACAAAATTGTTGACTCTACACTGTATTTCATGCGACTCTCGGTCCAAATACTCCCTCTTGAAAAGTCTTCGATCGAATTCTTCTGGAACGGGGGTTTCGGGTGTCATACTCTAGTCTTATGCAGCGAAATACATTTGAAGGGTTTCTGGGTTGAGATGCACGTTTGAGGTTATTTCGAGATCCTTTTCGGTTGAAAATGGGTTTCGGGCGAATCTTGGGTTTGGAAAACACTTCTGAAGGCTCTGCGTACGAAACGACTTCTGCCCGAACTTCGGGCGCGTCGTACGGAACTACTGTACGAAAGCACAATCAATACGGCTCTACGAAATTGTTGACTCTACACTGTGTTTCTCGCGACTATCGGTCCAAATACTCCCTCTAGAAAAATCTGGGATCGCGTTTTTCTCGAACGGTGGTTTCGACGGTCGTACACTAGTCTTACGCCGCGAAATACATTTGAAGGGATTTTTGGTTGAGATGCGTTTTAGGTTATTTCGAGATCCTTTTTCGTTGAAAACGGGTGTCAGGAGAATCTTGGGTTTGGAAACAAAACTCTTCTTGGATTTCTGCGTCCGAAAATGCTCCCGCCCGAACTTCGGGCGCATCGTACGGAACTTCTATACGAAAGCACAATCTAAGCGGCTCTACGAAATTGTTGACTCTACACTCTGTTTCATGCAACTCTCTGTCCAAATACTCTCTCTAGGAAAATCTGGGATCGCTTTTCTCTCGAACGGGTGTTGCGGGTGTCGTACTATAGTCTTGCGCCGCGGAATACATTTGAAGGGATTCTGGGTTTAGATGCGCGTTTTAGGTTATTTCGAGATCCTTTTCGGTTGAAAACTGGTCTCGAGCGAATCTTGGGTTTGGAAAACTCTTCTTGGATTTATGCGTTCGAAACGGCTCCAGTCCGAACTTCGGCCGCTTCATACGAAACTTCTGTTCGAACGCGAAATCTATGCGGCTCTACCAAATCGTTGACTATACACTGTGTTTCATGTGACTCGCGGTCCAATTACTCCCTCTAGAAAAATCTGGCATCGCTTTTTTCGCGAACGGGGGTTTCGGGTGTCGTACTCTAGTCTTACGCCTCGAAATCCATTTCAAAGGTTTCTGGCTTTAGATGCGCATTTTTGGTTCTGTCAAGATCCGTTTCGGTTGAAAACGGGTTTCGGGCGAATCTTGGGTCTGGAAATCACCTCTGGGAGTTTTGCCTCCGAAACGGCTCCGACACGAACTTCGGTTGCGTCGTACGGGACTTTTGTGCGAAAACACAATCTATGTAGCTCTACAAAATTGTTGACTCTACACTGTATTTCATGCGACTCTCGGTCCAAATACTCCCTCTTGAAAAGTCTTCGATCGAATTCTTCTGGAACGGGGGTTTCGGGTGTCATACTCTAGTCTTACGCAGCGAAATACATTTGAAGGGTTTCTGGGTTGAGATGCACGTTTGAGGTTATTTCGAGATCCTTTTCGGTTGAAAATGGGTTTCGGGCGAATCTTGGGTTTGGAAAACACTTCTGAAGGCTCTGCGTACGAAACGACTTCTGCCCGAACTTCGGGCGCGTCGTACGGAACTACTGTACGAAAGCACAATCAATACGGCTCTACGAAATTGTTGACTCTACACTGTGTTTCTCGCGACTATCGGTCCAAATACTCCCTCTAGAAAAATCTGGATCGCGTTTTTCTCGAACGGTGGTTTCGACGGTCGTACACTAGTCTTACGCCGCGAAATACATTTGAAGGGATTTTTGGTTGAGATGCGTTTTAGGTTATTTCGAGATCCTTTTTCGTTGAAAACGGGTGTCAGGAGAATCTTGGGTTTGGAAACAAAACTCTTCTTGGATTTCTGCGTCCGAAAATGCTCCCGCCCGAACTTCGGGCGCATCGTACGGAACTTCTATACGAAAGCACAATCTAAGCGGCTCTACGAAATTGTTGACTCTACACTCTGTTTCATGCAACTCTCTGTCCAAATACTCTCTCTAGGAAAATCTGGGATCGCTTTTTTCTCGAACGGGTGTTGCGGGTGTCGTACTATAGTCTTGCGCCGCGGAATACATTTGAAGGGATTCTGGGTTTAGATGCGCGTTTTAGGTTATTTCGAGATCCTTTTCGGTTGAAAACGGGTCTCGAGCGAATCTTGGGTTTGGAAAACTCTTCTTGGATTTATGCGTTCGAAACGGCTCCAGTCCGAACTTCGGCCGCTTCATACGAAACTTCTGTTCGAACGCGAAATCTATGCGGCTCTACCAAATCGTCGAATATACACTGTGTTTCATGTGACTCGCGGTCCAATTACTCCCTCTAGAAAAATCTGGCATCGCTTTTTTCGCGAACGGGGGTTTCGGGTGTCGTACTCTAGTCTTACGCCTCGAAATCCATTTGAAAGGTTTCTGGCTTTAGATGCGCATTTTTGGTTCTTTCAAGATCCGTTTCGGTTGAAAACGGGTTTCGGGCGAATCTTGGGTCTGGAAATCACCTCTGGGAGTTTTGCCTCCGAAACGGCTCCGACACGAACTTCGGTTGCGTCGTACGGGACTTTTGTGCGAAAACACAATCTATGTAGCTCTACAAAATTGTTGACTCTACACTGTATTTCATGCGACTCTCGGTCCAAATACTCCCTCTTGAAAAGTCTTCGATCGAATTCTTCTGGAACGGGGGTTTCGGGTGTCATACTCTAGTCTTACGCAGCGAAATACATTTGAAGGGTTTCTGGGTTGAGATGCACGTTTGAGGTTATTTCGAGATCCTTTTCGGTTGAAAATGGGTTTCGGGCGAATCTTGGGTTCGGAAAACACTTCTGAAGGCTCTGCGTACGAAACAACTTCTGCCCGAACTTCGGGCGCGTCGTACGGAACTACTGTACGAAAGCACAATCAATACGGCTCTACGAAATTGTTGACTCTACACTGTGTTTCTCGCGACTATCGGTCCAAATACTCCCTCTAGAAAAATCTGGATCGCGTTTTTCTCGAACGGGGGTTTCGGCTGTCGTACACTAGTCTTACGCCGCGAAATACATTTGAAGGGATTTTTGGTTGAGATGCGCGTTTTAGGTTATTTCGAGATCCTTTTTCGTTGAAAATGGGTGTCGGGAGAATCTTGGGTTTGGAAACAAAACACTTCTGAGATTTCTGCGTCCGAAAATGCTCCTGCTCGAACTTCGGGTGCATCGTACGGAACTTCTGTACGAAAGCACAATCTAAGAGGCTTTACGAAATTGTTGACTCTACACTCTGTTTCATGCAACTCTCTGTCCAAATACTCCCTCTAGGAAAATCTGGGATCGCTTTCTTCTCGAACGGGTGTTGTGGGTGTCGTACTATAGTCTTGCGTAGCGGAATACATTTGAAGGGATTCTGGGTTGAGATGCGTGTTTTAGGTTATTTCGAGATCCTTTTCGGTTGAAAACGGGTCTCGAACGAATCATGGGTTTTGGAAAATACTTCTTGGATTTATGCGTCCGAAACAGCTCCAATGCGAACTTCAGGCGCAACGTACGAAACCTCTGTTCGAACTCAAAAACTATGCGGCTCTACCAAATCGTTGACTATACACTGTGTTTCATGTGACTCGCGGTCCAATTACTCCCTCTAGAAAAATCTGGGATCGTGTTTTTCGCAAACGGGGGTTTCGGGTATCGAACTCTAGTCTTACGCCTCGAAATCCATTTGAAGGGTTTCAGGCTTTGGATGCGCATTTTAGGTTATTTCGAGATCCGTTTCGGTTAAAAACGAGTTTCGGGCGAATCTTGGGTTTGCAAGTCACCTCTGGGAGTTCTGCGTTCGGTTGCGTCGTACGGGACTTCTATACGAAAACACAATCTATTTAGCCTTACGAAATTGTTGACTCTACACTGTATTTCATGCGACTCTCGTTCCAAATACTCCCTCTTGAAAAGTCTTCGATCGCATTCTTCTAGAACGGGGGTTTCGGGTGTCGCACTCTAGTCTTACGCAGCGAAATACATTTGAAGGGTTTCTGGGTTGTGATGCACGTTTGAGGTTATTTCGAGATCCTTTTCGGTTGAAAATGGGTTTCGGGCGAATCTTAGGTTTGGAAAACACTTCTGAAGGTTCTGCATACGAAACAACTTTTGCCCGAGTTTCCGGCGCATCGCACGGAACTTCTATTCGAAAGAACAATCAATACGGCTCTACGAAATTCTTGACTCTACATTGTGTTTCTTGCGATTCTCGGTCCAAATTCTCCCACTAGAAAATGTGGGATCCCGTTTTTCTCGAACGGGGGTTTCGGCTGTCGTACACTAGTCTTACTCCGCGAAATACATTTGAAGGGATTTTTGGTTGAGATGCGCGTTTTAGGCTCTTTCGATATCCTTTTTCATTGAAAACGGGTGTCGGGAGAATCTTGGGTTTGGAAACAAAACACTTCTGGGATTTCTGCGTCCGAAAATGCTCCTGCCCGAACATCGGGCGCGTCGTACGGAACTTCGGTACGAAAGCACAATCTAAGCGGCTTTACGAAATTGTTGACTCTACACTCTGTTTCATGCAACTCTCTGTCCAAATACTCCCTCTAGGAAAATCTGGGATTGCTTTTTCCTCGAACGGGTGTTGCGGGTGTCGTACTCTTGTCTTGCGCCGCGGAATACATTCGAAGGGATTCTGGGTTGAGATGCGTGTTTTAGGTTATTTCGAGGTCCTTTTCGGTTGAAAACGGGTCTCGAGCGAATTTTGGGTTCGGAAAACACTTCTTGGATTTATGCGTCCGAAACGGCTCTAGTCCGAGCTTCGGACGCAACGTACGAAACTTCTGTTCGAACGCAAAATCTATGCGGCTCTACCAAATCGTTGACTATATACTGTGTTTCATGTGACTCACGGTCCAATTACTCCCTCTAGAAAAATCTGGGATCGCGTTTTTTGCGTACGGGGGTTTCGGGTGTCGTACTCTAGTCTTACGCGTCGAAATCCATTTGAAAGTTTTCTGGCTTTAGATTCGCATTTTAGGTTATTTCGAGATCCATTTCGGTTGAAAACGAGTTTCGGGCAAATCTTTGGTTTGGAAATCTCCTCTGGGAGTTCCGCGTCCGAAACGGCCCTGCACGAACTTCGGTTGCTTCGTACGGGACTTCTGTACGAAAACACAATCTATGTAGCTCTACGAAATTGTTGACTCTACACTGTATTTCATGCGACTCTCAATCCAAATACTCCCTCTTGAAAAGTCTTCGATCGCGTTCTTCTGGAACGGGGGTTTCGGGTGTCGTACACTAGTCTTATGCAGCGAAATACATTTGAAGGGTTTCTGGGTTGAGATGCACGTTTGAGGTTATTTCGAGATCCTTCTCGGTTGAAAATGGGTTTCGGGCGAATCTTGGTTTGGAAAAACACTTCTGAAGGTTCTGCATACGAAACGACTTCTGCCCGAGCATCGGGCGTCCCTTACGAAAGTTCTGTACGAAAGCATAATCTATACGGCTCTGCGAAATTATTGACTCTACACTGTGTTTATTGTGACTCTCAGTCCAAATACTCCCTCTAGAAAAATCTGGGTTCTTGTTTTTCTCGAACGGGGGTTTCGGCTGTCGTACTCTAGTCTTACGCCGCGAAATACATTTGAAGGGATTCTTGGTTGAGATGCACGTTTTAGGTTATTTCAAGATCCTTTTTCGTTGAAAACGGGTGTCGAGAGAATCTTGGGCTTGGAAACAAAACACTTCTGGGATTTCTGTGTCCGAAAATGCTCCCGCCGGAACTTTGGGCGCGTCGTACAAAACTTCTGTACGAAAGCACAATCTAAGCGGCTTTACGAAATTGTTGACTCTACACTCTGTTTCATGCAACTCTCTGTCCAAATACTCCCTCTAGGAAAATCTGGGATCGCTTTTTTCTCGAACGGGTGTTGCGGGTGTCGTACTCTAGTCTTGCGTCGCGGAATACATTTGAAGGGATTCTGGGTTGAGATGCGCGTTTTAGGTTATTTCGAGATCCTTTTCGGTTGAAAATGGGTTTCGGGCGAATCATGGGTTTGGAAAACACTTCTGAAGGTTCTGCGTACGAAACCACTTCTGCCCGAACTTCGGGTGCGTCGTACGGAACTTTTGTACGAAAGAAAAATCTATACGGCTCTACGAAATTGTTGACTCTACACTGTGTTTCTTGCGACTCTCGGTCCAAATACTCCCTCTAGAAAAATCTGGGATCGCGGTTTTCTCGAACGGGGGTTTCGGCTGTCATACACTAGTCTTACGCCGCGAAATACATTTGAAGGGATTTTTTGTTCAGATGCGCGTTTTAGGTTATTTCGAGATACTTTTTCGTTGAAAACGGGAGTCGGGAGAATCTTGGGCTTGGAAACAAAACTCTTCTGGGATTTCTGCATCCGAAAATGCTCCCGCCCGAACTTCGGGCGCGTCGTACAGGACTTCTGTACGAAAGCCCAATCTAAGCGGCTTTACGAAATTATTGACTCTACACTCTGTTTCATGCAAGTCTCTGTCCAAATACTCCCTCTAGGAAAATCTGGGATTGCTTTTTTATCGAACGGGTGTTGCGGGTGTCGTACTCTAGTCTTGCGCCGCGGAATACATTTGAAGGGATTCTGGGTTGAGATGCGCCTTTTAGGTTATTTCGAGATCCTTTTCGGTTGAAAACGGGTCTCGAGCGAATCTTGGGTTTGGAAAACACTTCTTGGATTTATGCGTCCGAAACGGCTCTAGTCCGAACTTCGGGCGCATCGTACGAAACTTTTGTTCGAACGCCAAAACTATTCGGCTCTACCAAATCGTTGACTATACACTGTGTTTCATGTGACTCGCGGTCCAATTACTCCCTCTAGAAAATTCTGGGATCGCGTTTTTCGCGAACGGGGGTTTCGGGTATTGTACTCTAGTCATACTCCTCGAAATCCATTTGAAGGGTTTCAGGCTTTAGATGCGCATTTTAGGTTATTTCGAGATCCGTTTCGGTTGAAAACGGGTTTCGGGCGAATCTTGGGTTTGGAAATCACCTTTGGGAGTTCTGAGTCCGAAACGTCACCGGCACGGACTTCGGTTGCGTCATGTGGGACTTCTATAATAAAACTCAAACTATGTAGCTCTACGAAATTGTTGACTGTACACTGTATTTCATGCGACTCTCGGTCCAAATACTCCCTCTTGAAAAGTCTTCGATCGCGTTCTTCTGGAACGGGGGTTTCGGGTGTCGTACACTAGTCTTACGCAGCGAAATACATTTGAAGGGTTTCTGGGTTGAGATGCACGTTTGAGGATATTTCGAGATCCTTTTCGGTTGAAAATGGGTTTCGGGCGAATCATGGGTTTGGAAAACACTTCTGAAGGTTCTGCGTACGAAACGACTTCTGCCCGAACTTCGGGTGCGTCGTACGGAACTTCTGTACGAAAGCAAAATCTATACGGCTCTACGAAATTGTTGACTCTACACTGTGTTTCTTGCGACTCTCGGTCCAAATACTCCCTCTAGAAAAATCTGGGATCGCGGTTTTCTCGAACGGGGGTTTCGGCTGTCGTACACTAGTCTTACGCCGCGAAATACATTTGAAGGGATTTTTTGTTCAGATGCGCGTTTTAGGTTACTTCGAGATCCTTTTTCGCTGAAAACGGGTGTCGAGAGAATCTTGGGCTTGGAAACAAAACTCTTTTGGGATTTCTGCGTCCGAAAATGCTCCCGCCCGAACTTCGGGCGCGTCGTACAGGACTTCTGTACGAAAGCCCAATCTAAGCGGCTTTACGAAATTGTTGACTCTGCACTCTGTTTCATGCAACTCTCTGTCCAAATACTCCCTCTAGGAAAATCTGGGATCGCTTTTTTCTCGAATGGGTGTTGCGGGTGTCGTACTCTAGTCTTGTGCTGCAGAATACATTTGAAGGGTTTCTAGGTTGAGATGCGCGTTTTAGGTTATTTTGAGATCCTTTTCGGTTGAAAACGGGTCTCGAGCGAATCTTGGGTTCGGAAAACACTTCTTGGATTTATGCGTCCGAAACGGCTCCAGTCCGAACTTCGGGCGCATCGTATGAAACTTCTGTTCGAACGCAAAATCTATGCGGCTCTACCAAATCGTTGACTATACACTGTGTTTCATGTGACTCGCGGTCCAATTACTCCCTCTAGAAAAATCTGGCATCGCGTTTTTCGCGAACGGGGGTTTCGGGTGTCGTACTCTAGTCTTACGCCTCGAAATCCATTTGAAAGTTTTCTGGCTTTAGATGCACATTTTAGGTTATTTCGAGATCCGTTTCGGTTGAAAACGGGTTTCGGGCAAATCTTGGGTTTGGAAATCACCTCTGGGAGTTCTGCGTCCGAAACGGCCCTGCACGAACTACGGTTGCGTCGTACAGGACTTCTGTACGAAAACACAATCTATGTAGCTCTACGAAATTGTTGACTCTACACTGTATTTCATGTGACTCTCAATCCAAATACTCCCTCTTGAAAAGTCTTCGATCGCGTTCTTCTGGAACGGGTGTTTCGGGTGTCGTACACTAGTCTTACGCAGCGAAATACATTTGAAGGGTTTCTGGGCTGAGATGCACGTTTGAGGTTATGTCGAGATCCTTCCCGGTTGAAAATGGGTTTCGGGCGAATCCTGGGTATGGAAAACACTTCTGAAGGTTCTGCGTACGAAACGACTTCTGCCCGAGCTTCGGGCGCGTCTTACGAAACTTCTGTACGAAAGCACAATCTATACGGCTCTGCGAAATTATTGACTCTACACTGTATTTCTTGCAACTCTCGGTCCAAATACTCCCTCTAGAAAAATCTGGGATCGCGTTTTTCTCGAACGGGGGTTTCGGCTGTCGTACTCTAGTCTTACGCTGCGAAATACATTTGAAGGGTTTCCTGGTTGAGATGCGCGTGTAGGTTATTTCGAGATCCTTTTTCGTTGAAAACAGGTGTCGGGAGAATCTTGGGTTTGGAAACAAAACACTTCTGGGATTTCTGCGTCAGAAAATGCTCTCGCCCGCACTTCGGGCGCGTCGTACGGAACTTCTGTACGAAAGCACAATCTAAGCTGCTTTACGAAATTGTTGACTCTACACTCTGTTTCATGCAACTCTCTGTCCAAATACTCCCTCTAGGAAAATCTGGGATCGTTTTTTTTCTCGAACGGGTGTTGCGGGTGTCGTACTAGAGTCTTGCGCCGCAGAATACATTTGAAGGGATTCTGGGTTGAGATGCGCGTTTTAGGTTATTTCGAGATCCTTTTCGGTTGAAAATGGGTCTCGAGCGAATCTTGGGTTCGGAAAACACTTCTTGGATTTATGTGTCCGAAACGGCTCCAGTCCGAACTTCGGGCACATCGTACGAAACTTCTGTTCGAACGCAAAAACTATGCGGCCCTACCAAATCGTTGACTATACACTGTGTTTCATGTGACTTGCGGTCCAATTACTCCCTCTAGAAAAAGCTGGGATCGCGTTTTTCGATAACGGAGGTTTCGGGTATCATACTCTAGTCTTACGCCTCGAAATCCATTTGAAGGGTTTCAGGCTTTAGATACCCATTTTAGGTTATTTCGAGATCTGTTTCGGTTGAAAACGGGTTTCGGGCGAATCTTGGGTTTGGAAATCACCTTTGGGAGTTCTGAGTCCGAAACGTCACCGGCACGGACTTCGGTTGCGTCATGTGGGACTTCTATAATAAAACTCAAACTATGTAGCTCTACGAAATTGTTGACTGTACACTGTATTTCACGCGACTCTCTGTCCAAATACTCCCTCTTGAAAAGTCTTCGATCGCGTTCTTCTGGAACGGGTGTTTCGGGTGTCGTACACTAGTCTTACGCAGCGAAATACATTTGAAGGGTTTCTGGGCTGAGATGCACGTTTGAGGTTATGTCGAGATCCTTCCCGGTTGAAAATGGGTTTCGGGCGAATCCTGGGTATGGAAAACACTTCTGAAGGTTCTGCGTACGAAACGACTTCTGCCCGAGCTTCGGGCGCGTCTTACGAAACTTCTGTACGAAAGCACAATCTATACGGCTCTGCGAAATTATTGACTCTACACTGTATTTCTTGCAACTCTCGGTCCAAATACTCCCTCTAGAAAAATCTGGGATCGCGTTTTTCTCGAACGGGGGTTTCGGCTGTCGTACTCTAGTCTTACGCTGCGAAATACATTTGAAGGGTTTCCTGGTTGAGATGCGCGTGTAGGTTATTTCGAGATCCTTTTTCGTTGAAAACAGGTGTCGGGAGAATCTTGGGTTTGGAAACAAAACACTTCTGGGATTTCTGCGTCAGAAAATGCTCTCGCCCGCACTTCGGGCGCGTCGTACGGAACTTCTGTACGAAAGCACAATCTAAGCTGCTTTACGAAATTGTTGACTCTACACTCTGTTTCATGCAACTCTCTGTCCAAATACTCCCTCTAGGAAAATCTGGGATCGTTTTTTTTCTCGAACGGGTGTTGCGGGTGTCGTACTAGAGTCTTGCGCCGCAGAATACATTTGAAGGGATTCTGGGTTGAGATGCGCGTTTTAGGTTATTTCGAGATCCTTTTCGGTTGAAAATGGGTCTCGAGCGAATCTTGGGTTCGGAAAACACTTCTTGGATTTATGTGTCCGAAACGGCTCCAGTCCGAACTTCGGGCACATCGTACGAAACTTCTGTTCGAACGCAAAAACTATGCGGCCCTACCAAATCGTTGACTATACACTGTGTTTCATGTGACTTGCGGTCCAATTACTCCCTCTAGAAAAAGCTGGGATCGCGTTTTTCGATAACGGAGGTTTCGGGTATCATACTCTAGTCTTACGCCTCGAAATCCATTTGAAGGGTTTCAGGCTTTAGATAC
Organism: Camphora micrantha; assembly: GCA_003546025.1. Classification (NCBI taxonomy): domain Eukaryota; kingdom Viridiplantae; phylum Streptophyta; class Magnoliopsida; order Laurales; family Lauraceae; genus Camphora; species Camphora micrantha. The sequence goes on along the minus strand of QPKB01000012.1, from coordinate 23,425,807 downwards.
CCATTTTAGGTTATTTCGAGATCTGTTTCGGTTGAAAACGGGTTTCGGGCGAATCTTGGGTTTGGAAATCACCTCTGGGAGTTCTGAGTCCGAAACGGTTCCGGCACGAACTTCAGTTGCGTCGTACGGGACTTCTGTACTAAAACACATTCTATGTAGCTCTACGAAATTGTTGACTCTACACAGTATTTCATGCGACTCTCGGACCAAATACTCCCTCTTGAAAAGTCTTTGATCGCGCTCTTCTCGAACGAGGGTTTCGGCTGTCGTACACTAGTCTTACGCCGCGAAATACATTTGAAGGCATTTTTGGTTGAGATGCGCGTTTTAGGTTATTTCGAGATCCTTTTTCGTTGAAAACGGGTGTCGGGAGAATCTTGGGTTTGGAAACAAAACACTTATGGGATTTCTGCGTCCGAAAATGCTCCCGCCCGAACTTCGGGCGCGTCGTATGGAACTTCTGTATGAAAGCACAATCTAAGCGGCTTCATGAAATTGTTGACTCTACACTCTGTTTCAGGCAACTGTCTGTCCAAATACTCCCTCTAGGAAAATCTGGGATCGTTTTTCTCTCGAACGGGTGTTGTGGGTGTCGTACTCTAGTCTTGCGCCACGGAATACATTTGATGGGATTCTGGGTTGAGATGCGCGTTTTAGGTTATTTCGAGATCCTTTTCGGTTGAAAACAGGTCTCGAGCAAACCGAACTTCGGGCGCATCGTACGAAACGTCTGTTCGAACACAAAAGCTGTGCATCTCTACCAAATCGTTGACTATATACTGTGTTTCATGTGACTCGCGGTCCAATTACTCCCTCTAGAAAAATCTGGCATCGCGTTTTTCGCGAACGGGGGTTTCGGGTGTCGTACGCTAGTCTTACGCCTCCAAATCCATTTGAAGGGTTTCAGGCTTTAGATGCACATTTTAGGTTATTTCGAGATCCGTTTCGGTTGAAAACGGGTTTCGGGCGAATCTTGGGTTTGGAAATCACCTCTGGGAGTTCTGCGTCCGAAACGGCCCCGGCACGAACTTCGGTTGCGTCGTACAGGACTTCTGTACGAAAACACAATCTATGTAGCTCTACGAAATTGTTGACTCCACACTGTATTTCATGCGACTCTCTGTCCAAATACTCCCTCTTGAAAAGTCTTCGATCGCATTCTTCTGGAACGGGGGTTTCGGGTGTCGTACACTAGTCTTACGCAGCGAAATATATTTGAAGGGTTTCTGGGTTGAGATGCACGTTTGAGGTTATTTCGAGATCCTTTTCGGTTGAAAATGGGTTTCGGGCGAATCTTAGGTTTGGAAAACACTTCTGAAGGTTCTGCATACGAAACAACTTTTGCCCGAGTTTCCGGCGCATCGCACGGAACTTCTATTCGAAAGAACAATCAATACGGCTCTACGAAATTCTTGACTCTACATTGTGTTTCTTGCGATTCTCGGTCCAAATTCTCCCACTAGAAAAATTTGGGATCCCGTTTTTCTCGAACGGGGGTTTCGGCTGTCGTACACTAGTCTTACTCCGCGAAATACATTTGAAGGGATTTTTGGTTGAGATGCGCGTTTTAGGCTATTTCGATATCCTTTTTCGTTGAAAACGGGTGTCGGGAGAATCTTGGGTTTGGAAACAAAACACTTCTGGGATTTCTGCGTCCGAAAATGCTCCTGCCCGAACTTCGGGCGCGTCGTACGGAACTTCGGTACGAAAGCACAATCTAAGCGGCTTTACGAAATTGTTGACTCTACACTCTGTTTCATGCAACTCTCTGTCCAAATACTCCCTCTAGGAAAATCTGGGATCGCTTTTTCCTCGAACGGGTGTTGCGGGTGTCGTACTCTAGTCTTGCGCCGCGGAATACATTCGAAGGGATTCTGGGTTGAGATGCGTGTTTTAGGTTATTTCGAGTTCCTTTTCGGTTGAAAACGGGTCTCGAGCGAATTTTGGGTTCGGAAAACACTTCTTGGATTTATGCGTCCGAAACGGCTCTAGTCCGAGCTTCGGACGCAACGTACGAAACTTCTGTTCGAACGCAAAATCTATGCGGCTCTACCAAATCGTTGACTATATACTGTGTTTCATGTGACTCACGGTCCAATTACTCCCTCTAGAAAAATCTGGGATCGCGTTTTTTGCGTACGGGGGTTTCGGGTGTCGTACTCTAGTCTTACGCGTCGAAATCCATTTGAAAGTTTTCTGGCTTTAGATTCGCATTTTAGGTTATTTCGAGATCCATTTCGGTTGAAAACGAGTTTCGGGCAAATCTTTGGTTTGGAAATCACCTCTGGGAGTTCCGCGTCCGAAACGGCCCTGCACGAACTTCGGTTGCTTCGTACGGGACTTCTGTACGAAAACACAATCTATGTAGCTCTACGAAATTGTTGACTCTACACTGTATTTCATGCGACTCTCAATCCAAATACTCCCTCTTGAAAAGTCTTCGATCGCGTTCTTCTGGAACGGGGGTTTCGGGTGTCGTACACTAGTCTTATGCAGCGAAATACATTTGAAGGGTTTCTGGGTTGAGATGCACGTTTGAGGTTATTTCGAGATCCTTCTCGGTTGAAAATGGGTTTCGGGCGAATCTTGGGTTTGGAAAACACTTCTGAAGGTTCTGCATACGAAACGACTTCTGCCCGAGCATCGGGCGTCTCTTACGAAACTTCTGTACGAAAGCATAATCTATACGGCTCTGCGAAATTATTGACTCTACACTGTGTTTATTGTGACTCTCAGTCCAAATACTCCCTCTAGAAAAATCTGGGTTCTCGTTTTTCTCGAACGGGGGTTTCGGCTGTCGTACTCTAGTCTTACGCCGCGAAATACATTTGAAGGGATTCTTGTTGAGATGCACGTTTTAGGTTATTTCAAGATCCTTTTTCGTTGAAAACGGGTGTCGAGAGAATCTTGGGCTTGGAAACAAAACACTTCTGGGATTTCTGTGTCCGAAAATGCTCCCGCCGGAACTTTGGGCGCGTCGTACAAAACTTCTGTACGAAAGCACAATCTAAGCGGCTTTACGAAATTGTTGACTCTACACTCTGTTTCATGCAACTCTCTGTCCAAATACTCCCTCTAGGAAAATCTGGGATCGCTTTTTTTCTCGAACGGGTGTTGCGGGTGTCGTACTCTAGTCTTGCGTCGCGGAATACATTTGAAGGGATTCTGGGTTGAGATGCGCGTTTTAGGTTATTTCGAGATCCTTTTCGGTTGAAAATGGGTTTCGGGCGAATCATGGGTTTGGAAAACACTTCTGAAGGTTCTGCGTACGAAACCACTTCTGCCCGAACTTCGGGTGCGTCGTACGGAACTTCTGTACGAAAGAAAAATCTATACGGCTCTACGAAATTGTTGACTCTACACTGTGTTTCTTGCGACTCTCGGTCCAAATACTCCCTCTAGAAAAATCTGGGATCGCGGTTTTCTCGAACGGGGGGTTTCGGCTGTCATACACTAGTCTTACGCCGCGAAATACATTTGAAGGGATTTTTTGTTCAGATGCGCGTTTTAGGTTATTTCGAGATACTTTTTCGTTGAAAACGGGAGTCGGGAGAATCTTGGGCTTGGAAACAAAACTCTTCTGGGATTTCTGCATCCGAAAATGCTCCCGCCCGAACTTCGGGCGCGTCGTACAGGACTTCTGTACGAAAGCCCAATCTAAGCGGCTTTACGAAATTATTGACTCTACACTCTGTTTCATGCAAGTCTCTGTCCAAATACTCCCTCTAGGAAAATCTGGGATTGCTTTTTTATCGAACGGGTGTTGCGGGTGTCGTACTCTAGTCTTGCGCCGCGGAATACATTTGAAGGGATTCTGGGTTGAGATGCGCCTTTTAGGTTATTTCGAGATCCTTTTCGGTTGAAAACGGGTCTCGAGCGAATCTTGGGTTTGGAAAACACTTCTTGGATTTATGCGTCCGAAATGGCTCTAGTCCGAACTTCGGGCGCATCGTACGAAACTTTTGTTCGAACGCCAAAACTATTCGGCTCTACCAAATCGTTGACTATACACTGTGTTTCATGTGACTCGCGGTCCAATTACTCCCTCTAGAAAATTCTGGGATCGCGTTTTTCGCGAACGGGGGTTTCGGGTATTGTACTCTAGTCATACTCCTCGAAATCCATTTGAAGGGTTTCAGGCTTTAGATGCGCATTTTAGGTTATTTCGAGATCCGTTTCGGTTGAAAACGGGTTTCGGGCGAATCTTGGGTTTGGAAATCACCTTTGGGAGTTCTGAGTCCGTAACGTCACCGGCACGGTTGCGTCATGTGGGACTTCTATAATAAAACTCAAACTATGTAGCTCTACGAAATTGTTGACTGTACACTGTATTTCATGCGACTCTCGGTCCAAATACTCCCTCTTGAAAAGTCTTCGATCGCGTTCTTCTGGAACGGGGTTTTCGGGTGTCGTACACTAGTCTTACGCAGCGAAATACATTTGAAGGGTTTCTGGGTTGAGATGCACGTTTGAGGATATTTCGAGATCCTTTTCGGTTGAAAATGGGTTTCGGGCGAACCATGGGTTTGGAAAACACTTCTGAAGGTTCTGCGTACGAAACGACTTCTGCCCGAACTTCGGGTGCGTCGTACGGAACTTCTGTACGAAAGCAAAATCTATACGGCTCTACGAAATTGTTGACTCTACACTGTGTTTCTTGCGACTCTCGGTCCAAATACTCCCTCTAGAAAAATCTGGGATCGCGGTTTTCTCGAACGGGGGTTTCGGCTGTCATACACTAGTCTTACGCCGCGAAATACATTTGAAGGGATTTTTGTTCAGATGCGCGTTTTAGGTTACTTCGAGATCCTTTTTCGCTGAAAACGGGTGTCGAGAGAATCTTGGGCTTGGAAACAAAACTCTTTTGGGATTTCTGCGTCCGAAAATGCTCCCGCCCGAACTTCGGGCGCGTCGTACAGGACTTCTGTACGAAAGCCCAATCTAAGCGGCTTTACGAAATTGTTGACTCTGCACTCTGTTTCATGCAACTCTCTGTCCAAATACTCCCTCTAGGAAAATCTGGGATCGCTTTTTTTCTCGAACGGGTGTTGCGGGTGTCGTACTCTAGTCTTGTGCTGCAGAATACATTTGAAGGGTTTCTAGGTTGAGATGCGCGTTTTAGGTTATTTTGAGATCCTTTTCGGTTGAAAACGGGTCTCGAGCGAATCTTGGGTTTGGAAAACACTTCTTGGATTTATGCGTCCGAAACGGCTCCAGTCCGAACTTCGGGCGCATCGTATGAAACTTCTGTTCGAACGCGAAATCTATGCGGCTCTACCAAATCGTTGACTATACACTGTGTTTCATGTGACTCACTGTCCAATTACTCCCTCTAGAAAAATCTGGCATCGCGTTTTTTCGCGAACGGGGGTTTCGGGTGTCGTACTCTAGTCTTACGCCTCGAAATCCATTTGAAAGGTTTCTGGCTTTAGATGCACATTTTAGGTTATTTCGAGATCCGTTTCGGTTGAAAACGGGTTTCGGGCAAATCTTGGGTTTGGAAATCACCTCTGGGAGTTCTGCGTCCGAAACGGCCCTGCACGAACTACGGTTGCGTCGTACAGGACTTCTGTACGAAAACACAATCTATGTAGCTCTACGAAATTGTTGACTCTACACTGTATTTCACGCGACTCTCTGTCCAAGTACTCCTTCTTGAAAAGTCTTCGATCGCGTTCTTCTGGAACGGGTGTTTCGGGTGTCGTACACTAGTCTTACGCAGCGAAATACATTTGAAGGGTTTCTGGGCTGAGATGCACATTTGAGGTTATGTCGAGATCCTTTTCGGTTGAAAATGGGTTTCGGGCGAATCCTGGGTATGGAAAACACTTCTGAAGGTTCTGCGTACGAAACGACTTCTGCCCGAGCTTCGGGCGCGTCTTACGAAACTTCTGTACGAAAGCACAATCTATACGGCTCTGCGAAATTATTAACTCTACACTGTATTTCTTGCAACTCTCGGTCCAAATACTCCCTCTAGAAAAATCTGAGATCGCGTTTTTCTCGAACGGGGGTTTCGGCTGTCGTACTCTAGTCTTACGCTGCGAAATACATTTGAAGGGTTTCCTGGTTGAGATGCGCGTGTAGGTTATTTCGAGATCCTTTTTCGTTGAAAACAGGTGTCGGGAGAATCTTGGGTTTGGAAACAAAACACTTCTGGGATTTCTGCGTCAGAAAATGCTCTCGCCCGCACTTCGGGCGCGTCGTACGGAACTTCTGTACGAAAGCACAATCTAAGCTGTTTTACGAAATTGTTGACTCTACACTCTGTTTCATGCAACTCTCTGTCCAAATACTACTCCCTCTAGGAAAATCTGGGATCGTTTTTTTTCTCGAACGGGTGTTGCGGGTGTCGTACTAGAGTCTTGCGCCGCAGAATACATTTGAAGGGATTCTGGGTTGAGATGCGCGTTTTAGGTTATTTCGAGATCCTTTTCGGTTGAAAATGGGTCTCGAGCGAATCTTGGGTTCGGAAAACACTTCTTGGATTTATGTGTCCGAAACGGCTCCAGTCCGAACTTCGGGCACATCGTACGAAACTTCTGTTCGAACGCAAAAACTATGCGGCCCTACCAAATCGTTGACTATACACTGTGTTTCATGTGACTTGCGGTCCAATTACTCCCTCTAGAAAAAGCTGGGATCGCGTTTTTCGATAACGGAGGTTTCGGGTATCATACTCTAGTCTTACGCCTCGAAATCCATTTGAAGGGTTTCAGGCTTTAGATACCCATTCTAGGTTATTTCGAGATCTGTTTCGGTTGAAAACGGGTTTCGGGCGAATCTTGGGTTTGGAAATCACCTCTGGGAGTTCTGAGTCCGAAACGGTTCCGGCACGAACTTCAGTTGCGTCGTACGGGACTTCTGTACTAAAACACATTCTATGTAGCTCTACGAAATTGTTGACTCTACACAGTATTTCATGCGACTCTCGGACCAAATACTCCCTCTTGAAAAGTCTTTGATCGCGCTCTTCTCGAACGAGGGTTTCGGCTGTCGTACACTAGTCTTACGCCGCGAAATACATTTGAAGGGTTTTTTGGGTGAGATGCGCGTTTTAGGTTATTTCGAGATCCTTTTTCGTTGAAAACGGGTGTCGGGAGAATCTTGGGTTTGGAAACAAAACACTTATGGGATTTCTGCGTCCGAAAATGCTCCCGCCCGAACTTCGGGCGCGTCGTATGGAACTTCTGTATGAAAGCACAATCTAAGCGGCTTCATGAAATTGTTGACTCTACACTCTGTTTCAGGCAACTGTCTGTCCAAATACTCCCTCTAGGAAAATCTGGGATCGTTTTTTTTCTCGAACGGGTGTTGTGGGTGTCGTACTCTAGTCTTGCGCCACGGAATACATTTGATGGGATTCTGGGTTGAGATGCGCGCGTTTTTTCGAGTTATTTCGAGATCCTTTTCGGTTGAAAACAGGTCTCGAGCAAACCGAACTTCGGGCGCATCGTACGAAACGTCTGTTCGAACACAAAAGCTGTGCATCTCTACCAAATCGTTGACTACTGTGTTTCATGTGACTCGCGGTCCAATTACTCCCTCTAGAAAAATCTGGCATCGCGTTTTTCGCGAACGGGGGTTTCGGGTGTCGTACGCTAGTCTTACGCCTCCAAATCCATTTGAAGGGTTTCAGGCTTTAGATGCACATTTTAGGTTATTTCGAGATCCGTTTCAGTTGAAAACGGGTTTCGGGCGAATCTTGGGTTTGCAAATCACCTCTGGGAGTTCTGCGTCCGAAACGGCCCCAGCACGAACTTCGGTTGCGTCGTACAGGACTTCTATACGAAAACACAATCTATGTAGCTCTACGAAATTGTTGACTCCACACTGTATTTCATGCGACTCTCTGTCCAAATACTCCCTCTTGAAAAGTCTTCGATCGCGCTCTTCTGGAACGGGGGTTTCGGGTGTCGTACACTAGTCTTACGCAGCGAAATATATTTGAAGGGTTTCTGGGTTGAGATGCACGTCTGAGGTTATTTCGAGATCCTTTTCGGTTGAAAATGGGTTTCGGGCGAATCTTCGGTTTGGAAAACACTTTTGAAGGTTCTGCGTATGAAACGACTTCAGCCCGAGCTTCGGGCGCATCGTACGAAACTTCTGTACGAAAGCAAAATCTATACGGCTCTGCGAAATTATTGACTCTACACTGTGTTTCTTGCGACTCTCGGTCCAAATACTCCCTCTAGAAAAATCTGGGATCGCGTTTTTCTCGAACGGGGGTTTCGACTGTCGTACTCTAGTCTTACGCTGCGAAATACATTTGAAGGGATTTTTGGTTGAGATGCGCGTTTTAGGTTATTTCGAGATCCTTTTTCGTTGAAAATGGGTGTCGGGAGAATCTTGGGTTTGGAAACAAAACACTTCTGAGATTTCTGCGTCCGAAAATGCTCCTGTCCGAACTTCGGGCGCGTCGTACGGAACTTTTGTACGAAAGCACAATCTAAGAGGCTTTACGAAATTGTTGACTCTACACTCTGTTTCATGCAACTCTCTGTCCAAATACTCCCTCTAGGAGAATCTGGGATCGCTTTCTTCTCGAACGGGTGTTGCGGGTGTCGTACTATAGTCTTGCGCAGCGGAATACATTTGAAGGGATTCTGGGTTGAGATGCGTGTTTTAGGTTATTTCGAGATCCTTTTCGGTTGAAAACGGGTCTCGGGCGAATCTTGGGTTTGGAAAACACTTCTTGGATTTATGCGTCCAAAACGACTTCAGTCCGAACTTCGGGCGCATCGTACGAAACTTTTGTTCGAACGCAAAACAAATGCGGCTCTACTAAATCGTTGACTATATACTGTGTTTCATGTGACTTACGGTCCAATTACTCCCTCTAGAAAAATCTGGGATCGCGTTTTTCGCGAACGGGGGTTTCGAGTGTCGTACGCTAGTCTTACGCCTCCAAATCCATTTGAAGGGTTTCAGGCTTTAGATGCACATTTTAGGTTATTTCGAGATCCGTTTCGGTTGAAAACAGGTTTCGAGCAAATCTTGGGTTCGGAATTCACCTCTGGGAGTTCTGCGTCCGAAACGGCCCCTGCACGAACTTCGGTTGCGTCGTACGGGACTTCTGTACGAAAACACAATCTATGTAGCTCTACGAAATTGTTGACTCTCCACTGTTTTTCATGCGACTCTCGGTCCAAATACTCCCACTTGAAAAGTCTTCGATCGCATTCTTCTGGAACGGGGGTTTCGGGTGTCGTACTCTAGTCTTACGCAGCGAAATACATTTGAAGGGTTTCTGGGTTGAGATGCACGTTTGAGGATATTTCGAGATCCTTTTCGGTTGAAAATGGGTTTCGGGAGAATCTTGGGTTTGGAAAACACTTCTGAACGTTCTGCGTACGAAACGACTTCTGCCTGAACTTCGGGCGCATCGTACTGAACTTCTGTACGAAAGTAAAATCTATACGGCTCTACCAAATCGTTGACTATACACACTGTTTCATGTGACTCGCGGTCCAATTACTCCCTCTAGAAAAATCTGGGATCACGTTTTTCGCGAACGGGGTTTTCAGGTATCGTACTTTAGTCTTACGCCTCGAAATCCATTTAAAGGGTTTCAGGCTTTAGATGCGCATTTTAGGTTATTTCGAGATCCGTTTCAGTTGAAAACGGGTTTCGGGCGAATCTTGGGTTGGAAATCACCTCTGGGAGTTCTGTGTCCGAAACGGTTCCGGCACGAACTTCGGTTGCGACGTACGAGACTTCTGTACTAAAACACATTCTATGTAGCTCTACGAAATTGTTGACTCTACATTGTATTTCATGCGACTCTCGGTCCAAAGACTTCCTCTTGAAAAGTCTTCGATCGCGTTCTTCTGGAACGGGGGTTTCGGGTGTCGTACTCTAGTCTTACGCAGCGAAATACATTTGAAGGGTTTCTGGGTTGAGATGCACGTTTGAGGATATTTCGAGATCCTTTTCGGTTGAAAATGGGTTTCGGGAGAATCTTGGGTTTGGAAAACACTTCTGAACGTTCTGCGTACGAAACGACTTCTGCCCGAGCTTCAGGCGCGTCGTACGGAACTTCGGTACGAAAGCAAAATCTATACAGCTCTACGAAATTGTTGACTCTACACTGTGTTTCTTGCGACTCTCGGTCCAAATACTCCCTCTAGAAAAATCAGGGATCGCGTTTTTCTCGAACAGGGGTTTAGGCTGTCGTACACTAGTCTTACGCCGCGAAATACATTTGAAGGAATTTTTGGTTGAGATGCACGTTTTAGGTTATTTCGAGATCCTTTTTCGTTGAAAACGGGTGTCAGGAGAATCTTGGGTTTGGAAACAAAACACTTCAGGGATTTCTGCGTCCGAAAATGCTCCCGCCGGAACTTCGGGCGCGTCGTACGGAACTTCTGTACGAAAGCACAATCTAAGCGGCTTTACGAAATTGTTGACTCTACACTCTGTTTCATGCAACTCTCTATCCAAATACTCCCTCTAGGAAAATCTGGGATCGTTTTTTTCTAGAACGGGTGTTTTGGGTGTCGTACTCTAGTCTTGCGCCGCGGAATACATTTGAAGGGATTCTGGGTTGAGATGCGCGTTTAGGTTATTTCGAGATCCTTTTCGGTTGAAAACGGGTCTCGAGCGAATCTTGGGTTCGGAAAACACTTCTTGGATTTATGCGTCCGAAACGGCTCCAGTCCGAACTTCGGGCGCATCGTACGAAACTTTTGTTCGAATGCAAAAACTATGCGGCTCTACCAAATCGTTGACTATATACTGTGTTTCATGTGACTTACGGTCCAATTACTCCCTCTAGAAAAATCTGGGATCGCGTTTTTCGCGAACAGGGGTTTCGGGTGTCGTACGCTAGTCTTACGCCTCGAAATCCATTTGAAGGGTTTCAGGCTTTAGATGCACATTTTAGGTTATTTCGAGATCCGTTTCGGTTGAAAACGGGTTTCGGGCGAATCTTGGGTTTGGAAATCACCTCTGGGAGTTCTGCGTCCGAAACGGCCCCGGCACGAACTTCGGTTGCGTCGTACGGGACTTCTGTACGAAAACACAATCTATGTAGCTCTACGAAATTATTGACTCTCCACTGTTTTTCATGCGACTCTCGGTCCAAATACTCCCTCTTGAAAAGTCTTCGATCGCGTTCTTCTGGAACGGGGGTTTCGGGTGTTGTACACTTGTCTTACGCAGCGAAATACATTTGAAGGGTTTATGGGTTGAGATGCACGTTTGAGGTTATTTCGAGATCCTTTTCGGTTGAAAATGGGTTTCGGGCGAATCTTGGGTTTGGAAAACACTTCTGAAGGTTCTGCGTACGAAACGACTTCTGCCCGAGCTTCGGGCGCGTCGTACGGAACTTCTGTACGAAAGCACAATCTATACGGCTCTACGAAATTGTTGACTTTACACTGTGTTTCTTGCGACTCTCGGTCCAAATACTCCCTCTAGAAAAATCTGGGATCGCGTTTTTCTCAAACGGGGGTTTCGGCTATCGTACTCTAGTCTTACGCCTCAAAATACATTTGAAGGGATTCTTGGTTGAGATGCGCGTTTTAGGTTATTTCGAGATCCTTTTTCGTTGAAAACTGGTGCCGAGAGAATCTTGGGTTTGGAAAAAAACACTTCTGGGATTTCTGCGTCCTAAAATGCTCCGGTCCGAACTTCAGGCGCGTCGTACGGAACTTCTGTACGAAAGCATAGTCTAAGCGGCCTTTATAACTCATTAATTCATGAAGTAATCTAAAGAAAAAACTAGGACACGTATTCCTTTCTAACAATTTTTTTTTTTATGTTGAGACAGAAGAAAATTAGACGAACTATATGAAATAATAGACTAAGTAAGTAGGATATCGGATATCGATACTAGTGTCATATCGGTCTGACATGAATATGTTGGGCTTGTACAAGTCTCCAGGAATCACAATAAAAAACTGCATCAAACCTCTCTAGGCTAAAAAAAAAAAAAAAAAAACCACAAGCACACTCACACATAATCTCTTCTTCCTCCCAACAAAAATATGCATATATCAAATGAACCATCTCTCTCTCTCTCTCTCTCTCTCTCTCTCTCTCTCTCTCTCTCTCTCTCTCTCTCTCCATTTTATAACTACAAATATCTCCCTTCGTTTTTTGGGCCTTTTGAAACCAGTATATCCCTCTTATACTGTACAGTTCTTTTGAAAATGAATTACAGTGACCATTTTAATAATAATAATATTAATAACTACAAATATCTATTGCCAATTTTCAAGGTTTTGATGGAGCTCTTGATGAATTTTGTTGGGAGTTTGATGGGCTTTTCTTGGTGGTGTTGATGAGGTTTTTGACGGCTTCAGATGAATCTCAAAATATACTGCAGTCTTAATTTGTGGTGATGATCTTTTTCAAGTCTGTCACTGTACAAATTTATCATTTTTTCTTCTAATTGCTGATTGTAGTTACTATTTAAGGATGTAGTGCTAAATTAGCTGAGAGAGAGTCTAACGGAAGACCATGTTGCTATGTTTGCTGATTGTCGGTATTGACTATTAGATGTAATTGTAATAGGGATTGTAGAATGCTTGCACATTTTCCAAGATCGATACAATATGTTGCTTTGACATTGATTGAAGCAACCTTGAGTGAATAGAATCTAGGAGAAACAGCTGAGAAGGCAACACGAAGCTTCCTTGATCATCAACAGCCTAATTGATACCACTGAGAGAGAGAGAGAGAGAGAGTCCTAAGCTTTTAATTGGTATTCGGTACTATTGACGGGGCCTTTTTCATTCATATATGTATTTGACGGTTCCCTGGGCTCTTATATGATTTTTAGAGATGTGATGTGTGTATTGATTTTAGAAAGATAGGTGCCTAATGAAAGCAATGTACCTAGAGATTTAATTGAGTTGGTTTAAAATAAAAGAAGTGTCCTAAGAGGTTATATTGAAATCATTAAAGACACGTATGAGAGAGTGCTAACGAGTGTGAGAACTAGGCTTTTAAAACTTGCCTGAGTCTCATGCAACTGGATCGGACTCATCCATGGCCAAGTCACTTCCTATGATACCCGGTTACTTGTACAAGCCCAACGTATATACGGCACCTGTATTGGTACCTGATACTGTGCCTATACTTCTAGGGAACAAGTTTAACATATCCTACTTATAAAGTCCTTTATTTCATATAGTTTTTTTTAATATTTTTACTTCCCACAAAAAATGCTAGAAAGGGACGAAATCAATGATAATTTCATTGATTCAAAACTGATCTAAAGAAAACATTAGGATGCCAGTATCCATATCCGTGTCCTAGATTTTCAAAAGTGAGGGGTCATATCCCCAATCCTCGTATTAGTATCAATATCCATATCCGTATCTAGGCATCATGGCTTCTGAAGGGACTCAACTGAGTACATCTGTAGCTTGAAATTATTGTTGTTGCAACATTCATATGAAGAGAAATGACTTTTTTTTTTTTTTTTTTTTTTGCATAAAAGAAAGCACTTACATCCGTAATCCCTACACTAAGTCTCAATCGGGGGAGATTATGATGGTGCTTTGTCACTTATCAAAAAGAGAGGAACACCAAATGAAATACAATGTAACAAGTGGAGGATTCACATACCCCTATGATGTCTGTTGTGTTGATACATTGCATTTATTAAATAAATAAATAAAAACGTTCAGAATGCAACTCAGCCAAGTCAAATAGGATGGGCCAAGTCCAAGTCCAATTCCGGTATTTTAAACCCTGTTGAGAACTACCTGTGGCGAGACAAGTGCATTTCCAGCGACATAGGTTTGCATCGGGGTTAGCTTTAAACCATTATCTATTCACACTGATTATGGACGAGTAAACTACTCATATTCAAGAGGACGTACATTGGTGTATGTTGTTTGCAAATGATATGGTGCTGATAGATGAATGAAGAGATGGTGTCAAGGCGAAACTTGAGAAAAGGGGAAGGCTTTAGAATCCAAAGGCTTTAAAAAAAGTCGCACAAAGACAAAATATAGGAATAACAATTTCAATGGGGCTGTGAAAAGACCTAAAACTACTATGAGGGTTGCAGTGCAAGAGATAATACAAAGATTCATTTTGATATATTGGCTCGATAATTAGTAAGGGTGGAGAGATTGAGGAAGATGTTGAACATAAGATAAGAGCAAGATGGTTGGAGAGGGCAATTGATTCTAGAGTGCTTTGTGATCAGCATATACCAGCAAGATTGAAGGAAACGTTTTACACGACAGCGATTAGACCAAGACTAGAATGTTGGCCAATCAAGAAGCAACATATGTGAAAAGTAAGGGTAGCAGATAATAGAATGTTGAAATGGATGTGTGGTAGAAATAGGAATGATGGAATAAAAGATGAACGCTTTTGGGACCATTTATAAGTGATAAATTAAGAGACTAATTTGAGATAGTTTGGACATTGTCCAATGTAGGAAAACAACGATGCTATTAAGGAAAAGTTTTTCTATGCATGTTGATGGCCCACGAAAGAGAAAGGGTAGTCCGAAGAGGACATGGATGGTTCATGGTAGTAAGAATAGGTATGAAGAAGTGCAACCTATCTAAGGATTTGTCTCGAGATAGATAGAAATGGAGAAACAAAATTCATTTAGCCAACTCCAACATGATTGGGACAAGGCTTTGATGATGATGGCGATGCAATGTTTGATGAAATATCTACTAGTTAGTTTCATTTCTCTTATATTATATTTTGAAGGATGTTTTGTGTATAAGATGTATCATGCAAGTCCCCACAAAATTTATTGTAAATCCTCATTGACCTTACAAATAAATAAATAAAAAGAGCATAGTACCAGATATTGCGCTGCTGTAGTTAGTTAATTTAAGCATAAAAACATAAACCTACATTCTGTGCTGTCAAGTATGGTAAATAAATTCTAGGTCTAGTGATTCCATCATTGTAAATTGTTCAAATAGTTGGCTAGTTGATGTTGATTTAGCTCATCAAGATTGACAAGATGCATTTGAGATTCATTAAAACAATGGATTGTTAGTGTGCATCTGACAATGGTGACAACCTAATTGATTCGATGACACTACAAGGCTACAACAATCATACTGGAAGATGTTTGTCGCCCTTTTTTGCTTGACTTATGAAGCAATAATCTTTGAAAGTGCTCATGGGTGGACCCAGACCTAGCAAAGGATTATGTGATAGAAACCCCCAAGCCCGACCATGAAAGGAATGCGTTTAATTTAATTTAATTAGTCCAAATGATTGCTAGAATGCCCACAAAATTGATAAAAAGCCCAGTTTGGCCCGGCTCGATTGACTAAATGTGCAAGCTCAAGCCTGACTTTTACAGCCCTTGTATGAGATCCTACCTACCTGGGCTTGCCTATCTTGTTTATTAGCTTGCTTGTCTTCTAGGGGGCTTGTACTACACTAAGACCCACATCGGAAATATCCAAGTCCTGACCATGGGCATATAAGGGCCTGTTTGGCATCGTTCTTCTGTTGTTCCCATTTTGTGCTCAAATCAGTTTGTGCTAAGATCGGATTGTGCTGAGAATATACTCTGTAGAACTTGTTTGGAAACATTATATTAAACTAGTTGGTCATGCACATGCAAAGCACGTGCATAGAACACAGTATTACATTAAGATAATCTAAACAAACAAAGGCCTTAAAACATGAATTCATAGTAATGGAAATAAAAAGCTAATTGAAACACAAGATACCTTGAGACAACATTTCACTTGATCAATAAATGAATAGAAACACAACTGGATTTTTACAAACACAACTGAATGTGAAGGATATCCATCTCTGGGCATAGGATTCAAGTCTTGAGAAGGGGTGATCTCGTCAGTTTGTGCTAATAAATTAAAAGATGGAACTGTTAAGTGGATGAGATCAATAGTTACAATTAAGAAAAAAAAATTGATAACAATTATATCATAATGGCAACTACAGGACATGTTTTGATATTCAACTTTGCATAAAGCCATTATTCTGCCTGAAGAACTTGTCTTGTCTTATCTGCATCCTTTCTTCTTCGTTGTGAAGCTCTTACTGCCTTATCCTTATTTTCACTTCTATAAACCTTTGTTCTTCCTGAACACAGTAGAAACATCATTAAAAAAAAAAAAAAAAAAAGAAACAAAAACCTTTGTTTTATTTCTGCAACATTTGGAAGCTATCTCCTAATACTTGAGTGGAAATAACTTAAGGTGAAGCAAATCTTACAATTTGTTCTTTACTTATTTCCAATGCTGTCCTACACTTCAATATTCAACTGCATAATTGAAGATTTTGCACAAGGAGCAATTAAATTCAAAACAGCATAGCAACAACTAATATCCAACCCATCAAAAAAAGGAGCAGAACATACGAGCCAAAGAAAATTCTTCATTAAGAACTTAAAATGAACAAACAAAAAAGGATATTGTGTAGGACGAGTAGAATGAGGAGGCTTCATCTACAGAAAATAGTCTGCAAGTAGTAGTGCATTAAAGCATAACAATATGGATTAAATTTCCTTATCCAAAGTAAATGAAAAAGAAATAAAAAAAAGCACACCTATACACATCCCTTTCATGCACCATAGTGAGCAATTGACACTTGGATGATACTTAAAGAAGAAAAGGGAGAAAACATATATCAGAGCATTTTCAACATAATTATCCAAGAATATCTACTCTAAGAAAATCACCGCATAATTTACCAGTTCTAATAATATTGAAATAAAAGAATATACAAAATTCTACTATAAAATTGTAAACAACCTTTCACCAAATTGACAATCTAAAAAAAAAAGTTCTAAAACATTCCAGATAACTCCACTCATTTCATTTGAATCCAAAAACAACTACTGAGGGTGCGTGGAATTTGGATGTACACCAAAACAGAAAGCATTTTGATTGTTTTATCTAAATTGATGATTATTTGTTCATTTGAGTGTTTTGGAACAGAGATTCAAGCACATAAGCATATTCAGTCAGTTGGAACTTTTCCACCCTTTGCAACCTTAACCATTATCATTGCTTAGTGACGGCACAAAAAACACCAAAAGAAAATCTCATTGTCATTTCCATACCATACCACATTAAAAAGAATTTGCAAGCGTTTTGAATATTTTATCAAAAAAGATGGTTGTATGTTCCTTTTGAGTGTTTTGGAACAAAAATTTAAGCAAGGTAGGTCAAAGTGGGAATTTTGCATTTGAAGCATATGCTGGAAACTACAAGAAACCAGTTATCCATGGTGAAAAGTTCACACCTGAAACAAGGACAAGAACGAGAATCGAAGGAAAAGGAGGAAAAAACGAAGGCCAAAAATACAAACACTATAGTGCTTTTCTCAAATGCTTTAGAGACACAAATTTTCCAAATAACTACAAGATCCTAAATTCAAGAACTTAAATCTTAGAAATCCAAATACAAAAACATCAAACTAAATTATGAAGTAGAGATATGCAAACTACCGACCAGAAGCATATGGGGTATTCTTCGAGATCAACCGCAGGCTCTAGATTTTAGAATTAGGTTCCTCAGAGTCTTATCATCCGCATTCTTTAGCTGATACATGCCTTGAGGCCATGCGAAACTTTTATACAAAAAAGAAAAGCTTTTCTTGTGCCCAAATCAGAAATGTACAAATTTTATATATATAAAAAAAAATAACTATGAGAGACAAATATACCCTTATTGTAATGGTGGAGACATACCTCACTAAGAGCATACAAACATCCATCATTATTTACGAATCCTCCCATCCAAACCTTGCATTTGTCAAACCAATACATTCTAGAAATTATGCAATTTGAAATCACATAAAACTCAATAATCTTCATTTTATCAAATTCATTTAAAAAGGGATAAAGACAACATCTCTGGTTCAAAATCCTATTTTGAACAATGCCTTTTACAACAATTTAAAAATAAGAATGAAATTCATGTCAGCATTTGAGAAAACCATAAAAGAAACTGTATCAATTAAAACCCAACATATTCATGAACAAAGAGCAAGGACATATTCTTGATCATCATTCTTATTCTCTGGATGAGCAACATTAATTTATTCATTGAAGAACCTACATAGCAATACATAGGCCATAGATTGCCTTAAAAGAAAGATACAAAACACTAACTGTTTGATGTTGATGAGGAAGCATGTAAATCATTACCCAATGCTTCGTCCACCTTTGTACGCTAAAGACACCATTTGTAAGGGCATGTTCAAGATAATTCACATATGCCATTTTTTTTTTTTTTTTTACCCATTTCGCTTATGCCATTTCTTTGGTGCATATGAACAAGTTGTATGAAACCTACAATATAAGTCCCTATAAAGAAAGCAAAGTAAAAGAGGACAAAAACAGAGCATATATTCCATTAAATAGTTCAATGCTCTTATGAACAAGACAAGATCTTACAATATACAACTGGAATGATTAGGATAAAACAAATGAATGCAACTTGAAACAAAAATCAATATCTACTTCTCAATTTGAAATATGTTAACTTTATCTAGGCAAAAAAGCCAATCATTGACGAACCTTGAGCATATTATTAAGTAGTGCAGGATTAATCATTTTGTTTTTTTAGAGTAGTAGCTAAACGTTTTGGGTCAAACCTAACAAAGACAACGATAATAATGATCGTAAACAAACGCATTTATAACGACTTATCGCTGACAAAAGAAAATGGAAGGTAGGAAAAAAAACTGAATGTAAATGTACACATTTAGGAGAGAATATTTTTAAATAAAAGATCTTTCTATAGTGTTAGTACCAGAACTCTCCAACAGATATTTCACCTGTTTCATAGCAATGAGAAGAATTGACAATATCCATGAAATAGGTTCCTATAGACTGCCACATATAATATACATACAAGAACAATTGTTGTAAGAAAGACAATTGCACCGTATTACACTATATATTGAATATACTTGAAGAGATTTTAAAATAATATCACTTAGATTCCAGCTAAATTATGAATGAAGTACTTCAAGCATGGTTTTCTATTGGCACTTCTTTAAGCATAAGTCAATTGAAAATGTAAGGTATTTGTTCATTTTGTTGTATACATTTTTCTTTTCACGGGAAATGAAAAGAACACTGACCAAAAGTAAAGAAATATGTCAAACGAGGATCAAAGAAATTAAAATGGAATGCAATCATTAGATTTCAAATGATCTAGAAAATAAATGATACTGAGCGACCATACTTGTTTAAAACAGAATTAGCTACAACAGGGAAAAGAAGAACATTGAAATTGGGAGGGGAAAAGGAAATAAGCAAATTAGTAAACTCAAGAGAGAATGTACGTTTCTGCTTACACAAAATTATAGGTAAATAATACCAATATGGAACAATGGCTTATGAGGCTACGATCATCAAAATGGTCACAATAGCATCCAATCTCAAAAGGCCTTAAAACCATGTCCCACACAAAGAAATATCCGTACAGAATATATGTATATATATATATATATATATAGAGAGAGAGAGAGAGAGAGATTACCTGTTGAGACTGAATATGCTTTTGAGATAATGTTTCTTCACTTTTTTTAAAAAGATTCAATTCAAAAACGTTTATTTGAATGTGAAAATTTACAGAAGTCAAAAGTTCGGACTATGATTAAAATATCTTGGTCATCAAAGGAGAGGTCGGATCATTTGAAAAACGAGGCTGCCATTGACAACATCCAAAATTTTCCTCTATTCTGGTTGTTTACCTTTCAAATTGGAGGCAATACTAAATTATTCAGAAAAAGATATTAGTGCTTAAAAAAATTTAATGCCTTCAATTGATAAACTTTCCTAACCCATAAAAAGGTCAAAACGCAATAAGTGAATATGTTATTTTTCTAGCACATCATATTAAGTGAATTCCTTCACAGCCAAAAATAAATAACACACTCATACCAATATAAAAAAGGGATCTAAAATCTGCCCAAATCATATCTAAATCCATAATTAGAGACATCACCTAGTCATTAATTAGCTCTGACAAAGCTTAAGATCATAAGCAACCAATTACCACATATGGTTAAAATAGAGTTACCATTAGTTTTGGCTACCTCGCTGTAGTCAATTATTCCTGATGAGTCAATTGTGAACTTGGGTGACAGTCTTTTCTCGCTCACAATGTCTCTGAATACTCCCTCTACAGCTGGACTTCAGAACATGTTAGCTGAAAGCAACAATAACAAGAACGAGAATAAGAGTTATAATTTGAAGGAAGAGGAGGATGATGCCATTTGGTACATGGAAAATGAAGCAGAAAATATCATTTTAATTGAACCCACCCTCTTTTAGGTTAGTTATTTTATAATTAATATGGGAAATTTTCATGTTAGTACAACGTAAATCAAACCACAGTTAACCAAAAGATAAAAGACTTTTTCCTTGTTTTGTTGATTGCATATTATTGTACATGTGTTTAATCAGTATCAAAATTCACAGGATTTCAAAGCAAAGTCTTTCTATGAGAGGAGCTAAAAGTGAAGATTTAAAGAAGAAAATCCACAAATGACAATCAAATGATTTTCCCTTCCATAGAAATTGATTACCCAATTTTTTGAAATGAGTTCTATGAAATAAACTGAAAAAGATAATCTGAATACACATCTTCGGTAAACACTCATTCACAATGACTTCTAAGAAATTCAATACAAAGTAAGGGACATTAACAACAATCTAAAATCAATCATTAGAAAAATGGAGATCAAAAAAAAAAAAAACCGAACAACAGCAATAACAAGTTGTGAAACCACAAGATATGGACATTACCTCTTCCTCATTTTTTTTCCATCTTTGTAGAAACCAAGGCGGTGAGAGATAATTAGAGGCAGTCGATAGAGAGAGGGGAAAATTGTAATACCTATTTTATATTCCTAGCCTCCAGAAGAACACAACAAAGCACAAACAATGCCACCATGCCACCCTCATTGCTAGCCATTTAAGAGTTCCTTTAGTGTGCCATTTGCATACATCTTTCTGTACCCCAATTTTCAACTTAATTGACTGAATTGTGAGAGCAACTTGTTGCTTTGCGACCTTTAGATGAGACACAAATGGCTACACCAACCTTGAAGCAAGTTTCTCAGTTTTTCTTAATGAAAAGCTGAATTAGACTTCATGTTCAAATAATGGAAACCACCCAAGCTCCTTATATTCAACCCTAGAATCTCTCGGCATTTTAAAGTTAAAATCATCAAAATCTGCAAAAAACAAACAATTCAAATTCTTAAGAGAAAGAATCAAACAACCCAGATAGCATTACATTCTTATTTTATCACTTGCATTTAATCAAGCAGTTATCATACATGCTCATTCTCTCACTGGCATTTAATCAAACAGTTATCGTGCACTACATGAATGTAGTTGGGAAATTTTTAAATCTCTTTCATGAAATTATAAATAATTTAACTCGCCAAACTTCAATTTCATAAAGACAATTTAGAAATTTCCACACAAGAAAATAGAGCATGGCAAAGAATCCACCAATGTCATTTACGCAAAAAATGGTAAAGTTCTTGAAAGATGTTTTTTCTTGTGCGACGGGAAATTTATTCATAAAAATTCCACCATCCCATTTCACCAAATAGCATGTTTACTATTGGGAATTTGGAATTCTCAAATAGAACTATTGAATGCAAAGCAGAGCATGACACAGAATCCACTCACCCTCACCAATGTTAAGGATCACCCCATTATCTATGTAGCATTTCAAGTGTGCCTCACAAGCACATAGATGATGGAAGAATCCACTTCCAACCTACACTTTGAACAATTCGAAGAATACTGGGATGTGTTTTTGGTAACATTTCAACTCTTCCCGTTTTGCCATATGTAATATTTCAAGCAAATGCAAAATTCCTATGTAATATTTCAACCATAATTATCAAAGGATCACAACAACCAAAAAAATCCCTTTCTTTCCCATAGCACGTAGGAAAAAAAAATCCACACTACAGGTTTCATCATAAAGAACAAAAAATAAAAAAGAAAAGATGGAAGCACTTTGCAAATGTGAGAAGAAAGGGAAAATTGTCTTACATATTGGGGTGACTTGGAGAAGATTCAAAAGAGATGATATTCATCCTCTTTAGAAAGAGAAAAAAAACCGTCTGTACTTGCCATAAGAGATGAACAATCGAGAGGGATGAAATAGTCTAGATTTTGGTAACATGTAAGTGGCCCCACAAGCACAGGTGTTGGTGGTCAGTTTCTTCTAGTCAAACATGACAATGCACGGATGCATCTTAAGCGGGCCCCATAGGTGTGGAGAAAATAAACAGGGTAACTTCTTTCCTCTTATAAGGGTAGTAGATTACTCTGTTGAGAATATGTTGTACAGAACTTGTTTGGTAACATTATAAAAGTTATATTCCAAAGAACGAAAGCAAGAGAATCATAGGATTCACAATGTGGGACCCACCTTTTATTGTTTCGGCACTCTATTATTATCCTACATGGGACCCGCCTGTAAAAATTATAATGTGATACCCACATTTAAATAATAGAACATGGGGCCCATATTCATAGGATCTGCAATGTGGGCCACCTTTTTGTGAATGTAAATATGGGACCCACCTTTAGAAATTATAATGTGGTACACACCTTTAGAAATTAGAATATGGGTCCTACATTTATAGGATTTATAATATGAGTCTACCAACTATTCAAAAAAATAATGTGTCTAACTTTTGTGATCCCATGTGACCCACACTTAGGAATTACAAAAGTGGAGCCACATTTTTTGTGATTGTGGACACAAGACCCACCTTTAAAGATTACAATGTGGTGCCCACCTTTAAAGATTACAATGTGGTGCCCACCTTTAGAAATTAGAACATGGGGCCCACATCCATAGGATTTATAATGTGATCCCACCATTATAGGAATTATAATATGAGCCCACCTTTAGAAATTGAAACACAGGGCCCACATTCATAGAATTTATAATGTGGTCCCACCATTATAGGAATTATAATATGGGCCCCACCTTTTGTGATCATAACCATGTGACCCACCTTTAAGAATTACCAAGTGGAGCTACTTTATTTTAGATTTTGAACATGGGGCCTACTTTTAGGATAAGTGTATGAGTATTTGAAATCTTTAAATGACATTCTTTAAAAGGCAAGAGATAAGTAAGAAACAACTGTGCCAGCAAGTTGTTTCTAAAGAAAATATATTTTTTTCATTCCAACCTTCTTATGCTAGCAGGTTAAGATTTTCAAATTCTTTCTGTGAGACCAAAATCTGGAACGGTGATTTACTTATACCAAACAAGTTTTCCACAACATCATCTCATGGGAACATGCGAACATCCGAATGGCACGATGCCAAACACACCCTAAGTGCCCTAGCCTTAACTCCACATGAAGCTTTTTAAAACCGTGCGGCAAGATTGGGTTGAAATCCCAGGAGCCAAAGCAGACAATATCATATGGATAGTGGGTCCGGGCAGTTACAGAATGGTATCAAAGTCGAAGACAACCTCTATTTCCGGTAGGGGAGAGTGTGAGATCCTACCTGCCTAGGCTTGCTTGTCTTGTTTATTAGCTTGCTTTCACCCAGGGGGCTTGGACTACACAATGTCCCACATCGGAAATATCCAAATCCTGACCCTGGGCATATAAGTGCGGCGTAGCCTTTACTCCACATTAGGTATTTTAAAACCATCCGGCAATATTGGGTTGAAATCCCATGAGTTAAAGTGGACATTATCATGTGGATAGTGGGCCCAGGCCGTCACAGAGTGTGCGACCCCAATCCGCCTGGGTAATCCCTTAGGCAAGACCAAGTTAAGTGATCCTATGAGCCAAGAAAGGGAAATCCACAAAGGTAAGGGTAGAGTGCTTTGATAGCACCGTGAGGCTTTGTCTGAGTCCCACATAGGAAATATCAAAGTCCCAACCCTGGGCTTATAAGTCAAACCCTATCTTAATTCAACCTGACGTATTTTAAAGTTGTGCGGTCCCGGATCCCATAAGAACTCCGAAGTTAAGCATGCCCGGGCGGGAGCAGTACCAGGATGAGTGACCACTTGGCATGGTTCAAAATAGCAGCTGCTGCGTAGCGTAGCGGCCGCATTATCGGCTGTAGCGATTGGGGTTGCCATGCTATTTTGAAAATAGCGGTGCTATAAAGTAAAACCTGGTAAAGCTAATCTGGTTTAATTTAAAACATTGTTTTTTTTTTTCTATTTTTTCTCCTCAATAGTCTTTCCTAAAGGTCTCTCTATGCTTATATGGTTCCAAATCACTAGAGAAATACAAGATTGGCCGCCACATAATATTTGAATTTTTTTTACCACTTAAAAAATTTACACTGCTATGCCGCTACGTAGTGTTTTGGCCACTGGCCGCTACGCTTGTCGCGACTGCTATTTTAATCCTTGCCAACTGGGAAGTCCTCGCGCGCACACGTGGGCTAAAGCAGACAATATCATGCTAAGTTGGTAGCAAAGCCGAGGCGGCCCTATTTCCGATGGGGGAGAGTGCGTGACCCTAATCCGCTTGGGTAATCCCTCAAGGCAAGACCAAGTCAAGTACTCATGTGAGCCAAGAATGGGGAATCCAAGGGGGTAAGGGTGGAGTGCTTCAGTAGCATCGTGAGGTTTTGTCCAAGTCCCACATCGGAAATATCCAAGTCTCGACTTGGTTTAGATGAATTTTTTCTCCAATGGAAAGCACCAAGAAGAATTTTGCATGGAAGTTTCATCAATAAAGGATGTGAAAGATTGTAAACCCAAAATATGAGATGCATCAGTGGTACCATATCCAATACTTCACTTTTTTTTTTTTTGTGTAAAATCTGTTTCCAGGCCATATCTAATGTGCATGTCCCTGCTGTATCCATGACATATCTAGGCACATGGATACCTGCACTTTAAATAGTTCTCACAGGTTCAGCTCAAGAGCTTGAACAAGGAAGTGATAAGAACAAAGTCAACTATTCCCTATAAATACAAGATAAACTTAAGGTATTTTGATATTAGAATCATGACCATCTGTCTGTCAGTTGAACAGACAAATTTCAAGACAGCAAGTCCTAAGGAATTGGAGCAAATGACCAAAATAATGGAAAAAGATAAAAAGGACATATTGAAAACAATGAAATTAAGTTTTGTCTAAC
This sequence comes from Camphora micrantha, assembly GCA_003546025.1. NCBI lineage: Eukaryota > Viridiplantae > Streptophyta > Magnoliopsida > Laurales > Lauraceae > Camphora > Camphora micrantha. The sequence continues at coordinate 23,400,717 of QPKB01000012.1, read as the reverse complement.
AGGGCAAGCACTATATCAACAAATTCACCTGATAAGGTTTTGTTGGTATTGTCCCACTGGATAGTCGTGGCAAGTGCTTAGCAGGAATTGCCACCTCCAGGGAGGGTTTGTTGGAGTTGCTGGAATAGCCACCACTACCTTCATCATCTGATCCATGCTTAAAAGTAGAGTTCTTCTCTTCTCCACCTTCAGGAGGTGTCTGTGCTCCTTCCTTGGAGAGCCATCTTTTCTCCTCATACCTGATGATTCAAGATAAATATTTCCATAAAGATCTAAAAATCTCTACTATTGATTGGCTAAAAAAAAAAAGATGATGAATACCAAAGTACTGGTGAAAAAAGTGGTAGAAAAGCCAACACACTCATGGTTGGTGTTGGAGCGTTGGTAACTACACATACACAGGACCGAACCTGGGGTCTTCAAGTTAAAGTATCAACCCTAGACCAAAAGGCCAACCTAGTAAAAAAAAAAATGTGGTATAAAAATGCAACAATCACTTTTGTGAAACATACTTTGCATGGATGAAACTTTCAGTCCCAACTCCAACATAATCTGAAGGTAGTTCTGCTTCCCAATAGCTGTTGGACTTGTCATTACCCATGACTGCAGTAATCACAACTCAAAATTCGATTTCACATAGCTAGAAAGAGAAGCTTTCATAAAATTGAGCAGTTGCTATTCTATTATGTTAAAAACTCAGAAGAAAGAACCAAGCATATTCTTACATTGCATGAAGGAAACCTGCTTTGGTAACCATGTGTCTAGTGTAGCAGAACGGACCTAGTATGCACATTAAAAATGGCTAAGAAAAGCTTGCTAAGGTGGAATGTGTAGTGAATAGAAAGAATGAGGAATGAATACATAGGAGCAAGTTTATGGATAGCCTATATAGAAGAGAAACCAAGACTGGAGATTGAGATGGTTTCAACATGTATCTAGATAATATAAAAAGCAACCCATGTATGATGTAATTAAGGATTACAAGTTAAAGGAACTGGGAGTAGATGAAGACTAATAAAATCCTTGAATATAGTGAAAAAGACATGAAAGATTGTGGAGTTACAGTTAGAGTAAGTGAAAAGGTGGTAGACATAAAGCCAACCTCAGATAGATGAGATAAGGCTTCAATGGTCATTATAATGGTAACGGTGATGTAAATAATTCAAATAACCAAAAACAATGCACTCACAATGGGCCATTTTATTGCCTCCACTAATCCCATTAGGTTTCTCTTATTAGCAACCAATGTGTGACCATACAAACTAGAATTAGCAACGGCAAGCAGTCAAACAAGGGCCAAAAGTCAGGTAGTTATTTTATTGACTCAGTAATTGAAGGTAATGAAAACTGATACAGCTTATTTACTTTCTGGGCAAGTAGAAAATGTTGAAAAATCCTTAAAACTCCAAACTACAAACAGTAATAGAAATGTTATCAGTCTACCTTTGATATATGCACTCCCAGACTCCGATGTACCCCTGAACACTGTATGCAAATAAGGATTCCAAGGTTAACACTTGCCCATCGTGGTGCCCTGTAAAAGGATTTTACAATTGGACAAAATTATTTAAGAGGCTTAAGAACAATTCAAATAAACTAGAAAGACCAGTATGTGTTGCACTACGAAATCCAAAACCTGTCAACTATATGCACTAGGAAATAGTTCCAAACAAGGGCCAGCAATCTCAACATCTTGAAATATACTATACAGGCTAAAAAGAGAGAGAGGGACTAGCAATCTCAGCATCTTTCCAAATTCATGAACTTAGATTGGGTTAGGATTGAGTTAGGACTATGGTCCAAGGGTCAAACAAAAATAAGTTATCAAAGCACCCACCATATTGAAAACCAACATGAAGTGATATGCTCAAGCACCAAACCACTAATATTTTCCAACCCATAATACAACATGAGCAACAACATATTGGGGAAGTGGACGAGTTGGAAATATTAAATGGTTTCAGATGGTTAAATTGCATTAAAGTAAGGTTTCACAAAATCTATTCTGAAAAGGGAACTCTAGATTAAGGCTTCCGCATGCATGGACATCATTCAATCTGACCTTGAATTGAATGAAATTCACAACATGAAATAAATTGTAACAATCTCGAGCTAAGGATAACTACATGCCCGCCTGTAATTATAACTAATGGAAGCTGAAACTTTGCAGCTTTGGCATATCTAAGGAGACCATAAGTATAATGAAGAAGGAACATCAAATTAATTGAAACAGAACATCTAATTTATCGTAGCCAACTTTTCAATATGGAATGTAACAGCAGATTCAAATCACTTGAGGTTAAAAATTTTCACATACCAACAGCAGTTAAAAATAACCAATACACCAGTACCGAGACCAATGAACAAATTCCAAAACATTAAAAAAAAAATGAGTTTTGAATAAGTAAAATCTCTTAGTGTGTATGCATGCTATGCCCATGCCTAGATTGCTTATGGGGTTGGCCAAGCACAAAAGCTTTTCCCACCGTCGTAAATAACCCTACAGTATCCTCTAAATTAGACTGCCAAAAAGACCTTGCATCAGAATAGTCAAAAAGGCAAAAGTCAAAAAAAAAAAAACAAAAAAAAAGAAGAGATAATTAGTGCCTGGGCCCCAGGGGGGTGGTTTAAATGTTACAACTATGAGTAGAAACAACACAACAATCCCAAAATCCATGATTCTAGATCTTAATAAAAAATATTAATTTATTGCAACTCTCTTAGAAAAAAAATCATGTCAAGTGCATAATCAAACACCTGATAAGTTTGACAAAACAATGTCATTATTGGTGTGATATAATTTCTAGTGTAAGCTTTCTCGCAAGTGGAAAATTCAGGTCAACTTAGGAATAAGATAACAACAGAGCAATTTACATTATTAAAAATAGTTATAAAAGGTCAAAACAGGAAAAAAGGAAAGATCAAATGTAAGAAACAGAGAGATCATAGATAAGAAAAGCAATGTGGGTTGGATTGATGTTGCCATGGTGATTTTAGTAATAAAAGTTAAATGTTTTTTTTATTATATGCGGAATGAATTTTGATAGAATGGCATGATGTTTTTACCTGAAAAGGATAAAAAAGAGTAAAGGGATTTGGTACCTCTGCTTTAACAGGGGTGTCTCAATCGAACTTGAAAATCACCAATCTCCAAAAGAATTATGCACATCAGATACTTTCTTCGATGCATCTATATACCTTAGATTGGTTTTATAAATGAGAAAGAAGAAGATGAAAGAAAGAAAGAAAGAAGACAATGAAGAAACCTGTACAAGAAGCACTTCAGCATCTCCCCGATGAAAGCAGAGAAGACTCAAGGAAAATGCTGTTGAAGCACTTTAGCAGCTCCCCGATGAAGACTCAAGGATTTGATGTTGTTGAAGACTCTGGGATTTGATATTGTTGAGATCAGAGATAAGGAAACACAACCGAATAGATCCAAGAACTAAAAACCTAGAAACAAAGAGGAAAAACAAAAGGTTTTAGAAAAGAACTCATTTTGTTTTACTAAAACACGAATGTTTTCTATCCACAGCATTGCAAAAACAACAGAACATATCACAAATTCAGAAAAACCAATTGGATTTCCAAGTAGTCAGTGAAATATATGCACAATGTTCAAACTACATAATTCTAACACAAAGAAAAACGCACAAAAGAAAAAAGAAAAAAAAGAAGACAATACCCCAATTCAACAACAAAGAAGAAACCACCTTGTGCCCGGAACATCAAGTTTGTAAACTGCATCAAGCAAAAACATCTCTCAAATATTGGGATCTAGCGGGATACTTCCCAACCATGTGCTCTCTCAACTATTGGGATCTAGCGGGATACTTCCCAACCATGTGCACATCAACGGCATTCTCATTTTTAGCCAAACCTATGCCTAGAAATAAAAGCATCATCAAAGCAGGAATAATCACTGTAGTCATTTCTTCGTTGTGCTTATGACAAAATTTCAAAGAACCCTCGTTTATTTCTCATCTCCTGTCCAAAATAAACAAACTATATTATATTTGGATTATTTCAAAAGAATAAAAATATGGTGAACATATATGAACTACAAGTAAGAATATTTTCTTTTTTTGGTAGAATCTACAAGTAAGATTTGAAGTAATAAATTTTACCCTTTTTTTTTTAATTTCTCAAGTAATTCATATGTTATTCCATTAAAAACTCAAAAGGGTTTAAAACAAATAAATCAAATTTAAAAAAAAAAAGCTCAACAAGAATATCTCAGCCAATTCAACCCTGCTTACCTGGAGTCCTGCAATCCGAAGCCTTCCCAAATTCTGCTCTAATTCAGTCATAGAAAATGTGCCCACTCCGTTTTAGATATCTTTCCTAACCTATGGCTTTTTTACTCCCATCCAACTAGCCCTTAATCCAACCACATTGACAGGTGACAGCATTTTATAGTGCTAAATTGGGCCAAATGAAGGCACACCCAACAGCCCAATACATAAGCACAACCTATCCCAGTTTTACGGGTTTTAATCCTTTAGGGCCTGTTTGGATAAGCGAAAAATAGAGTAGAGTGAAGTTAAATGGGTCCTAACAGTCTAAAATTTCAACTCTACCCCGTTTGGATGAGTTTGGCCCAATAGATGAAGTAATGTTGTGAGCCACATGTACTCCATTTCACTTCAACTCTAAATACTTCCATTTCCTGGAGTAAAAATGAATTCTACTCCAAATCTTAACTTCAAAATAAGTATCCAAATGGAGTTAAATGAAGTACTCTATTTTAACTTCAACCTCCTTCTCTTCATTCCACTTCACATGTGAAATCCACTTCATTTTACTCCACTCCTCATTTATCCAAACAGGCCCTTAAGTTTGAATCCAACCAGTTCCAAAGACAATCAGTCGATTCAGTCCCAAATTCAACATCCACACCACCCCTGATATAGACAATTACAAGTTTACAACAGCTGTACCAATCCCAGAACAAGTCCTGAAACCCATAAACAGACCCTGTTACAGCCCTCAACTCTTAACCAGCCCATTAAAACACCCAGCAAAGTCCCCATTACTACTTACAACCCTCAACTTAGCAGCTTACAGCATTGTAGAAGTACCAAACTCAGCCTGTAACTATAGCCGAAAAGCCACACTATCCCAAATTAACCCTTAATCAATCCCTCAAACATTCCCTTAGCAGGTGGAAATCCAGTCCTGAAAGAGTAAAAAACAGTTGGCTAAAAACATCATGTTATGGAACGCGGTACTTTTAAAATGTTGTCGCTCAAAAAACTTTTAAGAATTGGATGTTACTGTCCATCTTCCAATGACAAAGTGCGATAATGTGGCTGCAATTCACGTATACTTCCAATCATGAATACTACGAATGTAGTAAACATACAGAAGTTGATTGTCTTCATTAGGGATAGGGTCCATCTTCCGATGGACAACAACCCTGCCTTGTGATATCATAGCTGCATCATGTATACTTCATTTTTGCACTGATCATGTGGCCTATCAAACATGTAGAAGTTAGTTGTTACTTCATTAGTGAAAGGAATGCAAATTACAGACAAATAGATCACTTTGCGATGAACAAGTCTTCTTCTTATTAATTTGCATACTTGCACCTTTCAATCATTTCTTTTTTTATAGCACTCATGCGGTATCATACATTCAGTGAGATGTGCTCTTTGATAAGAACAGAAGTAAAAAAAATTAGACCATGGTTCTTTCATTCAGTATTAAAGGCAAATAAATCTCAAGGCATTGCTTACATAGACTTGGAACAAGAAAAGCTGCTCGCAATGGGGAGGAGACATGTGGTGTCCAATGCTCAACTATGAAAAGGGAAAATGACCAAAGCCAAGCAAGTTAAGCGAACAATGATAAAAGAGAGCCTTTTCTTATCATTTTTGGGGATCTGGAGGGGATACGGGACCCTTGTGAAATGCGTTTTAGACGATTATCTGCTAAAGTACGAGTTTTAGGATATCCCGAGATATAATTTTCTTTAAAATGTGTTTCATGTGAATCTAGGGCTAGAAACGCATTATAGGGGATTAAGAGTTGTATAAGTCTGAAGCCATGCTTTGGGCAGCTCCTAGGGGATTCTATTGAAATGCATTCGTACGATTCTATGCTGAAATACGCAATTTAGGATATTCTGAGATACTTTCCTATTTAAAATGGGTGTCACAGGCGATATTAGGATTAGGAAAGCATCGCATGGGATAATTGGTTGTTTAAGACTGAAACCTGTGCTTCTAGCCGGCAGTAGGGGTTCTAGACATCTCTGGGAAAATGCTAACGCTAGAGCGTATTTCACGCATCTCATGGTTGACAGACGTGCTCTAGGAAATTATGGGATTTCTTTTTCCTTTTAAATCGATAATTAGGTAAATTCTAGGCGTAAGAACTAATCGCATGGGATTCTTAGCCGTTTCTAACTAAAAGACACATTTTATTATATTCAGAGATACTTTTATGTTTTAAAATTGTTTTCAGGCGATTTTAGGGTTTGGAATACTTTAAAAGGGGTTTACGGTTGTTTAAGACCGAAAAGCGTGCTTCATGAAGTTCAAGGGCAATTTTAACATGAAAACGCGTTTTATGTGGCTCTAGGAAAGTTTTGGCTCCATACCGCGTTTCACGTAATTCACGGTTGAAAGACACGCTCTAGAAAATTTCAAGATAACATTTTCCTTTAAAACGAGTTTCTCGGAAATTGTGGATTAAGAAGTATTCTCGCGAGATTCTAAGTTATTTTTTGTTATAAACCATATTCGGTGCACTCAATAGCGTATATTTCGATGAGAACGCATGCTAGGTGACCCCAAGGCATGTCAGGGAATTATGGTTTAATCTTTTACTTTGAATTGCATTTCGTACGATTCTTGACTGAAATAAGCATTTTAGGATATTCTACGATACCATTTTCTTTAAAATGGGTTTCGTGTGATTCTAGGGTTAGGAACGTGTTGTAGGAGATCGAGGTTATTTAACACCGAAACCCGTGCTTCAAGCAGTTCAAAGGGATTTCCTAGCCGTCTCTGCGAAAAATGTTGGGGGTAAACAGCATTTCACGCAATTCACGGTTGAAATACGCGCTCTAGAGAATTTCGTGACATTTGTTTCCTCTAAAGCATGTTTAAGGAAAATTATGACTTAATATCTAATCTCGTGGGATTCAAGCACATTCGTAACGGACAAACAACATATTTCGTGGGATCAATAGCCTACAACTAGATAACGCCGCGTGCTAGATGATTCTAGGATATTTAAGGGTATTCCGGTCTAGTCTTTTGCTTTGAAATGAGTTTAATGCGATTATATGCTGAAACATGCATTTTAGATATCTTGAGATACTTTTCTATTTTAAAATTGGTTTTGAGGCGATTGTAGGGTTTGGAACGCTTTAAATGAGATTTAGGATTGTTTAAAACCGAAACGCATGCTTCGGGCAGTTCGAGGGCTATTTTAATATAAAATTATATTTTATCCAGCACTAGGAAAATGTTGCCTCCAAACTTCATTTCACGCGATTCACGGTTGAAAGACACACTCCAGAAAATTCTTAAATATCTTTTTATCTTAAAATGTGTTCCGTGCAAATCCGAGCTTAATAACTAATCTCGTGGGTTTCAGAGTAATTTTTAAGTGAAAATCGTATTTCGTGCAATCAATAGCCAATATTTGGATGAAAAAGCGTGCTGGATGATTCAAGGCATTTATGGGTTTAATGGTCTAATCTCTTACTCAAAATGCATTTCGGACGATTATATGCTGAAGTACGAGTTTTAGGATACATGAGATACGTTTTGCTTTAAAATGTGTTTCACGCGAATCTAGGGCTACGAACTCATTGTAGGGGAATTAAGGGCTGTATAAGACCGAAAGTCGTGCTTCGGGTACTTCCTAAGGGATTCCAGGCGGCTCTACAAAACTGTTGGGCATGCACTGCGGTTTACGGTTGAAAAACGCACTCTAGAAAACTCTCGTTATCCTTTTACTTAAAAATGGGTTTTTGGCCAATTAGGGAATAAGAACTAATTAATGAGATTGAAGGGCGTTTCTAACCGACAAACATCGTATTTTGTCTAGTAAAAAACCTATTGTTCGAAAAATAAAAATAAAAATAAAAAGCGAGTCTCGAAAGATGCTGGGTCATTTTAGGGTATTCAGGACTAAACTTTTGCATTCAAATGCATTCGTACGATTCTATACTGAAATGCGCAATTTAGGATATTCTAAGATACTTTCCTATTTAAAATGAATTTAACATGTGATAATAGGGTCTGGAACGCATTGAATGGGATAATGGGTTGTTTAAGACTAAAACTCGTGCTTCTGGCCGGCTATAGGGTATTCTAAACAGCTCTAGAAAAATGTTGTCGCTAGATCGCATTTCACGCAGTTCACGATTGACAGACGCGCTCTAGAAAATTATGAACGTAAGAACTAATCGCGTAAGATTCTTAGCCGTTTCTAACTGAAACACACATTTTACTATATTCAGAGATATTTTTATGTTATAAAATTTGTTTCAGGTTATTTTACAGTTGTTTAAGACCGAGACGCATGCTTCGGGAAGTTCGAGGGCTATTTTAATATGAAATTGCGTTTTTTGTGGCTTTGGGAAAATGTTGACTCCAAATCGCATTTCATGTAATTCGCGGTTGAAAGACGCGCTCTAGAAAATTTCGAGATAACCTTCTCCTTTAAAACAAGTTTCATGGAAACTGGAGACTAAGTATTCGTATTCGGTGCACTCAATAGCGTATATTTCGATGAAAACGCATGCTGGGTCATCCTAAGGCATGCTGGGAATTGCATTTTTTTCGATTCTTGGCTGAGATTTTCATTTTAAGATATTGTACGATACGTTTTTCTTTAATATGGGTTTCGTGTGATTCTAAGGTTAGGAACGTGTTGCAGGGGATCGGATTGTTTAACACTGAAACCAAAGCTTCGAGCAGTTCGAAGGGATTTCCTAGCCGTCTCTGCGAAAATGTTGGGGGTAAACCATATTTCACGCAACTCACGGTTGAAAGATGCGCTTTAGAAAATTCCGTGATATCTATTTCATTTAAAGCATGTTTAAGGAAAATTGTGACTTAATAACTAATCTCGTGGATTATTCTAGGATATTTAAGGGTATTACCGGTCTATTCTTTTGCTTTAAAATGCATTTCATGTGATTCTATGCTGAGACAGGCATTTTAGATATCTTAAGATACTTTTCAATTTTAAAAATGGTTTTGAGGTGATTGTAAGGTTTTGAACGCTTTAAATGAGATTTAGGGTTTTTTAAGATCGAAACGCGTGCTTCGAGCAGTTCGAGGGCTATTTTAATATAAAATTACATTTTATTTGGCAATAGGAAAATGTTGCTTCCAAACTTCATTTCACACGATTCACAGTTGAAAGACGCGCTTCAGAAAATTCATGAATATCTTTTTATCTTAAAATGTGTTCCGGGTAAATCTGAGCTTAATAACTAATCTCGTGGGGTTCTGAGTAATTTTTAAGTGAACATCGTATTTCGTGCAATCAATAGCCAATATTTGGATGAAAAAGCGTGCTGGATGATACAGGGCATTTAAGGGTGGTCTAAACTCCGACTCTGAAAATGCATTTCAGACAATATATGCTGAAGTACGAGTTTTAGGATATCATGAGATACGTTTGCTTTAAAATGTGTTTCTCGTGAATCTAGGACTAAGAATGCGTTGTAAGTTATTAAGAGTTGTATAAGAATGCGTTGTAAGAAATTTCTTTGTTATCCTTTTACTTTAAAACGGGTTTCTGGCCAATTAGGGAATAATAAGAATGCGTTGTAAGAAATTTCTTTTTTATCCTTTTACTTTAAAACGGGTTTCTGGCCAATTAGGGAATAAGAACTAATTTAATTGGATTCAAAGGCATTTCTAACTGACAAACATCGTATTTTGTCTAGTCAATAGCCCTATATTTCAAAAAAAGAAGGCGTACCTAATGATGCTGGGGCATTTTAGGGTATTATGGACTAGCCTTTTGCATTCAAATGCATTTGCACGATTCTATGCTAGAATACACAATTCAGGATATTCTGAGATACTTTCCTATTTAAAACGGGTTTCATAGGCAAAACCCGTACTTCGAGCAGTTCGAGGGCTATTTTAATATAACATCGCGTTCTATTTGACTCTAGAAAAATGTTCTCTCTAAATTGCATTTAACGCGTTTCACGATTGAAAGACGCACTCTTGAAAATTCTTCAATACCTTGAATGTGTTTCGGACAAATCCGGGCTTAATAACTAATCTCGTGGGGTTCAAAGCCATTTCTAAGTGAAAATCGTATTTCATGCAATCAATAGCCAATATTTGGATGAAAAAACGTGGTGGATGATTCAGGGCATTTAAGGGTTTAATGGTCTAATCTCTTACTCTGAAATGCGTTTCAGACGATTATATGCTGAAGTACGAGTTTTAAAATACCATGAGATACGTTTGCTTTAAAATGTGTTTCACGCAAATCTAGGGCTACGAACGTATTGAAAGGGATTAAAGGTTGTATAAGACCGAAAGCTGTGTTTCAGGCAGTTCCTAGGGGATTCTTGGCGGGTCTGGGAAAATGTTGTGTAAACCACGTTTTACGTAGTTCACAGTTAAAAGACGCACTTCAGAAAATTCTTTGTTCTCCTTTTACTTTAAAACGGGTTTATGGCCAATTAGGGAATAAGAACTAATCAAATGAGATTCGACGACATTTCTAACCGAAAAACATCGTATTTTGTCTAGTCAATAGCCTATATTTCGGGAAAAAAAAGGGCGTACCGAATGATGCTGGGGCATTTTAGGGTATTATGGACTAGCCTATTGTATTGAAATGCATTTTTGCGATTCTATGCTAAAATACGCAATTCAGGATATTCTGAGATACTTTCCTATTTAAAATGGGTAGTTCGATGGCTATTTTAATATAACATCGCGTTCTATTCGGCTCTAGGAAAATGTTGTCTCTAAACTGCATTTCACACGATTCACGGTTGAAAGACGCGCTCTAGAAAAATTCTTGAGTATCTTTTTACGTTGATATGTGTTTCGGACAAATCCGGGCTTAATAACTAATCTTGTGGGGTTTAAAGCCGTTTCTAAGTGAAAATCATATTCGTGCAATCAATAGCCAATATTAGGATGAAAAAAGCGTGCTCGATGATTTCGGGCATTTAAATGTTTAATGCTCTAATCTCTTACTCTGAAATTCATTTCAAACGACTATATGATGAAGTAGGAGTTTAAGGATATCTCCAGATATAATTTGCTTTAAAATGTGTTCCCCGTGAATCTAGGGCTATGAACGCATCATAGGGGATTAAGGGTGGTATAAGATCGAAAGCCGTGCTTCGGGCAGTTAATAGGGGACTCTAGGCGAGTGTGGGAAAATGTTGGATGTAAACCGTGTTTCACGCAGATCACAGTTGAAAGACGCGCTCTAAAAAATTCTTTGTTATCCTTCTACTTTAAAACGAGTTTTTGGCCAATTAGGGAATAAGGGCTTATATAATGAGATTCAAGGGTGTTTCTAACCGACAAACATCGTATCTTGTCCATTCAATAGCCTATATTTCGAAGAAAAAAAATGCATGCTGAATGATGCCGTAAAATTTTAAGTTATTCTGGCCTAGTCTTGTGCTTTAGAAAATTCCAAGATATCCTTTTCTTTTAAAATGACTTTCACGAAAATTGGGGATTGAAAAGTATTATCGAGGGATTCTAAATGCGAACCGTATTCGGTGCACTTAATAGTGTATATTTCGATGAAAATCGCATGCTGGGTGATCCTAAGGCATGTTGGGGAATTATGATTTAGTTTTCTACTTTGAATTGCATTTTTTATGATTCTTTGCTGAAATACGCATTTTAGGACATTCTTTGATACATTTTTTTTTTCAAATGGGTTTCGCGTGATTCTAGAGTTAGGAACGTGTTGCAGAGGATCAGGGTTGTTTAACACCGCAACTCGTGTTTTGAGCAGTTCGAAGGGGTTCTAGAAGGCGATTCGTGTAATTTTATACTGATATACGCATTTTAGGGTATTCTGAGGTATTTTTCTCTTTAATATGGGTTTCAGACGATTTTAGAATGAGGCACTCATTACATAAGATTTATGGTTGTTTAAAACTGAAGCCAGTGCTTCTGGCCGTTCGTAAGGTTTCTAGAAGGCTTTGGAAAAATGTTGTCTCCAAACTGTATTTCTAGCGGGTCCATCTCATGGGTTCGCCAATACTAATTCTTTATTTAGAACCTTTTCCAAATTATTAAATTGATTTGTCCAATTACTATTACTGTTGTGTTTGGATCAGAATTTTGGAAAGAAACAAAAATGCTAAATAAAGCAAGCAACCATGCAAATATAGAAAGTCTAAATAAAACAGGTATCCATGTAAAATTAGAAATTCTAATTTTAGTAAGTCCTTTCTTCCACGTGGCCCAATGTGGCTTGGACTTCTTGATCTCCCAAACTTTTTGGGATTCATTAAACTCTTTGAGTAACTCGAAACTCTTTGGCCATCCCAAACTCTTTGGTCAAGAGTTCATCGTCACCATCTATCTTATCTTGAAAACCGCCAAAATTTACAAATAATAAAAATTTTAAAATGCATAAAATTCCTATATCTCAAAAATTGAGATTTACATGGCAATCTATTAATGAAAATAAAAGAGGCTTAGGGAAACCATCATGCCTTGCCCTTTCGCGGGAAAACCAAGAAAACCATGATGCCCTTTACAAGTTAACCCAAAATAACCAATAATAGTGATAAAAATAAAAACTTGTGGGGCCACATGGAGAGGACAACAACCTGCAAGGTTAGTATCATATACAGACTAAGTCTGCTCGAGCGGGGATGAATCCGCTCGAGCGCCCGACACACTTTTTGCACAAAAAAAAAATTGATTTTTTCCCAACCAATTCCTTCTCATGCATACAAAAAACACAATACATGCATAAAAACATCAAAAACTGATCCTTACACAACCCTAAATCTATCCACTCCACATCTCATGCAGATACTAGATTTAGAAGACCGATCTAATGCGATGAGAATATAGGGATCGCTCTAATACCAATTGTTATAAGTAGGTGGGCCCCGCGGATAGGTAGTCATGAAATTTTGACCCACTTGATGCAAGGATCAAATACTTAAACTTTTGACCCACTTGATGTAAGGATCAAATACTTATAAATACTTATAAGGCCAAAAATCCAACCCCAAGATCTAAAACCCTAATCTCATGCATTAAGATCAAATAATCCATCAAGAAGATAGATCAAGAAACAAACAAGCACAACTAAATCTACTAAAACAAATAGATAATGAATCTATACCTTTGGCGCTCGGTTGCGCTCAAATCGAGAAGTTGAAAACTCGATCTCTAAGAAAACTCTTTTTGCAGATTTTGATTTCTTTTTTCCTTTGTGTTGTCTCATGCATTAAGATCAAATAATCCATCAAGAAGATAGATCAAGAAACAAACAAGCACAACTAGATCTACTAAAACAAATAGATAATGAATCTATACCTTTGGCGCTCGGTTGCGCTCAAATCGAGAAGTTGAAAACTCGATCTCTAAGAAGGGATGGGAGGGGAACAGGGTGGATTGGTAGAACAAAAATTGTAAGAATCTGTTTTTTTTTTAAAATGCATTGGTTGATTTGTGGTGGCGTTTTGTTCTGTTGTTTCTCTTTCTTTCTTTTTTTAAGTGTGTCTGTTGGGTTTTGTAAGGGTAGGGGGTTGGAGTATAGATTGGTAAAACAAAAATCGTAAGAGTTTTTTTTTGGTCAATGCATTGGTTGATTTGTGGTGGCGTTCTGTTGTGTTGTTCCTCTTTCTTTCTTTCTTTTAAGTGTGCGTGTAGGGTTGGGCTAGAACAAAAATGGGGAGCATATCAAATTGAGATGATCAATTTTTTTTCCTCTTCTTCTCTTTATTTGACGACTAAACTGAGCTGATCTCAGTCTTAAAAGTGGGACCATCTAATCATTTTAACCCTTGGTTTCCAGGCCTCAAAGTTGTACAACTTTTAGCCGCTGGCTTTTTTTTTTTTTTTCATGACCAATCCAAGTAGTAAAACTCAGATGAAGGTCAAATTGAAGTGACTACTAAATTCATTGGGTGGGTGAGTAGGATTTATCCGAGGTGGGCTAGGTGGAGTACGTGAACCCCTAGGTCATAAATATCACAATCATTTGTGATCAACAATAAGAGAACTCCGAGAACTCCAACTAAGTAGAGAATGGGGACTTCTGTGCGGGCCCACTTTGGACCATCCACCTTGAGGCCTAAAATCAACAGTAAGATGGCCTTTACGAGTGGAATAGGTTTAAAAGTAGGGAACTCCAACTAAGTGGAGAATGAAATAGAAACAAAAAGTGTATTAATTCATGTCACATGTTATGGAAAGATCTTGAGTAATATCAAAAAATAAATATGGAAACACATCAAATGACTTACTCGCCCTTTGCAGAATTGAGCACCAGCTCCATTCCAATTTCCCTGGCAATACCAAATATACCATACAACCATACACTAAATTAATTCAAGGAAGTACACCAAACATACCAATCAATCTAATTCAGAAATCCGTTCCCACCATTACATGATTCTGTGCAGCCAATCTTATTTTTTTACTTTTTCTTTCACAAAGGATGGCGTGTATAAAGAAGAGAGATCATCCTGATTGGCATTATAGATCATATTCCCAGCCACCCACCATTACATGATACTGTGCAGGGCAAGAGACTATATGAATAATAGCCATTAAATGTGAAATAATAATCCAATGCATAATCATCAACTGTAACAAGTATTTAAGAAAAGTTAGAAAAGAAGTTATGCATACATGTGACATGCAATCAAATATGAATAGATTCTCGCCGAAACTGACAAATATACTATAGATCTAGTTCAGAAATCCGTTTCATGGAGTATATTGTTCAGCCAGGTGTGCTATGTATGGCAAAGTGCTGTGTGCAACCAGACCAAACCTGAATTGCACTCACTTGGGCTGTCTTGTTCTACTGCATTTTTATTTTTTTGCGGGAGGTAAAATATCTATTACCCTTATATAAAAGCCAAGAAGTTACATGCTTAAGTATGTTTTCATTGGCATTGTTTTGGACAATTCATTTTGGAAGAATGTAGAGCACATTGTAAGTGTCAGTGAATCTTTATAAAGGAATCTTTAGTGAAGGTTCTTCGTCTCGTTGATAGTGAAGATAAGCCTGCAATGGAGTATTTATATGAGGCAATGGACAAAGCCAAGAAAGCCATTCAAAGAAGATTGAAAAAGAAATCAGAATTTTTACCATATTGGAGAGTCATTGATCGCAGGTGGGAAACTCAGTTGCATAGTCCTTTACATGCAGCCGCCTACTTCTTGAATCCAGGGTTGTATTTTGACCCCAAATTTGATAAACAAAATGAAGCTAAGAGGGGTATGATGCAGATGTGATCGTGCATGCAAGCCAAAGAAGAGGGTGTATTAGTGCGATTAGAGGAAGAATGACAGCAGAGAAGAAGCATCAATTTATAAGGTGGGAGGCTGTTGAAGCAGTGGGTTCGGCTGGGGGGATTTTGATGCAGGGGAGGATTTTGATGCTGTGGGACTCTCGTAAGGTGAATGTTCTAAATTCTTGGAAGGGTGTCTTTCAGTCTCAGCGTTGGTGGAGGATCACTCTAATAGATCCAAGTGGATGGTTACGTCAGCCTATGGCCAAATGATAGTCAAAGCAGAAAGGAGTTCTGGACTGCTCCCTTCAATGATAAAGGAATGGTGGAAGGAATTGAAGGTGGATGGTTGGGCTGGCTACAGACTGGCTACCAAACTGAAATTGCTGAAAGTTAAAATAAAAGAGTGGGCTAAGATGCAGAAAGGAGTTCTGAACTGCTCCCTTCAGATTTGAGTTAATGTGGCTGGAAGAAAACAAGTTTCCCCAAATGATAAAGGAATGGTGGAAAGGAGTTCTGAACTGCTCCCTTCAGATTTGAGTTAATGTGGCTGGAAGAAAACAAGTTTCCCCAAATGATAAAGGAATGGTGGAAGGAATTGAAGGTGGATGGTTGGGCTGGCTACAGACTGGCTACCAAACTGAAGGTAGTGGTTGGGCTGACTACAGACTGGCTACCAAACTGAAGGTGGATGGTTGGGCTGGCTACAGACTGGCTACCAAACTGAAATTGCTGAAAGTTAAAATAAAAGAGTGGGCTAAGATGAATTTTGCAGACATAAAGATGCAAAAGACGCAGCTACTTGAAGATATTCAAAACCTTGACAAGAAAGAGGAAGTTGGCAGCTTAACTGGCAAGGAAGTAGCTAAGAGACTGAGTCTAAAAGAGGAATATCAAAGAAAGTTAAGGGAAGAAGAAATCATGTGGAGACAGATCGAGATGTAAGTGGCTGAAAGAAGGTGACAAGAACAATAAATAAAATCTCTTCTTTCACGGATGGAGACAGAAGATTGGACGGGAAGGAGGAAATCATTAAAAATATAGAGGGGAAAAACAAACATGGACTTAGAAAAGCATGCAGCCATGGTCAGGTTTCTTGGACGGGAAGGAGGAAATCATTAAAAATATAGAGGGGAAAAACAAACATGGACTAAGAAAAGCACGCAGCCATGGTCAGGTTTCTTGGACGGACTTAGAAAAGCATGCAGCCATGGTCAGGTTTCCAGAACTAACCAATGCAGCAAGCTCTGTTGCCAAGCACTTCCTAGCTTTTTCAAAAAATTCACAAGCTTCATCATACTGGAGAAGAAACACCGAAGTAATCCATACCAGAACAGTATTAGGAACCAGAGATGAAACAGCAAAAGATATAGGAAAAAAATACCTTACCACGGTGAACTAACAATACACCAATACACCCCAAATGGAAGGTTATTTGATGCATCACACCAATACACCCCGAATGGAAGGTTATTTGATGCATCATGCATTTGAGGCAAGGTTAACCAATGCAGCAAGCTCTGTCACCAAGCACTTCCTAGCTCTTTCAAAAAATTCACAAGCTTCATCATACTGGAGAAGAAACACCGAAGTAATCCATACCAGAACAGTATTAGGAACCAGAGATGAAACAGCAAAAGATATAGAAAAAAATACCTTCCCACAGTGAACTAACAACACCACTTCCTAGCTCTTTCAAAAAATTCACAAGCTTCATCATACTGGAGAAGAAACACCGAAGTAATCCATACCAGAACAGTATTAGGAACCAGAGATGAAACAGCAAAAGATATAGAAAAAAATACCTTCCCACAGTGAACTAACAACACCAATACACCCCGAATGGAAGGTTATTTGATGCATCATGCATTTGAGGCAAGGTTAAAAATAATTGGCTAATACGTTTCGTATAACGGTTCTAACCATCAAGAGAAAACGATACTTAGAAAATATAATATAACTGCAAATTTTTTATTTACTTTCTTTTGCATAATATATGATTTCTGTATTAATGTTTCTATATAGTTTAACAAGCATATTTTACTAAAATCAATATTCTGGTAATGAAACAGTGTCCCCAAAAGAATAACGATATTCTGGTAATGAAACAGTGTCCCCAAAAGAATACCGATACCTTATCAAAACGAAGATGCAACACAACAAATTTTCCATTCCCCTGACTGACATTCTCTTTTGTTGTCTCCCTAAGGTACTCATCCATACGCTCAATAATCCATATAAGTGTCAGGATCCTCAGCCTTGCACTCAAAAACACATAGTACACAATTCAGAGAAATGGCCATCATATGAGTTGAAGAATTAAAGGTGACAAAAGGCATAAGAAAACTTAGTTTGGTTACTAGTTTCTTAAGTATATATATGGCTACAATCAGTTACCACCATATCCATCCATCATGGCCCAACAATTCCTAAAATAAACTGAGAAAACAATGGCAATTTGAGGCAAAGATTAGGAAGAGCATCTTTGAGGCTCTCCATTGGATAATTCACATTAGAAGATTTGCATCACTGCACTTTACAATTCATATGAATCAATTTTTCGCGTAAAAACTACATGAGAAAAATTGTGAATTTTGAGAAAATTAATGAGATGATAGGATAATGCAAAAGAATAATTTCATGAAAATCATGCAAAAGAATGCTCAAATGCATGAATTTATAAAATTCAATGAAATCAAGTTATCCTAAATAAGTCCATAAATCTACATGAAATAATGACAATATGATGCAATTTCATGAACTCATCATCGCACCCTCCAACCAACATTTTACTAGTCCCTAGCAAGAGGTGTGAAAAGGTGAAGTTAACTAACCTAACCTAATCTAATCTAAAAATACAAAAGAAGACTAATGCATAAAATAAAAGCCACTTTCGCTGGCACTCTCAACTGTATTTAGCGTATGTGTATGCAGTAAGCCCTTATACCCCTAGGTTACCCTAGCGGACGAATTGTGCTTCGCGAGGTTTTGCTATGAATATACCCACAAAACTTTTAAAATTTAAAAAAAAAAAAAAAAAAAAAAAAAAAAAAAAAAACCTCAAAGAAATCAAAAGAAACTCTCCAAAAAAATATTTTATAAACACTGATTACTCTCAATTCTCGGAATGGTCAAAGTAAAGAAAAATTCGAAATACAGTTCACCAATCTCATCTTTGATAAGAAAATTTCAAAATCATGCTAAATATGATCGTGCACGATGAGAAAGTACGTATACATTAAAACATAAGTGTTAAATGCGCCACTCAAACCCCCCTTGAAAATGACTCAATCAAATAATCCGGTCCACCTAGACTTAGCACAAAAGAAAGATTTCCTCTCAAGGCAACCATGATGGCTTTCGCACTATTGTTTTTCAAAAGGCCGTAAAATTTCAGCGATAAGCTTCACTCTTTCTTTCTTTTTCTTTTCTCTTGATTTTTTTTTTTCCTTTTGAACGGTCCAAAACAATAGGCAGCCCACCCAAATCAAGGGTGTACCCAAATCAAGACAACCATGATGGCTTTCACACTATTGTTTTTCAAAAGGCGGTGAAATTTCAGCGACAAGTTTCTCTCTTTCTTCTTTTTTCTTTTCTCTTGAGTTTTTTAACTTTTCAACGGTCCCCAACAATAGACAGCCCTTTTCATGTATCCGAATCAAAGCAACCATGATGGCTTTCGCACTATTGTTTTTCAAAAGGCCGTGATTTTTTTTTTTTCCTTTTCAATGGTCCCCAACAATAGGCAGCCCTTTTCATGTACCCGAATCAAGGGGGTACCCAACAATAGGCAGCCCTTTTCATGTACCCGAATCAAGAGGGTACCCCAATCAAGGCAACCATGATGGCTTTCGCACTATTGTTTTTCAAAAGGCCGGTTTTTTTTTTTTTTTCTTTTCAATGGTCCCCAACAATAGGCAGCCCTTTTCATGTACCCAAATCAAAGCAACCATGATGGCTTTCGCACTACTGTTTTTCAAAAGGCCATTACTTTTTCCTATTCAACGGTCCCCAACAATAGGCAGCCCTTTTCATGTACCCGAATCAAGGGTGTACCCAAGCCAAGGCAACCATGATGGCTTTCGCACTATTGTTTTTCAAAAGGCCGTGTTTTTTTTTTTTTTTTTTTTCTTTTCAATGGTCCCCAACAATAGGCAGCCCTTTTCATGTACCCAAATCAAAGCAACCATGATGGCTTTCGCACTACTGTTTTTCAAAAGGCCATGACTTTTTCCTTTTCAACGGTCCCCAACAATAGGCAGCCCTGTTCATGTACCCGAATCAAGGGTGTACCCAAGCCAAGGCAACCATGATGGCTTTCGCACTATTGTTTTTCAAAAGGCCGTGTTTTTTTTTTTCTTTTCAATGGTCCCCAACAATAGGCAGCCCTTTTCATGTACCCCAATCAAACCAACCATGATGGCTTTCGCACTACTGTTTTTCAAAAGGCCGTGACTTTTTTTCCTTTTCAACGGTCCCCAACAATAGGCAGCCCTTTTCATGTACCCGAATCAAGGGTGTACCCAAATCAAGGCAACCATGATGGCTTTCACACTATTGTTTTTCAAAAGGCTGTGAAATTTCAGCAACAAGCTTCTCTCTTTCTTCTTTTTCTCTTTTCTCTTATTTTTTTTCCTTTTCAAAGGTCCCCAATAATAGGCAGCCCTTTTCATGTACCCGAATCAAGGCAACAATGATGGCTTTCGCACTATTATTTTTTAAAAGGCCGTGATTTTTTTACTTTTCAACGGTCCCCAACAATAGGCAGCCTTTTTCATGTACCCAAATCAAGGGTGTACCCCAATCAAGGCAACCATAATGGCTTTCGCACTATTGTTTTTCAAAAGGCCGTGATTTTTTTTCCTTTTCAACGGTCCCCAACAATAGGCAGCCCTTTTCATGTGTACCCAAATCAAGGGTGTACCCAAATCAAGGCAACCATGATGGCTTTCGCACTATTGTTTTTCAAAAGGCCGTGAAATTTCAGCAACAAACTTCTCTTTTTCTTCTTTTTTCTTGAATTTTTTTCTTTTCAACGGTCCCCAACAATAGGCAACCTTTTTCATGTACCCGACTTAATTCACTAATTTGTGAAAAAATCCACCCAGATGAACGAGGAAACCTATAAAACTAAGGTTTGGTTTTCCTTCATATATTCAATCAAGTAGTAAAAAGAATGGAAATCATTGTTTCACACTTAAAGCTTTTGAAAATGTATAGGAACTTTGTAATGTGAAATGATCAAAATTTATCACTTTTTCAAAACGATTTCCGCAAACAAAAACTCTCTTTTATCAAAATTTTGAGAATTCAAAATTTCAAGCTATCTTCCGTTTATTGAAAATTCTCTCAAAAAATTTCTTTCCCTTAAAAAAAAAAAAAAAAAAAAAAAAAAAAAAAAAAAAAAAAAAAAAAAAAAAAAAAAAAAACCAAAGATAAACAGCAAAAATTCTGAAAAGAAATTTGAAAAACTTCCTAAATATAGAAAATAAAAATAAAAAACTGTGAAATTTTTGTCTAAAAATAGGCAAGTGTGCTTGTCCCCACTCCCCAACCTATGATGAACATCCTCCTCATGTTATGCATGCAATGCAAAAGAATATAAAACTTGACGAATAAAAGTAGACAAGGGTAAAGTGAAGACACCGGAAAATGTGAAGCTTTTTCAAAGCTTGTCAACGGTTAGACAATAACAAACAAAAAGAAAAAGAAGTTACTCTACTGGCAACACAACTTGAAATCCACCCAGATCCTACAAAAAATTTAGTTGTCTGCCCATTGTTACAAAGCTTTGCTCGTTATTTGCGATGCCCATAGCTGTCCAAACAGTGTAATTACCCGATTAAATTAAATAATTCAACTTGAATTGCGAATTTTTTTTCTCAAATGGTGATATTTGCATTAAGTAGAGAGATGATATACATCAAAGGGCATAAAAACTCAACATCAAAAGGACAAAATTACAAAAGTACTATCGATCTGGTCTAAAAAGAAGATTCATACTTTAGAGTTTCCAGGTTAAGTCCTCTAAGTAACCGGGAAATGAAGGGGCTGGTTGGTCATTCAACCTCATTACATTGTTATGGTACCTCATGTCTTCAGTCAGTTTCTAGTTTTCGCATAATAAAAAATATATATATATATAAATAATAACTTGAAAAATGAAAACAACACTCCATGATGAGAAGCAATGATCCGGCACAAAATAATGTTCACACAACACCCTATAGCAAGCGTAATTCCCAATAACCTTATAGAACTGCCATTGAAGATATTAACTTAATAGACCATAAAAGAAAAGGCATGCAACAAGTGAAACAGTCAGAGAACAAAGAGTAGTCCATAAATCAAAGGGATCTCGGATATTCAAAGACATGAAGTACAATAGGAGCACATTCGA
Organism: Camphora micrantha; assembly: GCA_003546025.1. Taxonomy (NCBI): domain Eukaryota; kingdom Viridiplantae; phylum Streptophyta; class Magnoliopsida; order Laurales; family Lauraceae; genus Camphora; species Camphora micrantha. Next base: position 23,378,857 of record QPKB01000012.1, on the reverse strand, counting down.
TACTAGAATGTCAATACCTTGAGGGAGAACATCAAAATGAAACCCAATCAAACAATAAACCACTAGGCGCCGGGCAGACATTTGGGAGCATGCATAGGCAGTCATTAAATGAGACATGGCAGTAAAAAAGTGCTTGGATCAGAAAGTTTCAAGGAAAAAAAAAAAAAAAACACTAGGTAGGATCACAAAAGTTTTGTCCAAATAAAGACATTATTTCAACAACTTGTTCTACTATATGTCAATCATATAAAATCAAAGCGAACTATGTCTTTTATTTTAGAATATTTTAAAGCTAACAAATGAAGATGAATATCCTCTATACACAAATGGCATGAGGAGACACCTATTGTAGAGTTCCCTCCAACATCTAGTTTGTCATTCACTCATCCGTCAAGTATGTTACAAAGAAACAAAAGAAAAAAAAGAAAGGATCACACAGTTCAAGGTAGTTTTTTTTATATAATATTTATATAGAATATACATTGAAATCATTGAAGCCTTACCGCTACCACTTGTACCAACAATAGCAACACTACTTCCCGCTGATATAACATAAGATATTCCATTAAGTATCTTTCGCGCTATTACGTATCTGAAATAAGAAAAGAAACAAAAGAAATTGTGTTCACAAATCAATAAAACTTGAAACAGGGATAGAAATGGGAATGGAAGTATGATAAAAGCCTGAAATAAAGCCAAGAAAAAATACACACTAAAGACTATTAATTTTAAAAAGATGCCCAACATAAAATGTTCCACCAATATAAGATGAACTTTAGCAATAATACGTAAAGCATCTAAACCAAAATAACAAACGCTTTCTAAAAGAATCATATTAGAAAAATTTTAAGATGTGAATGAACGTAAAGATGTCAAAAGTAACAACAAAAGAAATTAAGAAAATAAAAACTGTTAAACACCAAAATACCGGTCAGGAGAACTGATGTAGCAGTTACTATATAGAATAGCCCGGCAGCATACACAAATCTTACGTTTATACTACTAGGATCTAGTGTCTCCTAAAATGCAAAAACACATAAACAGCAGCACTGTTGGAAAATGCCCAACCACTAGGCCACGGGTTCTAGTTAAGCTACCAGTTAAAAAGAAGATATGATCCCAACCATGAACGTTTTCCACCTATGCACGCTATGATGATCCCAAGTTCTGTGCCTAACCTCAAAGTTGTGAAATGCATGTTCTTCATTAGTCCTATTCCTATTAGAGATAATTTTAGAGCAAATAAAAAAAAAGAAAAAGAAGAAAATAAAAGACACTGGTTGTTGAAGTGCTACTATCAATAGTCCATACGTATTACATTAAATGCCCTCACTTAACACACTAACAGTGGAAGAGGAAAAAAAATATCAATGTGCTCCTAATGGACATCACCCTTTCCAATCTAAGTATCAAAGTTCTTTGAATTTGGTAATTAAATAGGCATTCCTACACTTGTTTTTTTTTTTTTTTTTTAATTTGGTAATTAAATAGGCATTCCTACACTTGTTTTTTTTTTTTTTTTTTGTTGAATGGTTACTCTCATTAAAAAAAAAAAAAAAAAAAAAAGACAGAACAAGAGATGGGAACGCATTCCTACACTTGTTACTATCAGATTTTAATATAAAAAAAATGCATTTAGTAAATTTAAGTGAAACCGACATCAGAATGTATTAAGTTAATTTATGTCAAAGACATCTAGTTTGAACCAAGCTAAACAAAAATATCAAATAGCAAAGGCATTCAAAGCTTCATTTGATAAGATAGCTCAAAACTGAAACCTTTGTTACTACTGAGTACATGATCAAGTGTTCAAAACTGTGTATGTACATCATTCCATTTTTTGAAAAACTACGGTGTCCAACAATTGAGCTTACCAAAGGAGAGATGTTGATAATCGTTTTTTTCTTTTAAAGTATGTGACATTTACTAATAGGTCATGGGAGAAAACTTAATTTAACTTTTACCATCAGATTTATTAATTCTCCTATGATTTTTCTATAGGTCTAATGTGTTTTTTTTATATACTTTTTGTATAGTTCTAATGCTTCTTCTCTTTTTTTTTTTTTAATTATGTGCTTCTAAACTTGTATTATGCGTATGTAATGTCCATCCCAAATCAAGTTCAACCAAAATCAAACTGCTAATAAAAATCATATTTTCATTTTTATAGCATTCAACACCAGTTTCTAGTAATTACTCAATCTGAGTTTCCAAACAAAATTAGGACCTATTTATAATAGCATCCAATGTTCAACACCGGCTTCTCATAATTATTCAATCTAAGTTCCAAACAAACTTAGGACCTATAAACTATAAAGGCATCCAATGTCCAGGTGTTCAAATGTTCAGTAAAACGCAAGTTACAAAAGAGAGCCAGCTTTTCATTTTATACTCAGCAATTGGCATACCATTCACACACACTTGCTCTACACATTACTCAAACCAAGTATCCAAACAAGGCAATCCACCAATAGCTCAATTCGTGAGGCACCTCCTCCCTTTTCACATAAACAACCAGGATTCAATCTCTGGCTGTAGCAGCCGGTTAGGATCTTGGGTGAGTGTGTGAGTACTTATGATGCGAGCATCATACTCCCTCCACAAAGATTCTGTAAGAGGAAGAAGAGGGCCCAAAAGACACGTACACATGCCTCATCATGTTTGAATGATCCTTGTCAAGTGTTAGATTATGTGTTATATTATGATTTTGGCCAAGATCCACCATCAGATCACGATTCTAGAGAAGATCCATCGTTGGATCTTGATTCTGGCACAGATCCACCATTGGATCCTAACTATAAAAAGATCAATGGTCGGATCCAGTCCGATCTAACATTTGATTGAGATGATGAAGACCCCATGTGGAAAACCAGTAAGATCCACATTGGGATGCACCACATGGGAGGGACCGGCAAAGAATAGAATTGAAGATCAAGTGAGGCCCATCTGAAGGGCCCATCCAAGTGATTGTGTGCAGTCCACCCAAGTAACTTATTAGATTAGTTTGCTTCTATTTAATGGATTGATTTAATATTTTATTAATTTAGTTAGATGGTATGATCTTGACTGTAGGATGTATTAGATGGTTGAGATTTATTTTTATTTTTATTTTAATAGTGAAGTTGAGATTTATTTTTAGGGCTAGATTTATTTTAATGAAGGATTGTTGCTTTTGGATACTTCTCCTGCATAAGGATCTGGTGTGAGACCATCGGGTGTGAGGCCTTGCGGTGTGAGATCGCAATTCAGGTATCTTCTTCCCCTTCCCTCTTTCTTTTGATTAAGGTTTGTTGGTTTCATTTCCACTTTATCTCCTCCCATCAAAACAGCCCCTAGATTCATCTTCTCCATGTCCGTACAATGCCTTGTTGCTCAAAACCCAAGTCCCGAGGCTAATCTCCTTTTACCTATTGCAACCAGCCATCATCCACAACAGCCGAGCACCATATATGACAAAGCCCAACTGTCCTATACCCATTTCAGCATAGCCCTAACACCTGTCACTCCCATTCCATCCCATTCCACATGTCTTAATTCCTCTAAACCCAATACCCAGTAACTCTTCCATCAAACCTAATAGGAGACAGAACTGTCAGACCTCGTTCTACTGTTCCCAATTCAATACACAGTTATTACAAGCCCTTTCCAACCCCTAGAACACTGCCAGGCCATATACAGCTAACCAAACCCAGCCCAGTCCAGACAGGCCAGACCAAACCCAGCCCAGTCCAGACAGGCCAGACCAAACCAAGCCCAGTCCAGACAGGCCCAACCAAACCCAGCCCAGTCCAGATAGTCCCAACTGAACCAAGCCCAGCCCATTCTGAGCCCAGCTGCATCTGATTCATTTTTTTTTAGGTTGTTTTTTTTTTTTTTTTTTTGGACCCGCTTGTCAAATTCTCTAAGGGACAAGTGAATCTATTTGAAATTAATTGATCCCTAAGCTAGTGGAAGACTTTTCTTCCATTGCAACTCCCAATTCAGATTTGGGAGGTCCTCATCGTGGGATTGTAGCAAGGCTTAGAGTCACCTCTAACTCCCAAATTGAAATTCTACATAAAAGGTGCAATCTGAATTTCAGATTTTATGATTTTATTTGTGGATGTTAAGCGTTATCCTGATCTCATTGCATCATCTAGCTTAGCCTTGCACTGTCCTGCATCAACTTACCTTTAAAAGAAGATAAATAAATAAATAAAAAGTATCCAAAAAAACTTAAGAGACAATAATGGAAGGCATCCACTCTTAATCAAGTTGAAAATGAAATCCAATAGAAAAAAGATCCACATTTCAACATCATATTTCACACAATCAGCACATAATGCGTAAGTTTTGTATTATTGGAATCAAGAGAACTCATGGGAAGAAGAATTCACAAAAACAAAGGGAAACCAATGCGAACCCGTCAGCCCCAAAATTTCATGTTTAGTAAGTATATGTTCGAGTTTATCAGTCTTAACGGGTCATATAAAGAAATAAACAATAATGAATTCATAAATTCAAAACTAGTTAAAAACCACAATATCATTAAAACCACACCCACTTACTTGTGCGATTCCATTTCACCGAATTCACATGGAATCCAAGTGAAGGAGAGTAGCTTAGCATACACGGATCACTGCCCATGTCCTCTGAAACATCAAAAAGCTTCACACAGTCGCCTCCAGAGGCAGGCAAAAGGGCTGTTGATGGATCCGCAAAGTTCATTTGATTTCAGCTATCTTTTTTTCCTCATACACACAAATTTCTGCCCTGAAATGCAACCGACCAATATAACATAAATGATTTATCTTTAAACTAGACCCAACAGACCATTTACTTGTGAAGGAAACGAGGTAGAGAAACACAAAGAAAATTGTCGATAGTACAAAAATCAAGTGTGGGCAGTTTCTCCACCTTATCTTCTCATCCACAAACACCCCAGATTTTATACATTAAACCCAAGTAGAGTAATCAACTTGCATTAATCCCCAAAAAAAAAAAAGACGAAACGCCTTAATCAACAAGATCTAAAATTTTAGAGTTTGAATAGTCGTCAAACATTCAAACATGCCCTAAATACTCCTAAAGACAACATCGAAATCGATCCAAAAACCCTTTTTTTTTTTTATTTGAAAGCAATGAAACCAATCGGAAATGGTAAAACAGGAACATTATCTCAATTAGGGTTTGACATTAACAACCTTTGATTCAAATCTAAAATCATGATTAGATACATGAACTTTTCAAGTTAAAAATACAAATCCAAATGTAGAAACTTTAAAAGGCAAGAATCCTATTAGATGAAAAGGTACGTCAAACCCCCAACTATGACAACGGATGAAATGAATGGTGCAGATAATCCAGCAACAAGAAGTTAAAGACAATATCCCATAAGATGTATTTTTTCTTTGCAGTTCCAAAGTTTAAGCAGAATGCATAGGAATTTAATTCACCCAGACATCTACTTGCATTTCAGCACATCCAAGTGCACTACAAAGAGACCAAAGATGAGTAACACAAATTACTCCAATTAAAAAAAAAAAAAAAAAGACAACTCACAAAAGGTTCAATCCTTTTTGCCCAAAAACGAGACCAAGGTGCTAAAGCTAGGTATCAACCCATTTGATGCCTAATTAACCTGGAAACCTGAATGCCCTTTTCTGGTCTTCCCCATTAGATTGGATTTGGGGAAGAGAAAAGGAAGAAGATGACGAAAACTACTATTTTCACCTACGAAGGGTCGATATCAACCCTCGAGAAATCAAGTAAAAAAATAAAGAGTTTTTGGGCGGGAAGAACAGTTTGGTGTGAGGCAAATGAAAATGACCTTTTTGGTCTGGGGTATATCTAAAGAGTTTTTTTTTTTTTTTTTTTTTTTTTTTTAAATCCTCAAAAAGAAAATAAAAAAGTGTACTTAATAGGTTCCGCAAGTAGCTAGAAGAGAATTGAGATAGTCCCAAAGGAAATCCCATGCAGGCATCCACTTCCCTGATTTAACTTAACAAATGATCAACCCATATACCACACAAGATAGATAATAAAGCTCAATTTCATTTCATTGATTCATTCCTTGCCATGATGACTAATTTGGGGTAAATATAATGAATCTGCCTACGGCCCTATACAACAAGCTTTCTTTATTTAGTGACTAGAATCTTTCTAACTATAAGACAACATTGATCATTCTCTAAGATTTCTCTATTTTAGTTACAAATACTTGTCAATAAAAATAAACTAAAAATACAAAATGAGTGCTGAAATAAATTCAAAAAAATGCCCTGTTAAAAAAGTGTGCAGATAAAGTCACAAAAATAAGTAGATAAAAAAATGCTCAAATAAAGTCACAAAACTGCACAGATAAAAACTGTGCAGATAAAGTAATGATGAGAAATGATTCATAGTTTCAACATGTGGAATGCACCAAATATGTTTATGTTGAAACATGTATCTTAAAATGCCAAAAGCTATAATAAAAATTGAAAAACAAAATATTAGCAAAGAACAAAAAAACATGGGTATATATTTTATTATATATGATTTCACTGAATTTCATGCGAAGCGGACTCATTTTACCGGAGGAGCCAGATCAGCTTTGGAGCCCAACATTCTAAAATTGACTTGATAAATGGTTCAAATTCAACAGTGAATGTTCTGCTCTTCCACATTGTGAATTAACATATTACACTTATATTGTTCACACTCAAAGTTAGGCCAACATACAACCACAAGCAGTATATATTCAACATTTGATGCAGGATAATGCAAGCCTAACCTATAGAGTTTAATGAGATCAGAAATTAAATATACGAAGTTGAGAAGTGAATGAACACATATTTAGTTTAGTTTTACTTTATAAATAAATATATGAGTATGGATTTTAAAAACATATTTCGTTATATTTTCTTTTTTTCTAATGTTTACTATTTTCATTTTGGAATCTCATTTCCAAACTGTATATCAGGCCCAACTTTGCATGAAGTGGGAATAGATTTCATTTAAGTCCACCCCATTACAATTATGCTATAATAGATAACAGCAATTCCATCTATTAAAAAAAGATACAAAGAAGGGAATGTGCCAACGATTAAATAGGAAAAACCAAAAAATGTTCTAACAACAAAAAACCTATCTTTTATTACTCCTCTGCTACTTCATTTGAGCTTTTGAAAATGTGACGGTAAGAAATTATCAATCGTCATATGCACATCTAAAGTCTCTTGTGCCAACTCAACAATCCCCGTACTCCACCTTTATTTGATCCCATCATGTTGCATATTTCGCGTCTCCTTCGATAATAAAGGCAAGAATCTGCTAACCTTTTCTTAATGAATTTTACCATTCATAAAAAATACATAAAGCCTTTGCAATTCATAAGTTGCCCCACACCTCTACTTGATTTGGTTCTTTCGTTCCTAAGATGTTACCATAACCTCCTTGTCATTTCATAATAACTCCACCTATACATTACCAGCCAAGCCCTATTTTGCACAAGATGGCCTGTTGCAATATTCACCAACTATGTAGGTGATATAAAATCTTGATTCCAGGTGGCGAGCAACCAAGATAATAAAAAATAGTTGATCTTATATTCAATTGGAGTTGCCCAAAAGTTGCATTGTTTACCCCTTCATAATTTTATTTTCACCCTTTGTCACCCCTCCATCTTAAGATATGCATCTATGCATCTCCAACGCACATACTGTTTAACCCTTCCTAATTTTATATTCACCCTTTGTAACACCTCCATCTTGGGATATGCATTTCCAACGCGCATACTGTCATCTTAACATTTCTCTATTGCCCAACATTCAGCTCCATATAACAGTGCACACAACATTATACCAACTTGTCTCCACTATGCCCACTCCGCACTAGCATTGTTTATGATATCCTTTGTAAGTAGTCCACTTTGTTTATAAATGCTCGACATCAGAATCTACCACACTAGGGCACTAATTGATTTTCAATTGTAATCAAACCATCCTTCCTACCATTCTTAGTTTTGCAAATGCCATGCACGAAGGAACCTTTTTTCTGTTGTAAGGTAACAATAGGAGTTAATCAAGTCGAAATCATAGAAGGGCTACAAGTTTGCAACTCTAATTGACTGTTCTACGGTTTCTAACAAAGTTTAGTAGCTTGGGGTATCCTCGAAAACCACATAATCATAAGAGCAGAAGGAAAACAACCACCGAAAAATCACAACACTAGTACTAACTACAAGGATGGTCTCAACTGTACCAACTACCAAATACTCATGACATGACATCATTTCATTTTGAAATGTCCATTGTGTAACGACTTGTGATTTAAAGCCATGTTCATGAAAATGTCGATAATAACTAATGGTTTTCAGTTAACATTAATTTTGCCCTTTCATATTTTAGAAAATAAAGGTACCTTAAGTTCCAAGAATGTACATATTAAGGCTATTCGGCTGGAAATGAATTATGCAGAAACAATGACATCACAGAGAACAATTCTTTTAAATGGGAGAGAAGACTACCTCAAATTTTGTCAAAAACAGCTGATATTGCTTCATGATCTCCTTCCTATTGGTCATAATTTTCTTGTCTGATGAAGAAAGAGCAGCACTAACATCCTCAGGTGAATGCCCGCCAAAATTCACAATTTTGTATCTAAACTCATACATACTTTGTTGCTTGAATTGGAATTGCTTAACCGCTGTCAAGAAACACTGCAAAAGAATAGAATTTGATTAATTATATGAACTTCCTTCGCTTGAAATGATTATTTTTTAACATGAATAATGATGACAATTAGCTCAATACAAGTAAAATTACCGGCAGTGTCAGGATCATTGTAAAATAAGGAGATCGAATTGATATACGACTAATCAGTCTCAATTCTTTTCCATAACTAATCCTTTTCAATTTCAATTACAACAACAATTATGTGTATATGTAAACCCCAGAACAAAAGTTCTTACACATATACCTAGTCAGGTATCATATCTTGGATTACTAAAATAGCCCTCTACTTTAGGACCCTATAACCAATTCATAGACCACGCAATCATACAACACAAAAACATCAACAGAATACCTTTATTTTGAAATTAACAACTAGTACTGGGTCCTTACTTGCAGTCCATTTTGCCAATAAACAAGCCAAACAGGTAAAAGGGATCTCTGTCTCCACTTAGAATGAGTGGGTGTTCCACTTCTTCAACCTTGTGGATTTCATCCAAATTTTTTATTTTTTTTAAGGTTGTATTTCATCCACATCCAAGTCAAAAGTTGATGGATTAACTTCAACATTAAGTCTATTGCCAGATGCAGTAAGCCCTTTTTCCACTTGCTCCTCTAATATCACTGTTAGGTGTATCCAATGCACCCCGCATCCAAAGCAGTATCTAAGAAAGAAATATCATCGGTACAAAGTCCAGTTACAGGAGAAGGAAATCCTTCCCTAGTTTTTTCCCCAGCGCCATTAACGGATGTAGGAGCACATACTAACGAGAGAAATTTATTTGTTTATGCTTCAACTTTTCTCTTCTTCTCTTTTATGTTAATTTTTTTGTTTTTTATGGTGGCTTTTTATAAAAATTTTCAATTTCATTTCGTTCATTTAGTTTTTCTAGTGATGGACTTATTGGATTTGTGCTCTTCTTTCTCTTTTATGTTTCAAATTTTTTTTTTTTTTTTTGAATGGTAACTTTCACTAAAAGCATAAAAGAAATCAGTACAAAAGGATTATACTGATCTGGACAGGGGAAAAAACAAGCAAAAGTACAATCTTTAAATCCCCGAACATAACAATCTACTTAGCTACAAGGAAACCAGAAGACTGAGGATACCAGGACTGCCCTGACCCTGTTTATGAGAAAGCCAGCTCCTTCCAATTGAACAAAATTCGATCAGTGGGGTCGTCTGTGAAATAGGATTGATCTGCACCCATTGTGCTACTGAGAATGAAAATAGGATTGATCTGCATTCCTACTAAAAATAGGATTGATTTGCACCCATTGTTTGTTTGTTTTAAATTGTTCATATTATGGGATTTTTCTATGGATCTTCAAACTATGTTGTCCTTGTATTTTCATTTCCGTGTTGAATATTTTGTATGGACTTTGTTGCTTTACATTGTGAGTTACTTTTATTATTAATTATTATTTCTTTTAGTTTCAACATGTTCTTTTAATTTCCTTCATGATGGGTTTTAATGGATTTGTATATTTTTTTCATTTCTATTTTCGACTTAGATGTTTGGCTTTTGGGTAA
>QPKB01000012.1:23304048-23367705 GCA_003546025.1 Camphora micrantha | reverse complement strand
AGATAGAAGAAAATGCAATAAAAAAACAGAGGATCGATAGAGTTGGTTTACTAATCTTGCGTGATCCTACACGATGCATGCCTGCAGTTTTATCTCTGGATGTTGAAGGGGTTAAATTCTCCATCTCTGTTCAAGAGGAAGACGAGGTTAGGAGTATGGGGAAGATTCAATCGCTGGATTCTTGTCATCGGGAGACTGGTATGCTGGAACTTTCAGAGGCCTTCGATGCGGAGTCTGATCGAAGAATCTCAGCGGACTTTTAGGAGATTTCGACTCTAGTTTGAAATTTCACACCCAAAATAAGGGAGATGATTTCGATGGACAGATGATCACACACCCATTGGAGAAAAACAATAGGAAAGAGGACGATGTTATTGCAGCATCAAACAAAATCCCTAAAGCTTCGGAGAAGGATCTGGAAAGTCGTCACACACAAGTTGGAGAACAAAAGTTTTCAAGTTTCCCTTCACTTAAAGGTATTTTTGGAAAATTGCGCAAGGACCTAAATACCCCTGATATGTTTAACAATTCCAAAAATACCCATGCTGAGGAGATGGTAATGATCTTTCAAACACAGTATCATTCATCACAACAGGGGGGTCGGCAACGTGAGAATTTCTCACAATTCTCCGGTGATCAAACAAATCAAGATGATGATGTGAACTTTAATTCGAAGGAAAATGGTGCTCTTTGGGGAGATCAATGCTCAGATTCTAAACCTTCCTTCTGTGGAGATGATAAGGGGGATGATGTTGATCAATCCGAACTTTGATGGCAGTGGATCCCGTTGAGGAAATAATGGCTATTGCAATGGACAGATCCAATTCTGATTGCGATCAGCCAAAAGGTAATAAGATCATTGAAGAAAAGTTAATTGAAATTACGGGAGTTTTTGTTATTTCCATGGAGGATCTTTTAGGAGAACTGTGGTGTTTCATTGGTGAAATGTTGGAAGAGGAGAAGTATTGGCGTGAAGGACCCCAGAAAAGCAAGAAAAAATCCATAACGCAAAGGGAATTGAATAAATTGGCTTTCTCTGTTAATTATGAACGAGCAACTACTGAAAATCATATGGGTGTGAAATTGTTAGGAACATGACGATAGTCTCCAAGAATATTCGAGGTATGAATTTTGTCAAAAAGAGTTGTGATTAAAGTAGTTAAATCATGTAAAGGAGAATGTTTATTCTTTCAAGAAACAAAAATGGAGGCTATAGATGCTAACATTATCAGATCTGTTTGTCCTTGGCCCCAGTGTCAATTTGTTATGTGCCCTTCAACGGGTGAATCTGGGGGAATTTTAATAGCTTAGAATGAAGTGTATTCGCAAAAGCAGGATGAATTTGTAGGGAGATACTTTGTTTCTGTCCTTTTGAAAGATGCTCGTCATAATACAGAATGGGCGGCTTCATCTATTTATGGGCCTACGAATATTGGTGATACGGCAGACTTTTGGGCAAAATTATCTCATGTGGCAGGTATATGGAATCGTCCTTGGATTCTGGAAGGGGATTTTAATGTCATTAAGTTTCCAAATGAGAAGAACGGAGGTTATGCTATTAGTCCTGCAATGAGGGATTTCAGTGATTGGATTAGATTTCATGATCTTGTTGATTTACCTTTGAGAGGAGCATATTTTACATGGTTTAATATGCAAGCAGATCCAGTGGTGTCTATAGGCTTGATCGGTTTCTGCTGTCTACAGATTGGTTGGATTTATTTCCTGATTGTTTGCAAAAAGCTTTGACCCGGCTAATATCGGATCACTGCCCTTTGTTACTTGAAACGATGATGGAGAATTGGGGTCCTCCTTTCAGATTTGAGTTATTTTGGCTCTACGAGAAGGGATTCACAGATAACGTAAGAGATTGGTGGGCTGAAAAGAATGTAAAAGGATGGATGGGTTACCAATTAGCTCAGAAGCTGAAATATCTTAAAAAGAAAATGCAAGATTGGAAAAGGGAAGTTGTTGGTGACTTAAGGGAGAGGAAGAATCAGTTGTTTGTTGATATTCAAAGAATTGATGCGAAAGCAGAAACTGAAAATCTAGAAGAGGATCGAGATCGAAGAAAGTCTCTTAAAAAGCATTTTCGCAATCTGATTTTACAATAAGAAATTAACTGGAAACAACGTTCCAGAAATAAATGGTTGCAAGCAGGTGACCGGAATACAAAAATTTTCCATGCTATTGCCAATGCTCGTTGTCGTGTGAATTGGATAAAATCTATTCTTGCTAGAGGAAGAGTGTAGGAGGATAAGAAAGAGATACAGAAAGAAGTAGTTCATTTTTTCAAGCAATTATATAAAGGAGTTAATCGGGTAAGACTCAAGATGGATGGGATTTCTTTCCGCAAACTTTCGACTACATCGGTTTCTTTTCTTGAAGCTCAATTCTCTAAAGAAGAGATCAAGGAAGCTGTTTTTGAAGTGGTTTGATTTATTATCAGGGTTGAAGATTAATTATGAAAAATGTGAGTTCTTTGGCATCAAGATGGTAGAAAGTCATGTTTCTTCGCTGGCTTCTGGTTTTGGTTGGTAAGTTTCCTTCTAAATATTTGGGGCTGCTTTATGCTTGGGCTTACCAAAGAAACAATTATGGGATTTTGTTATTGAGCAAATTGATAAAAAAAAATTAAATTCTTGGAAGGGAAAGTATTTGTCGGGGGCGGAGCATAACTATACTCAAATCAGCTCTCTCAAGTATTCTTATATATCATTTGTCTTGTTTTAGATGTCCGAAGAGTGTGATACATCGGATTGAAAAAAATCAATGATATTTTCTTTGGAATGATTCCATTGAAAAGAGGAGATATCATTTGGTTAGGTGGGAGATAGTTTGTAAACCTGCTGGTCAAGGTGGGTTGGGCATCCGTTCCATTGCTAAGGTTAACAAATCATTACTTAGAAAGAGGCTTTGGAGGATTGGGGAACCAACTCAAGGTTTGTGGCATCAAATTCTTATCCAAAAATATAAGGTGGGGAACAATGGTTGGGATGTGCCAAGCAAGATATCTAATGCATCAGGCTTTTGGAAGTCAATTATATCTATAAGGAGGGCTTCATTCGGCAGATTCATTATAGGGTTCATGATGGGGCACGGAATCAGTTTCTGGCACGATGAATGGTGTGGGCAGAATGTGCTTTATATTCTTTTTCCTAGCCTTTATTTGCTGGATAGAAGACAAAAGGCTTTTGTTGCAGAAAATTTTCAGCTGTTGGATGGTGCCGTAGTTTGGAACTTTGGCTTCCGAGAGAGAAATTTCAGACCTTACTTGTCTACTTGGCATGTTATCTAAGGTCTACATTTCAGGGTTTTTTTTTTTTTTTTTTTTTTTTTTTTTTGAATGTTTACTTTCATTAAAAGGAGCAAACAGCACAAGAGAAAAGTACTGAAAGCAAAAGAACACAACACAAGACAAGCTAAGGCCCTGTCATAGGAAAGGCTACCTCTTTCCAATGATACACAATTTGATCTAAAGAGTGTCCCTTAAAAGAAGGGAGAATAGACACCCAAAAAGCTATCAAAAACTTCGATTTCTCCAACAAAATGCTTTCACTAACTGCAATTATTTCAAAAACATCTTGAGTTTCTTTCCTTCCAAATCATCCAGATCACCGCTAGATCTACATTTCAGTTGGTAGATGTGATTCTAGAATTTGGAAGCCTGATGTTAAAGGCAAATTCTCGGTGAAGTCTTTTTTTAATATTTTGTCTAACTCTTCTTATAAAGTGGAAAGTTGGCAAGTTTCTGGGATAAATCTATTCCCCGCCGAAAGTGTTGGCTTTTTGTTGGATAGCATAGTGGCATAAAATCCTCACCATTGATAATTTGAGAAGGAAGCATGTTATAGTTAAAGGGTGCCCTTTATGTTTAAAAGATGAGGAAACAGTTAATCATTTGATGATTCATTGTTTTTTTGCTAGCAAAATATGGGCATTATTTCTTAATATATTTGAGGTGCAATGGGTCATGCCACAGTCTGTTGATGATCTCTTCTATCAATGGCATTTGGGGTGCAAGTTTATGCGTGGGGAAATTCTGTTGAAATCTGTTTTATATGCAACTCTTTGGAAACTGTGGATGGAGAGGAATAATAGACTCTTCAAAAATAGAAGTAAATCTGTGGAGGAAGTGGTAGAGTCTATTGTTTGGTCTGCTTCAGAATGGGTTAGTAGGAAAAAGGAATTTGATGGGGTGCCACTAGAAGATATTAATAGATCTTGGGCAGCAATTGATAAGAGGGTTCGACTGGCGCAGCCAGACAACCTCGATCGAGAAGTGTAGACCAATCTCAGTGACGAGATTGATCGAATCCAAGAATTCCAGCCCTAGGGCACAAAACCAGCCATAACACTCAAAGAGGAAAAACTCACGTTGATTAATTTAATTGAATAATGCATGACTTAACAAGATGAAGGTTCTTCTATTTATATAGAAGACACTACTTCTAAACTAACCAGAACATTAAAATAGTAAAATACTTAATCCTACTCAAAATAGAATTTTAGAAAGCTATTCTTATTAAGCAACTAACTAATTTAGATAGATATGGATCTCTGATTGAATCAAGGATCATGTGGACCCCATTAGATGGTCCATCAGAGGGGTCTGCGGGCCCTATTCTGCTATCGGGCTGCATCATCGACATGCTAAAAATAAGCGCCAAGCTACTTGGTTGTCTCCTCCTGTGGGGCTCCTTAAGCTTAATTTTGATGGAAGTTTTGTCCGACCAAATCAAGGAGGTATTGGAGGTGTTATAATGGATTGTAGCGGTACTGTGTTGAGGGGTTTTTCAAGGCCCGTGTTTTGTTAGATGCTAATGATGCAAAGGTTTATGCTCTTCTAGCAGGATGTCGTGAGTTACGAAGCTTGGGAGGACGTGAAGCAATTATTGAAGGGGATTCTTTCTTAGCTATTCAGTGGGGTTCTTGGAAGATTTCTCATCCTTGGAGATTGGCAGATTGGGTGGAGGGGATTCAAGATATTTCTAGACAGTTAGAGACTACTTTTCGTCATGTTTTAAGAGAGGAAAATATAGAGGTGGATGATCTAGCGAAGGAGGGAGTTTTTCGATTTTCTATTATTTTTTATGTTTAATCTGTTCGTACTTTAGTAGGTGTTGCGTTTTTTTGTTTGTTTCTTTCGTATTTGTAAGCTGGTTTTGGCTTTGTTTTTGTTTCTCTTTTTGGTAGCAATAAAATTTACCATTTTAAAAATTAAAAAAAAAAATTTTCTTGGAGTAGTTTCACGAAAAAGAAAGTTAACAAAGGGCATAGGAGCTTCTTTCATAGCTCTTATTCCGAAAAAGGAAGGGGATATCGGTGTAAAGGACTTCAGGCACATTAGTTTGATCAATAGTGTCTACAAGATCCTAGCTAAGGTGTTGGCAGCGAGGCTTCAGAAGATCTTGTCATGCATCATATCAGAAGAGCAAGGAGCTTTCATAAAAGGAAGACAAATTCTGTATGGAGTCCTCACAGCAAGCGAGTGTGTCCATGCAAGAGACAAGGAAAGAAAACCAAGTTTGATATGCAAGCTAGATTTAGAAAAAGATTTGGATCAAGGAATGCATAGCTTCAGCTTCGTTCTCTATCATCATTGACGGTACCCCAAAAGGCTTCTTTCATGCTCAAAGAAGGTTGAGGCAAGGAGATCCACTATCACCGTTCCTATTTGTAACTATGGTCGAAGCGTTAAACAAGATGGTGAAAGCAACTGGAGCCCAAGGCCTCATAACGGGATTCAAAGTGGCTGCCACGGCCCCGTCAGTACCCCTCCTACGGTTTGCCGACAACTCCCTCATCTTTTGTGAAGCGTCTGAGGACCAAATTAGAAATGCAAAAGCCATCCTTTTCTACTTCGAAGCGGTGTCAAGATTAAAAATAAACTTCTTCAAGAGCGAGTTGATTAGGATAAAAGTCGAGGATTTGACATTATGCCAGCTTGCAGTTGTCCTTGGCCGCAAAGTGGGAACTTTCCCAATCAACTACTTGGGCCTTCCCCTATGCCTAGGGGCGACAAAGAAATCGGAATGGAATCCGGTGGTCGAGAGGATGGAAATGAAACTCTCTACTTGGAAAGCCACACCCCTTTCTATGGGAGGGAGAATAACCCTTATAAAAGCAGCAATGACCAATCTACACTTTATTACTTTTCAATTCTGAAATGCCCAATATCAGTGATCAACGGGACGGAGAAGCTACAAAGGGTCATTCTTTGGCAAGGGAAGTGTGAAGAAAGAAAATTCCACCTAGTGGATTGGTCTTCAGTATGCTCATCAAAGCTAGAAGGAGGATTGGGTATCAAATCCCTTAAAGAGGAATGAATGAAGCATTGTTGGGGAAATGGCTTTGGAGATTGGGAGACAAATCAGAAGGCCTATGGAGGAAGGTTTTGTTGGCCAAATAAGGTAATCAAAGGGATGGATGGGAGATCAAAGACAGTAGGTATAGATTCTCACCTATATGGAAAGGGATAACTTCTGTGAAGGAGAAGTTCATACAAAACATAAAATATCAAGTTTGATCGGGGGAGAAGATTCTCTTTTGGAAAAACACATGGATAGGGGAGATGCCGCTGGCCAAGCAATTCCTAGATCTGTTTAATTGCGTTTTGACAAAGGAAGCAAATGTCAAAAGCTATTTTGGTAAAGCCAACAATAATGAGGTCATATGGAGCCCCATATTCCAAAGAAATTTGAGGGACATTGAGGAAACGCAGTTTGTATCCCTACTAAACCTTCTTTCAAACATGCTTATCCTGGAAGAAGGGGAGGATAACAGGATATGGATAGCATCAAAAGACAGCACTTTCGCTGTATCATCATTCTACTCAGCCATTTCCAAAAGGACAGAGAGGAGATGCCAGGTAAAGAACATTTGGAAGCTCAAGGCCCCACCAAGAATTGTGGTGTTTGGCTGGTTAGTTCTTCGAGGACGGATCCTCACTATGGACAATCTTAAACGAAGAGGGAAGATTGTGGTCAATGCATGCCCCATGTGTTTGGAGAATGAGTAAACAATTGACCACCTACTACTGTAGTGTAACATTGCTGTGAAGATTTGGAACACTGTAATTAGTTGGTTTGGCTGCAGCTGGGTCTTCCCAAAGCATGTTCAAGACTTGTACATGGCCTGGAGAACTCCAATTGGATCACAAAAGGGGAAGGAGATGTGGAAGCTCACCTTTCTTGAGGTAATTTGGAAAATATAGAAGGAAAGGAACGCGAGATGTTTTGAGGGAGCCGGCACTAATGGAGACTTGATTTGTGGACAGATTAAATTTTCCATGGCTCAATGGGTGTCAAGAAACCCCATTTTCAAAGCCTATACTTTAGACCAAATCATGTTCAACCGGAGCAAGGTAGCTGTACTGTTCTTTGTAGGGTTTATCCCCTTTTGTTTCATGCTTTCAGGGGGTCCACTGTACTGTTCCTTTCTCAATACAAATATATTGTACTGTTTTGCACCTAAATGAATTTAACTATTAAAAAAACATTTTACCAATAGAACCCAGCGTAATAGCTCTTCAAGGGATGCATGCCAAAGACGCAATAATATCTAACCAAACTACGCAAATGATATACATTAAAAAAAAAAACACTAAGACAACCCCAATCTCACCATCATCAATTAATCAAGAAAGACAAAAGGACTGCCCACCAACATCCACCAAAATCCTATATTCCACTCCAACAACAAAACAGGAGAGAAAAATTAAAAACAGAATCAAAAATCACAGACTTAACAACGCTTCCAAGAAAAGATCTAACACAAATTTGCCTAATACTACATTAAGAGATCAACAACAAACCCTAGAAAAAAGAAACTCAAATCTAATTTCAGCAAAAACCCATGACCATCATAAACCAAGAAACACAAATATGCCCAGCAATGTCCACCAAAAATCTAAGTTCCATTCAACTACCAAAAACCCATCAAGAAAACCTGGAAACAGACTCAAAAATTACGAGCCATACCTATTAAACACTCACCCAGGACTTCTTTCTGCAGACCCGCATGAAGAGATTAGATACAAACCTTTAAAAGAAAAAACCCAGTCTAATTCCACAAACAAAAACTCACCATCGTCAACACAAAAACAGCCAACGTCAATCCACCGAAACCCTAAATTCATTCAATTATAATAACAGATCAACCAAACCAAGAACACCCCAGAAAAAGAAATCAAAGATTAGGTACAAACCCTTTAAAAAAAAAAAAAGAACCCAATCTTGTTTCAAATTTTAACAACAACCCATCATCATCACAAAACAAGAAACACAAGACCCCCAAATTCAATCAAACCAACACCTACCCAGAATTATAAACCAAATAAAAAGTGATCCATTACCAGGATGGGAAGCACGGCCTGATCGACCTTGACGAACTCTGCATCCCAGGCCCTCCGTGGACCGATCATCTTCTTGCAGTCCTCGGTGACCTTGGCGAGGATCTTTCCAGTGACGTTGGAGAGAGGGATTCCATTTTCGATGCGATCATCTTCGATCATGCGCTTAATGGTCTGCGACCGCCTCATCGACGTCGAATGTCTCACCGTCCGAGCTCTTCAGAGTAATGTTCTTCGTGAGAGGCATGGAATGAGTGAAAAAAAGAGAGATCGGTGGAGCGAAGAATAGGAAGAAGAAGAAAGTCAGAAACCCTAATTGCAGAGAGATTGGGATTTCGGAGGGGAGAAGAATTTTCGTTTCTATGCGCAAAAGAGAGTGTTAGCGTCCTAACTAGGACAAGCGTAGTTTGGTCTTTTACATAATTTTCCTTGTTTAATAGATCTCAGAGAGATTAATTCTGATGCTCGCCTCTAACCACGATATAAGTCGAATGATTTTTACCCCAAAAAAAAGTGCCGAAGGTTTTTTTTTTTTTTTTTTTTTTTTCTTTTCTTTTCTTTTCTTTTCTTTTTTTTTTGGGGCTATCAGACGGTTCCCAATTGAAGATTTTTTTTTTTTCCTGTAAGATTTTGTTAATCACGATTTTTATCATACAGCCAATTGAACCGTGAAAGAAGCTCCAATTAATATAAATTATCTCGACACCTTCGAATACTTATAACACATCTATTTTGAACGGTTTGGTACTTGATCCCCTTCGTGGGGCTCCACTCTTTAACCTAAGTTTTTTAATGGTTAAATCCTCATGTTTTCAATTGAGGTGGGTGGGGCCCCACTTTGGGGTTCCACCCACAAAAACCCACTGTTTAGGATACCTATTATACCTCTAGGCTAGCCATTTATCTTGCAAGAAAGGCCAGTTGTGGGATTCGATCAATAGCCTACATGGCCAATGAGTATTTGATATGGAGTTAGGGTGGTAGATGCAGAAAGCATACTTTGAGAAAAAGATGCCCATAACTTGTTCAGAAAGTTATTTTTGGCACATCTTGTTCTCTGACCCTTAACTGATTGTAGCCTGGCCTTATTAGATCTGTCTTAGAAAAGTGCATCGTGCCTTGTAATTGGTCGAACAATTCATTTATTATCAGCAGAGGGTGCATGTTCTTGATTGTTACTTGATTCAACTGCCAATAATCTACGCATTCTCAACGAAGGGTCCTTCTTGATGAAAAGAATCGGTGCTTCCCACGGTGAAATGATCAATAGCCCCAAGTGCAAGGCAGCGATGTAGTGATAACCCGGTGAGTCCAGGGTCGATCTATGGGGAGCGAAAAAGAAACAACTAACTCCTACCTGTCCTATGAAAAATCTAAAACTTGCAAAAATAAAATCTACACAAACCCAATCTAATATATTTAAATTTAAATTAAATTACACCAATTATAGCCTATTAAAAAGTCCTATTAAAAAAACCTAAGCTAATAATCCTAAACCAATAAACTATGTCACTATAAGAAGAGATAGAAAAACCGATTTCATAAAAAAATCAGAAAATCAGTAATTAAATAAATAAACATCAGAATGTGAATCATGTAGTTCAAGAGTCCGAATCAGTTGTTTTTTATATTAAAAATACGTACGGTGTCAATTCAAGTTCCTCCCGTTAGGATAAGCCAAGGCGTGTGTTTAAATTGTTAATTGATGAGAGATTCCACATGACACATGGCTCCAATCAAGTATTTTCATTAATATAATTAGCCCCTAAGCATTTGCTATATACAGGAAAAATAGCAAATTGCATAAACAAATTATAATAATGAGATCACCCCTCCATCTTCATCTTCTACTCTTAAAAAAAATCAAATTTAAGCCTCACAAGAAGAAGGAAGAGAGAGAGAGAAGAGAAGAGATGGGGTGGAAAGAGATTGGGAAGAGAGAAAGAGAGTGAGTGTGGGACGTGTGGGATTTTTGGGACTAGATGGTATGGGCGTGCAACCCCTTGGACTCCCTTTTATTATGTCTTAAATTTCTTGCTTAGCAAGAATTTGAATTTGGGAAGGTTCATTTCTTTTATTCTAAGTTGTAGAGTGTTTTTAGGAAATTTGTCTTTAAAATTTTGAATTTGCTTCTACCTTTGGTTCTTTGACTATCTCCTTCTAATTTTAGGACTCTTCCTTTCTTGCAAACCTCCACACTTGGGCCCGCTTGATTTCTTGAAAAATTCCCAAAATCTGAATTTTCAAAACATTACAATGAAGCTGGGACCCACTTGGGCATGCAACACGTGGGAGAACCCATGTTGGACGTCCCTTCCATCTTGAAGTTATTTCTTGCTTGCTTTCTTTTCTTTCTCCTCTCTTTTCTTCTATAACTTTCCTTGCTTCTTAAGTATTTTGGATTCATTTCCTTCTTTATCTTCAATTCGAGTTTTGATATTTCAAAAATCTTAAAATAAGTAAGGAATTTTGAATTTTTGAAAAAAAGGGACCCACCATGGCCGCCCCTGCCTTGGGATTCATGCCCGATGCGAGATCCTGATTTTTAAATAGGGTCATTAGTCATAATTGTCTTGTTTAGCCTAATTAGTATTGATTAATCATTTGATTTGAGATTTTTTATTCTGAATGACCCCTTTGTGATTTTTGACTTTTAAGGGACTTGCTAGTATTTTGAATAATCCATAGGGGGCTTTGTGCAAATTTTGGATAAACTTCACCTCTTAAGTGAAGTTCGAGCAGATTCTCCCTCTCTCTATCTTTCCCGTCTCTCTCTGGCTCTCTCTCAGACGATCAATCAAGCCAGCCTCTCCCTCTCCAGCTCTCTTCCTCTCATCAGATATCACCATCAATCCACCATCATCACCATCTTCTTCTCCATCTTCTTCCTTGGTCTTTTTTCTTGATGGAGCTTTTGGAAGGGCTTTATCAAGTGGATTTGAGGAAATTCTTAGCGAAATCAGTAGTGACCAGCTTATCTTAGTTTTATAGGCAAGTTTCTGATATGTTAAACATGAATATATATTTTGAATTAAAAAATTTATACTGAATTTCAGATTATTTCAATTAATTTCCAAATTTTAACTCAGATGATGATTTAGTAGGTTTATTGAGAAATTTTATGTTTTTCCTAGAATAAATGATGATTTAGAAGTGGTTTTGAATACTAGAATATGTATTTCCGTGATTCAGAGAAGGATGAACTAGAACAAACCTTGAAAAGAGAAATCCCAAAACTGGGATTCTTGAAATCCCAATGTACCCGGTTGGCCGGCCACACATGATTCGTAGTCAGTTGCAGTTACTGCAACTGTAACCCATCTATATCGAACTTCCTTTATATCAGGTCGACCGGAGAATAACCAGGTTGACCAGACACAATGCAGGTTACCTATGATGTCGACCAGATACACTGTATTTTTCCAATTTGGCACCATGTTTGAACTTTATCAAAATCAGTTTGCAAGATGTTTCAGTTAAAACTAGAATTAGAATTTGGGTAATTTTATCAACAACTAGTCGTATTAGATATAGACTTTGGTGACATACTAAAAAGAATGATGGTATCTACACCAGCAACTCCCAATAATGAATCATCTCATCATACCCCTAATGAAACAGGATCATTATTAATATGAGATGAATCGTGACCACAAATCACCAACCACAAAGTGCAATCCAGAAAGTGATGGAAATTTGGTGCAGTCGACCTAAAAATGATATTAAATGTCATGCACCCACCCATGTTTGGAAAGAAATGGTAGGACCCACCAAATATGATCAAAATGACACTCAGAATTGTGGAGATATAGTTGGACTAACCCCGACAACATAAATATGGTGCACCCTGAGAGATAAAAATTTCACAAGAGTGTCAAAAGGATGAAAGCATGGTGAGACTACTTCAAATGATAGGATAACCTATATTTTCTTATTCTTGTTTGGTTAGGAGCAAATAAAAGGAAATAGAAAGAAAAATAAAGAGAAGTCATGGCAATGTACCTGGTTATATTTCATATCCAGTTTTTTTTCATCCAGTTCTAATTGAATCGAACATGAAATTTGAGATTTTTTTCTTTGGATATTTCTAAGGTCTTTGACCCAATAGGACTAATCTCCCAGGTGTCCCCCTGCTAAACCCACGTAACCATTCAACGGGCAAATTTGGGGCTATTTTGAATGCAAGATGTGCAGAGCAAACCCACGCCGAATACCATGCCACTAACTCCCAAGTGGGTTTTTTCTGCATTAGATATGATTCAGTGTTCTTTAATTGTTGTTGAGGCTGTGTGCAAGCATTTGATGTTGTAGTGAATTTTCTCTTTATCTTAGAATTTTGCGGATGATTGTGAAAATTAATGAACTTGCTTACAAGTTGATATTTTTTTTCCTATTTGATATTCAGAGGTTTATTGGGTAACATAAAATGCATCTCTATTTATATCATCTACTGCTGTGCTAATTGATATATACCACTGAAATATGTTGTTTTCGCATACATGGCAGTTTATTTGATTAGCACGAACACTCTCTGTCCTTAGTGCATCTAGTGAGAAAGTTTAAGTATAAGATGACACTAGCATAGTATCTCGTGCTGAGCATGAGTATGTTCATTGAAATCAAATATTCATACATTGGAAAATAAGCATTGACTTGAATGACAACCAAAATACGATGCACAATAGTAAATTTTTAGAAAGAAAAAATATGACCACACTTATTTTCACAATTGAGAGTAGGTAAAGTATATGAGAAGTGATATAGAATAAAATGAAAAAATATGCAGAAATGTAATAGGAGATGTGGATAGAAAAGAGTTTTTACCAAAACCAAAAGAGGAAAGTGGGGAATAAACATGGGTAATCATATGAGATAAAATAGGTGTTGCATGGGATAAGAAGTGGATAGTTAAAAGAGATAATGGAGGAGAGAAGAATAACTTAAAGTCAAAATTACAACCAATGGTCAAATTAGATTGAAAAGGCTTCACTTTAATATAGTATAATTAGATCAATGTTGGAAAATTATAAGATAGAAAAAGAACAAACTTTTTTTAAGTTTTTATGTAAAATAAAAAGAGATTAAAATAAGTTTAAGTAATTCCTTTTACATTTAAAAATAGGTACTTAAATAAAAAAAAAGAAAACAGCGACAACTCCTAGTAATAATAGATGGATGCTTGTTATTAGTGAAGTATGCCCAAAAGCATAAAGGCTAAGGACAAGTTTTAAAGATTATCTGAGAGGAACTTGTTTTTATTTGGTGTTGGGCCTACCATTTGATTGATTTCTTGTAAAACGCATAAAAAAATGCAAAATAGATAATGTAAAAATAGAAGAGAAAAATGTAAGCCAACTTCACCGGGTCAAAACAGACTTTCATAATAAAATCAAGTCATAGGTCTTGATCAACTTTTCTGTATGTATTCTCATTCATACCAGCCTTAAGTATATACTAGTGGGGTCTCAAATAAGAAATCATACAAATAATTTGGTGCATATTTCTCTCTGTAACAATTGTGACAACATGTCAAACCTATAATGTTAATAGGCCGGCCTTTAAGATATTAACTACTTAAAAACAATGGTTTCTAATATCAGTGTTAGGACATAGCTTACTCTACTTGAGACCAACATAAGCTTAAAAATTTGTGAAAATATTAACAATATGATGCATTTCAAATGTAATCAATTTAAACGGTGGGCTTGACTTCAGTAAGAGTGAGATTCAATCCCACTAATGTTGGGCCAACAGTTTTGTCCGACTTGAATCAAGGAGGGGATGCCACAAATTGGCTTTCGATGATCCCAAGTTTTGGCTTGTATGTTATAAGACAAGGACTAGACCAACTATTACCCATCGAGTAGAATGTTAATCAATTAGGAAAAAACAAATGCAAAAAATGAACATATTGGAAAGGTCAATGTAGAGATAGATGTGTGATAAAATTAGTAAAGAGAAAATAATGAAGACATTTAAGAGGCAGCATCAATGGATGATAAATCCTGAAAAACTCATTTGAAAGAGTTTGTATATGTCTGACGCAAGCCAATCCAATTAAAGTATGCATGAGCAAAAATCCCTCTATGCAAGTCGATGACCCTCAAGGAAAAGGAGTAGATTAAAGAGGACATGAATTGAAGTATTAAGGTTAGATCCAAAGAACTGTAACATAACCGAGAATTTGGCCTAGGCTAGAGTTGTGAAACAAAATTCATGTGGCAGACCCAACATAGTTGGGACAACACTTTAATGATGATGTTATAAAATATCCTGGTCAGATATTAAGGATTTGAAGAGAGATTTTCTTTAATCACTAAATCTCTTCAATCAATTACCACTATAGAGAGAAATTACGATATGTTACAAGAGGTCTTGCTCACTTATTAAAAAAATCGAAGAAAGACGAGGAAACCGAAGAGATCCTATTCAACTATATATAAAAGGAAATCTTCTACTCAACTGGATGGTAGGCAGTCAGGTATCTTATTATAAGGAAATCAAAATCTTATACTTGGGTAGTCATACATCTTACAAGGAAACCTGTTCTCAAATGGAGATGGCTTGAAGCATATGATCTCATAAGGAAATTAAAATCTTGTACCCTATCTCCAAAAATAAAATATCATAGGTAAAGGCACCGTATTGTATACTCAATTGGAATTGGAATACTAAAACAAAATTGAAAAACAGTCAAAATCAGTCAAAATTAAAATAAGGGTGGTCAAAGCCATTCGCTTCCGTGTGTAATAACTCTTCAAATGACACGCATCAATCGGCATTTCACTATAGCAATCCACAAACAACTAGCTTTGAAGGTCATAATTCTCGTAAGTGGGATTGTGCAAGACAACATTCAAGTGATATTAGATCTTATACTTAATTCTACAGCTCGTTAACAAATTTAGAGCCAGAACAAGCATATCTTGGGTCCAACCCACTTTGCGCATAAACTGAGTGCAACCCTTTTTGAAGCCCTGATAGTTCATGGGAAAAGTCATTGACTCTTTTTCGAGCTTGTAATCCTATAATTAGAACTAATTAACAAAAAGAGAGAGATATATAGGGAAGCAAAACTAAACTAAGCTAAAGACTAGAAGCCAGAATTTTCTATGTATTCCATTTTTTTTTTGGGGAAAAAAGATAAAACCTGATTTAAAGTTTAAAACTGAAGTAGAAGATGATGGCTGATTAATATATTTTTAGCCCCCACAAAAAAAAAAAGAAAAAAAAAAACATATGACAAAATCAACGAATACATCTAGAACTACAAACATTCTCCATTTTCAAAATACCATATTGCAATGAAAATTTTAAAAGCCTGCAAGATTACCCAAGGAATGGGTATAAGGGGTGCTGTTTTTATCTTGGCGGTAGAGGAAGATGAGATTTTGTCATCCCCGCCCATGCAACAATAGCAACTGCGAGAATTGCCTACCCTAATATGTCATACTTGAGATTGCTGCATTCCATTTTCTTAGATACCTGAGAAAGAAGAATCAGACAATAATTTCAATAATGCTTGAGCACACTCCTAACACCGATTTAAAATATAAAAAAAAGTAAGCATCAACCCATTGGTGATTAACATAAACCAATAGAAAGTCCAACCGATGATTGCACGGAAAAGAATAAAATAATCCTTAACAAAAGAGCATCTGGCATCCTAAGGCCTTAAATATGTACAAGTGGACAAATGATAGGGTTATCTCAACCATTGACCCAGTGGTGCACCATGGATAAATCGATAGACTATTCAAACCCCATGAAGGACAACCTAAATATACAAGGTTCGGGAAAAATACAACTACCATTCATGTTCAACATGATACAGGCCAAGTACTCAATGACTATAATCTTCCAATATGGTTGATTTCTTTGTGGCAAATCTACATTCACAATGGGATTTTTTTATAACATAAATCCACAATGGGATCCACTAGATGAACTGTCTGGACACTTGGTTCATGGTCTATAATGTGCCAATTAAAATCCTAATGGTGCTTTGGATCCTCTGTTCGAGGATGTTTTAACTCCATTGACATCATTGCCAGAGGACGTGACCACGACGAGTCCAAATCTATATAAATTTTTTAATCAAGAAAAATCTATGGTATGTAATGAAGTATATGTTCCATGACCCTTTACGTGGGTTGCATTACTAGTTAAAGTATCCAAGGCAACTAGCTTTTTTTTTTTTTTTTTTTTTTGAATGATGGCAGCTAGCTTATTTCTTTTCAAAGTAGGCAAGGGGTTGTTTGTTTGCACCCATTACACATAAACACGTTTGTTTGCTTCCGTACATCACAAGCGTAAATGAGGTGTTAAAATGGTGTAGATGAGGTAATTTACATATGAAAATTTTCACACCAGAAAAGGTGTGAAAGTGTTTCACTTCTCTTTGGCTAGAATGGCGCCATAATAAGTCTTGCCTGGGATAGATAGTGGTGTCAAACCTTGGAACCATCTTTTAGTTTTTGCAACTCTTGTGGCCCCAGATTTTTAACCCAAACCGTTTAGTTTTTTATTGACTCATTAAACCCCAAAATGTTTAGTTTCCTGTCTCAAATATTCACAGATTTTGATACGCAATGAAAAATTTTCGTATGTAACCCAAACCACTCAACATTTACTCATGTGAACACTGTGCTTTCAAACAAACATAGTAATGTGTCTCACACGAGTGAATTTCACAAATGTAAATTCACAGGTGCAAATCTTACATATGTAAACACATTTGCATATCCCATGTGTGAAAGGCAAGCAGCCCCCAAAAAGAAAAGGACCGGCAAAGAAATCAGACCTTCACATTCAAAGCAGATGAACTTGCTGCTGCTGCTGCCTGTTGAATGAGTCCTTGCCTCCGAATCTCTGAATGCAACTCAGGAGTCTTGAAGAAAATGATGTCAATGATAGTAAGATCTCAAATACAGTAATCTACAAAGGTGAAATAAGATTTCAAATAAAGTGGTTTCCAAAAGTTCAGAGAATATTGTGGTTATTTTCTTTAAGTAACAGGACACAAGCCTACAACTTCGTCATTGCTACAATGAAGAATGGTGTGGTTATTTAGCTATACCAAACAACAATCTATTCTATAGATAAATGCCCTACACAAATTAGATACAAATGCCGTAAAAAATATTTTCCTTAATAGATAAAACAAAGTCATCAATTAGGGGTAACATCAATAGGAGATAAAATTAGGGAAACCCGTTTGAGATGGTTTGGGCATGTCCGATGCAGTCCGGCAACAACGACAGTAAGAAAAGGTTTGGCTTTTCAAGTTTATGGCCTACCAAGGGGAAGGGGTAGGCTGAAGAGGACTTGGATGGATGATGCAGTATGGAAGGCCCAGGGTTGCTCGATCGCGGATCTTGGCTATGTTTTGGAGGTCGTAAAAATAGATTTGAAGAAGTACAACTTATCTAAGGATTTGGCTCAGGATATATCGAAACGGAGAAATAGAATTCATATAGCCAACCCCAACATAGTTGGGACAAGGCTTTGATGATGATGATGAAATAAATAGTCTCATATAAGAGTAATCATGTTTTCAGTATCTCGTGCAGTAATATGGTCAAAATAGAAAGAATCATAGATATATGGAGAGGAAACAAAATTACAGACATGTGGACCACCAAAATAAGGAAAAGATAAATGGGTTTTTGCTGTCACATGGATCATTAGAAGAAGAAAAACTTATTCATACATTGGTACTTTATGTGTACATCATACCTTATACAGATCTGTTTTGTTCTCTTTTGCAAAACCATAATATGATGTCTAACGTAAATTTTTAATTTTACCCAAGAGATTAGCCCTTCTACTGTAGGCATTATTTTTTTTTCTCCCTTCGTTTCTGAAAAAGAATTAAGAGACATGAATGGTAATCATTTGAGCCGACGAAATTAGCAATATTATCCGTGAACGTATTGAACAATAATAGAGAAGTCAAGATTGTGAATATCGGCATTTAGTTACAACGTTGTTTTTTCACCTCAGGGTTCATCTGTGTTTAACAATTTCCATGTGTTAACATTTGCACATGCGAATAGGTGCTTTTATTTTTACATATGGAAGTTAATGGAATGTAAGATGCAAAATGCGTTCTTTTCATTGAGTTTTATCCACACCTTATACCCTTAAATGTATGCCTCCGTCCTTTCATTATCACCATGGGCCCCAAAGAACACTTTTTGAAAACCTATGATACCTAGATACGGATACGAGTACAAACACAGATATGGAGATCAGAGTTAAGACTTTGCACTTTTGAATACTTAGGATATGGATATGAATACGTGTCCTAGTTTTTTCTTTAGATTACTTCATGAATTAATGAGTTATCATTGTTAGCTTTCCTTTCTAACAAATTTTTTTTTTTTTTTTTTTTTTTTTTATGTTGAGACATAAGAAAATTAGAAGAACTATATGAAATAATGAACTTGGTAAGTAGGATATTCTAAACCTGTGCACTTGCAGTATCGGATATCGATACGAGTGTCATATCGGTCTGACATGAATATGTTGGGCTTGTATAAGTCTTCGAGTATCACAATAAAAAACTGCATTAAACCCCTCTAGGCTAAAACAAAAAAAAAAAAAAAAAACACAAGCACACTCACGCGTAATCTCTTCTTCCTCCCAACAAAAATATGCATATATCAAATAAACCATCTCTCTCTCTCTCTCTCTCTCTCTCTCTCTCTCTCTCTCTCTCTCTCTCTCCATTTAATAACTACAAATATCGCCCTTTGTTTTTTGGGCCTTTTGAAAGCAGTATATTCCTCTTATACTGTACAGTTCTTTTGAGCAATGAATTACAGTGACCATTTTAATAATAATAATATTAATAACTACAAATATTTGCTGCCAATTTTCAAGGTTTTGATGGGGCTCTTGATGGATTTTGTTGGGAGTTTGATGGGCTTTTCTTGGTGGTGTTGATGAGGTTTTTGACGGCTTCAAATGAATCTCAAAATAGACTGCAATCTTAATTTGTGGTGATGATATTTTTCAAGTCTGTCACTGTACAAATTTATCATTTTTAATTTTCTTCTAATTGCTGATTGTAGTTATTATTTAAGGATGTAGTGCTAAATTAGCTGAGAGAGTCTAACAGAAGACCATGTTGCTATGTTTGCTGATTGTCGGTATTTACTATTGCATTTAATTGTAATCGAGATTGTAGAATGCTTGCACATTTTCCAAGACCGATACTATATGTTGCTTTGACATTGACCGAAGCAACCTTGAGTGAATTGAATCTAGGAGAAATAGCTGAGAAGGCAACACGAGCTTCCTTGATCATCAACAGCCTAATCGATACCACTGAGAGAGAGAGAGAGAGAGAGAGAGAGAGTCCTAAACTTTTAATTGGTATTTGGTACTATTGACGGGGCCTTTTTCATTCGTATATGTATTTGACGGTTGCCTGGGCTCTTATATGATTTTTAGGGATGTGCTGTGTGTATTGATTTTAGAAAGATATGTGCCTAATGAAAGCAATGTACCTAGAGATTTAATTGAGTTGGTTTAAAATAAAAGGAGTGTCCCAAGAGGTTATAATGAAATCATTAAAGACATATATGAGAGAGTGGTAACGAGTGTGAGAACTAGGGTTTTAAAACTTGCTTGAGTTTGATGCAACTGGATTGGACTCATCCATGGCCAAGTCACTTCTAAACTATGATACCCGGTTACTTGTACAAGCTCAACGTATATACGGCACCTGTATTGGTACCTGATACTGCGCCTATACTTCTAGGGAACAAGTTTAACATATCATACTTATAAAGTCATTTATTTCTTATAGTTCTTTTAATATTTTTACTTCCCACAAAAAATGCTAGAATGGGACGAAATCAATGATAATTTCATTGATTCAAAACTGATCTAAAGAAAAAATTAGGGTACCGGTATCCATATCCGTGTCCTAGATTTTCAAAAGTGAGGAGTCATATCCCCGATCTTCGTATTAGTGTCCATATCCATATCCGTATCTGGGCATCATGGCTTCTAAAGGGACTCAACTGAGTACATCTGTAGCTTGAAATTATTGTTGTTGCAGCATTCATATGAAGAGAAATGACTTTTTTTTTGGTGAAAGAGAAAAGAAAAGACTTTCTTTTTTGCATAAGAGAAAGCACTTACATCTGTAATCCCTACACTAAGAGAGAGAGAGAGAGAGAGAGAGAGAGAGAGAGATTATGATGGTGCTTAGTCACTTATCAAAAAGAGAGGAACACCAAATGAAATACAGTGTAACAAGTGGAGGATTCATATACCCCTATGATGTCTGTTTTGTTGATACATTGCTTTTATTAAATAAAAAAAAAAGTTCAGAATGCAACTCGGCCAAGTCAAATCAGATGGGCCCAGTCCGAGTCCAACTCCGGTATTTTAAACCCTGTTGAGAACCACTTGTGGCGAGACAAATGCATTTCCAGTGACATAGGTTTGCATCGGGGTTAGCTTTAAGCCATTATCTATTCAGACTGATTATGGACGAGTTAACTACTCATATTCAAGATGACGTACATTGGTGTATGTTGTTTGCAAATGATATGGTGTTGGTAGATGAATGAAGAGATGGTGTCAAGGCAAAACTTGACTGAAGGGGAAGGCTTTAGAATCCAAAGGCTTTAAAAAGAAGTCTCATAAAGACAAAATATAGGAATAGCAGTTTCAATGGGGCTGTGAAAAGTGCTAAAACTACTATGAGGGTTGCAGTGCAAGAGATAACACAAAGATTCATGTTGATATATTGGCTCCTTAATTAGTAAGGATGGAGAGATTGAGGAAGATGTTGAACATAAGATAAGAGCAAGATGGTTGGAGAGGGCAATTGCTTCTAGAGTGCTTTGTGATCAGCATATACCAACAAGATTGAAGAAAAAGTTTTACACGACAGCGATTAGACCAAGAGTAAAATGTTGGTCAATCAAGAAGCAACATATGTGAAAAGTAAGGGTAGTAGATAATAGAATGTTGAAATGGATGTGTGGTAGAAATAGGAAACATGGAATCAGAAATGAATGCTTTTAGGACCATTTATAAGTGATAAATTAAGAGACTAATTTGAGATAGTTTGGACATTGTCCAATGTAGGAAAACAACGATGCTGTTAAGAATTTTTTTTTCTATGCATGTTGATGGCCCACAAAAGAGAAGGGGTAGGCCGAAGAGGACATGGATGGTTCATGGTAGTAAGAATAGGTATGCAGAAGTGCAACCTATCTAAGGATTTGTCTCGAGATAGATAGAAATGGAGAAACAAAATTCATTTAGCCAACTCCAACATGATTGGGACAAGGCTTTGATGATGATGGCGATGCAATGTTTGATGAAATGTCTACTAGTTAGTTTCATTTCTCTTATATTATATGTTGGAGGATGTTTTGTGTATAAGATGTATCATGCAAGTCCCCACAAAATTTATTGTAAATCCTCATTGACCTTACAAATAAATAAATAAAAAGAGCACAAAACCAGATATTGCGCTGCTGTAGTTAGTTAATTTAAGCATAAAAACATAAACCTACATTCTGTGCTGTCAAGTATGGTAAATAAATTATAGGTCTAGTGATTCCATTATTGTAAATTGTTCAAATAGTTGGCTTGTTGATGTTGATTTAGCTCATCAAGATTGACAAGATGCATTTGAGATTCATTAAAACAATGGGTTGTCAGTGTGCATCTGACAATGGCGACAACCTAATTGATTTGATGGCACTACAAGGCTACAACAATCATGCTGGAAGATGTTTGTCGCCCTTTTTGCTTGACTTATGAAGCAATAATCTTTGAAAGTGCTCATGGGTGGAGCCAGGCCTAACTAAGGATTAAGTGATAGAAACCCCAAAGCCCAGCCCGGCCTGACCATGAAAGGAATGCATTTAATTTAATTTAATTAGTCCAAATGATTGCTAGAATGCCCACAAAATTGATAAAAAACCCAGTTTGGCCCGGCTCGATTGACTAAATGTGCAAGCTCAGGCCTGACTTTTACGGCCCTTGTGTGAGATCCTACCTACCTGGGCTTGCCTATCTTGTTTATTACCTTGTTTGTCTTCTAGGGGGCTTGGACTACACTAAGACCCACATCGAAAATATCCAAGTCCTGACCATGGGCATATAAGGGCCTGTTTAGCATCATTCTTGTGCTGTTCCCATTTTGTGCTTAAATCAGGTTGTGCTCAGATCGGATTGTGCCAAGAATATACTCTGTAGAACTTGTTTGGAAACATTATATTAAACTAGTTGGCCCTGCACGTGCATAGAACACAGTATTACATTAAGATAATCTAAACAAACAAAGGGCTTAAAACATGAATTCATAGTAATGAAAATAAAAGGCTAATTGGAACACAAGATACCTTGAGACAACATTTCACTTGATCAATAAATGAATAGAAACACAACTGGATTTTTACAAACCTATAATGTGTTGAATGCGAATGATATCCATCTTCGGGCATAGGATTCAAGTCTTGAGAAGGGGTGATCTCGTCAGTTTGTGCTGATAAATTAAAAGATGGAACTGTAAAGTGGATGAGATCAATAGTTACAATCAAGAAAAAAAATTTGATAACAATTATATCATAATGGCAACTACAGGACATGTCTTGATATTCAACTTCGCCTAAAGCCATTATTCTGCCCGAAGAACTTGTCTTGTCTTATCTGCATTCTTTCTTCTTCATTGTGAAGCTCTTAGTGTCGCATCCTTATTTTCACTTCTATAAACCTTTGTTCTTCCTGAACACAGTAGAAACATCATTAAAAAAAAGAAAAGAAAAAGAAACCTTTTTATTATTTCTGCAACATTTGGAAGCTTTCTCCTAATACTTGAGTGGAAATAACTTAAGGTGAAACAAATCTTACAATTTGTTCTTTGCTTATTTCCAATGCTGTCCTACACTTCGATATTCGACTGCATAGTTGAAGATTTTGCAGAAGGGGCAATTAAATTCAAAAAAGCATAGCAACAACTGATATCCAACCCACTAGAAAAAGAAGCAGAACATACGAGCCAAAGAAAATTCTTAATTAAGAACTTAAAATGAACAAACATAAAAAATGATATTGTGTAGGACGAGTAGAATGAGGAGGCTTCATCTGCAGAAAACAGTCTGCCGGTGGTAGTGCATTAAAGCACAACAATATGGATTAAATTTCCTTATCCAAAGTAAATGGAAAAGAAACAAAAAAGAGCATACCTATACATATCCCTTTCATGCACCATAGTGAGCAATTGACACTTGGATGATACTTAAAGAAGAAAAGGGAGAAAACATATATCAGAGCATTTTCAACATAATTATCCAAGAATATCTACTCTACAAGCTGGGAGAAAATAACAACTTAAGAAAATCACCGCATAATTTACCATTTCTAATAATATTGAAATAAAAGAATATACAAATTTCTACTATAAAAATGTAAACAACCTTTCACCAAATTGACAATCTAAAAAAAAGAAAAGAAATCTGAAACATTCCAGATAACCCTACTCATTTCATTTGAATCAAAAAACAACTACTGATGCTGCGTGGAATTTGAATGTACACCAAAACAGAAAGCATTTTGAATGTTTTATCGAAATTGATGATTATTTGTTCATTTGAGTGTTTTGGAACAGAGATTCAAGCACATAAGCATATTCGGTCAGTTGGAACTTTTCCACATTTGCAACCTTAACCATTATCATTGCTTAGTGATGGCACAAAAAACACCAAGAGAAAATCCCATTGTCATTTCCACACCATACCACATTAAAAAGAATTTGCAAACATTCTGAATATTTTATCAAAATGGATGGTTGTATGCTCCTTTTGAGTGTTTTGGAACAGAAATTTAACCAAGGTAGGTCAGAGTGGGTCCTGAAGCCGGTGGAAACTGCAAGAAACCAGTTATCCATGGTGAAAAGTTCTCACCTGAAATAAGGACAAGAATGAGAATCGAAAGAAAAAGGAGGAAAGAACGGAGGCCAAAAATACAAACGCTATAGAAATATTAGCTTTTCTCAAATGCTTTAGAGAAACAAATTTTCCAAATAACTGCAAGATCCTAGATTCAAGAACTTAAATCTTTGAAATCCAAATACAAAAACATCAAACTAAATTATGAAGTAGAGATATGCAAATTACCGACTAGAAAGCATATGGGGTGTTCTTCAAGATCAACCGCAGGCTCTAGATTTTAGAATCAGGTTCCTCAGAGTCTTATCTGTTGGCTTTTGAAGAGAAGCTCGGTATTGTGTGTTGGAATTATTGTCAACACATTGTCACATGAGTACAACACAGAATGCCTTAGCTCGGCACAGAACAGGATGCCTCAGCTCGGCACAGCAAATGATGCCTTAGCTCGGCACAGAACAGGATGCCTCAGTTCGGCACAGAACAGGATGCCTCAGTTCGGCACCGCATAGAATGCCTCAGTTCGGCACAACACATGATGCCTCAGCTCGGCACAGAATGCCTTAGCTCAGTTAAGGTAACAAGGAAGCAAGGAGATCGGTAAAAGAAAGGAGATCGGTAAAAGCAAGGAGATCGGTAAAAGAAAGGAGATCAGTAAAAGCATTGAGCCCGGCCATGATAGCTCAGTTCGGTAAAGCATCAAGCGTTGAGCCCGGTTAAAAGCGTCAAGCATTGAGCTCAGTCAAGCACTGAGCAGCTCGGTAAAGTCTTTCATGCACTAAGCAGCTCGGTAAAGCGCAAAGCTCGTTCAAGCACTGAGGTCAGTAAAGTGCAGAGCTCAAAACAGATAGTTGCGCGCGCGAGAAAGAACAGGGGATCTCTTCTAATCCTTGAAGGAGTTTACAAAACAGAAACTTGCATGAGAAAAACTAGGGATCTCTTCTTATCGTTGAAGGAGTTTCCAAAACCTCTCCTAGTCTTTTTGCAATCACGAATTAGGGTTGGCAAATCATATAAAAAAGGTATGCTAGGGATCGTTGAAGACATACACAGAAACAGAGAAAGACGAGCAGAGTTTTTTTCTGCTTTATTGGAGTTTGTTTTCTCTGCAACAATGGGGCTAGTTGCTTTCTTCATGGAGTGACGTGCAGTTTATGAAAAAGCAAAAGGAGCCTAGAACAATAACTGCTGTGTAGTGAGAGGTAAATTCTAAATAGTGGTGTGCAAGTTTTTCATTGTGGGTTCCTTGTTTGGTTCCACTGCATCCGAGATTGTGTTGAATTGTTTGGATCAGACAAATATTGCAGGATATACAGATGTTTGGTTTTGGCTGATTGAAAATATTGTAAAGCATCTGCGTATGCTATATTTTTGTATTGAAATTCTATAAGGCATCTGCGTATGCCATTGGGATATTATTGTAGGACACCTGTGTGTGTCATAAATTCTTTATATCCTTGTAATCGCTCAAGTAGGTGCTTGAGTGTAGGGGTTGGTGCTCCTGTCCGTTGGTGCGGGTGAAGTTGTAAGGGGTTGGTGCTCCTGGCAGTTGGTGTTGCTAAAATAGTGGAAGTGCATTCTTTGTGCACCGTGGATGTAGCCTAAGGGTGAACCACGTAAAAACTTTTGTGTCGTGGTTGTGTGATTGATTGATTGCATATAAAATTTTTAAGACAGACACTGATTCACCCCCAGTCTCAGTGTCCGTGTGGGGTCAACATTATCATCCACATTCTTTAGCTGATACACACTTTGAGGCCATGCGAAACTTTTATACAAAAAAGAAAAGCTTTTCTTTTGCCCAAATCAGAAATGTACAAAGTTTATTTTAAAAAAATAGGAAATAACTATGAAAGACAAATATACCATTATTTTAATGGTAGAGACATACCTCACTAAGAGCATACAAACATCCATCATTATTTACAAATCCTCCCATCCAAACCTTGCGTTTGTCAAACCAATACATGTTAGAAATTATGCAATTTGAAATCACATAACTCAATAATCTCCATTTTATCAAATTGATTTAAAAAAGGATAAAAACAACATCTCTGGTTCCAATTCCTATTTTGAACAATGCCTTTTACAACCATTTAAAAATAAGAAAGAAATTCATGTCAACATTTGAGAAAACCATAAAAGAAACTGTATCAATTAAAACCCAACATATTCATGAACAGAGAGCAAGGACATATTCTTGATCATCATTCTTATTTTCTGGATGAGCAACATTAATTTATTCATTAAAGAAACTACATGGGCCATAGATTGCCTTCGAAGAAAGATACAAAACACTAACTTTTTGCTGTTGATGAGGAAGGATGTAAATCATTACCCAATGCTTCATCCACCTTTGTACGCTAAAGACACCATTTGTAAGGGCTTGCTCAAGATAATTCACATATGCCATTTTTTTTTACCCATTTCACATATGCCATTTCTTTGGTGCATATGAACAAGTTGTATGAAACTGACAATATAAGTCCCTATAAAGAAAGCAAAGTAAAAGAGGACAAAAACAGAGCATATATTCCATTAAATAGTTCAATGCTCTTATGAACAAGACAAGATCTTACAATATACAACTGGAATGAATAGGATAAAATAAATGAATGCAGCTTGAAACAGAAATCAATATCTACTTCTCAATTTGAAATATGTTAACTTTATCTAGGCAAAAAAGCCAATCATTGACGAACCTTGAGCATATTATTTATATTTATGGATTATGGTTTTCGATGAGATGCGACTATTTAGTTTGGTTGAGTCGGTGTCTCAATGAAATAAGAGTGTTTGTCAATTTTTAAATTTATAATTTTAACCGCCCAGGTGATATGTTGGTTGGGGCCAAAAGACGATTTCTTAGCAAGGTTATCAATGAATCAAAGATGATCTTAATAAGCTTTTTTTTTTTTTTTTGAGTTCTTATCCTCTTAAATTTGTTTGGTTATGTTGTTAAACCTTTTTTCAATTTTCAGTCTGTTTCATCCTTAATTTTTATTATTTTTTTTATAGGTAAAGCTACTTTTTATCATTTAGTATTTTCTTGACTCTCCTAATTAATATCAAATAATATGTTTATATAATCCAAATCAATGAGCATACTTTCTTTTGTTCTCATATATTATTTTATTGTTACTTATTTGGTGAAGAACATTAGATATTTTAAATGAAACAAGGCCATTAGATACAAGAAAAATAAATAATAAATGAATATAAATATATCAAAAAATATGTTTTATAATTATGATCAATGGATATGCTTTCTTTTTTGTTGTTTTATTTGTTATTACTTATTTGGTGATGAGGATTAGAAATTTCAAGCAAAACAAATGCAACTAATTGTTAACAAATTGAAGGGGCTCTTATTTTGAAGTTAGTCACTTATCTGATTTAAACTTACAGAGATTGATATCTATTATAAAAAAAAATTAATTTTAAACTTTTATATAATTTTTTTATGTTATGAATTATATTGGCACGGGCATATTTTGCTAGTATAGGATTATAGGTGTTTATTGAGCTCATGATCAAAGTAAAATATCATCTTAATCAAAGAGTTGTTTGGACCATTTGTTAAGTAATTTTTTTTTTAATCTCGAGATTTTTGTGAGTTTGGCATGAATCAAATCAGTTTTGCACACGAGAAGTTGGGATTTTTGCGACTATTTAAGCCTAATCCAACCCAAAGGGGTAGCTTAGTTAGCCTAGGGCCACGGTTTGTACCCGGAGGTTATAGGTTTGAAACTGTGCTACCACAATGGGGTTATAGGGGAGTTTACTCAGGCTTCCCTTTAGGCCAGGAGGGATTAGTCCAGCCCAAAGGATTGAGAACTCTCCGATAGCAAAAAAAATAAAATAAAATTAAGACTAACCCACTTTTGATAAAAAATTTCTGATCCTGTTACATTTCGGGGTAAAATATGAGGACCAGTTTTTGGCAATGCCTATAATATATCAAATAACAAACCGAAATCGACGCATCTTTAACTTCAATAGGACCCCATTTCCAGATCTTATAATGTGGTTCATGTAATATCCACGACGTCACCGCCTGCCCAGAGCAGACAAAAACTGACCTGACTCGCATAAGTAACACTGCTAGGAGAATCTGACCTACAATAAAAACAAGTCAATTAGGTCAACGCACTCAACCACCTAACCCATCCAAATGGGTTGGTTCGGGGCCAACCCACATTATACATAAATCCATTGAACAATTTGATGCTTCACTATTTTGACACTCACAATAGTTTATTCTATATGGAGTGATGAAGTTGTGTTGGGCTTTCTTCTTTTGGCCTTCAATATAACTCAAAGATAGCCTCAATATGTGAATGGATTGGGGCTTGGGTCACTTGGGTTGGATTAAATGGGCTGACCCTTATTGAATGTGGGTTGGGATGGGTTGACCCTTAGTGGTGCAGCTTGAAGTTAGTTGACCTGTTTTAAAAATTGGTCAAATACGATTTAACCTCAATCCTTCGTATTCCTTGTCAATCAGATCCATTTCCTAGGGGTGGGTTGACCTGCAATGGTGCAGGTTGAAGTTAGATGACCTGTTTTAAGAATTCATTGACTTGATCAGCGGTAGACCCCGCACCCACGTGATTAGACAAACCCCTTAGATAATATATCAAAAAAATTCATTTTAATATTTTACGTCTTCACTTGGCCATATACTGCATCACGCAAACGAAAATCCTGGGTCCGCCATTGGATCTAACACCAACCCTGAGATATTCCTTGTTAATCAGATCCGTTTGCCACCCCCAACCCCTCTTCTCATGAACTCTGTTCAATTTTATGCTGTTGGAACCTTCCTTACCATAGAGTACAATCTTTAAAAAATAAAAAATAAAAAATCTATGGTTGGCTATGATAGTCTAATGGGGCTGATTGTTACATGACCCTTACAAGTGAAGAGAACATTTCATCTATATATTATACTTTTGCCGAGCTAATTGATTATATGACCCTCATATGTTAAGAGACCGTTCAATCTATTCTATTTCTGCCCCATAGGAATGCTAGGCATGCAAGGTATTAGGATTGCAATTTGAATTTGGTCGGTTGCGATTTATTCTACTATAGAGAAAAAAGTTTATCCTACTTGTGCCTTCTGACGCCGGTAAATAAACACATACAAATTGTACTATCGAGGATCACATAATCTTTAAGAGGTTGGTTGGGTGGTCAGGACCACGGTTCCTCCCTCTCCCAGTCTTGGTATCGACCCTGGGGTTCCCCTTCTTCAAGAATCAAAGGTTGAGTCTACTAGTGCTCCCACCTAGAACCATATAGGGGTGTTTAGCCACCTTCCGTTTGGGTCCGGAGGGATTAGTCCACAGCCCAAAGGCTTGCAAATCCTTGATAGCAAAGGAAAAGGAAAAATTCCCGCCAACATAAAAGCTGGATCTCTCCCAACTCTCTAAGGAAGTGGGACCGACAAAACTGTTATCCCGAAGAAGAGAAACTTCTCATACGTATCGTATCTATGATCTATCTATAGACACTATTCAATAAGAAGAGATCAGAAGAAGAAGAAATATATGGCGATGGAGACGATCGAGAGGCTAGCAGAGCGAGCAACATCGATGAGAGAATCTCTACAGAAGAGCCAGACCGTCACAACAAACATGGTCGCCATCCTCGGCTCCTTCGATCATCACCTTTCTACCCTCGAAGCCATGATGCGTCCTACTCAGGTCTTTAGTTTTTCCCTTCACAATTCCAAATATTAGGTCTTTTTTTTCTTTTTAAATGTCATTTCTCATTTCTTCCTTCAAAAATATTTTACAAAGATTGCTTGATATGAAAGTCTGTTTTTTTTTTAATTTATTTTTTCTATTTTGATTCTAATTTTTAGGTTAGAAAACATTCGATTCGTGTGTGGGGGCATTTCCGTAATGCCAAGATAGGTCTTGATTTCGGTAAAAGTACCAATTGAGCTTGCCTTGATCTCTGCTCCATATAGCTCAGTAAGAGTACCAGCTCGCACCAAGCTCGGTCTAGTCTCGTTAAGAGTACCAGCTAGTCCCACCTCTGCAACTATGATACTGCGCCCCATCTCGGCCTCGACACCACCTTTAGCTCGGTGATGAGTGTTAAATATTGCATATTTTACTCCTCATTAGTCAGTGTTTTATTAGGATCTCATATGCATATTATTTGCTTTACACATAGATTTTATCATTCTAGCACATTAACGAATTATCGGATTATCATGTATAAATCCAATTATTTATAGCGCATTTTTATGTAATTTCTCTTGTGTAGGTGGACCCCGCGACAACCCCAACCTTCCAGCTAGTGATTCAAGGTATCAAGAAGAGATTTCAATAAAGAAGTTACATGAAGAAATCTTGAATAATTCCAAAATAGGAGGAGAAGACTTTATGGATTAAAGAAGTCATTTTCTAACATGAAGGATTGGTTGGTGTATTGGTTAGAGCTTGGGTTGGTATGGAATAGGTTATGAGTTCAAATCCCAACAATTGCATATTATTATTATTTTTTCCATCCAACTCACCTCTCCACCAATCAAAGCTTGCCATGACACACCTCCAATCCATGTGAAAGCAAATGAGCCAATCAAAAGCCTTAAATGTTCCTATAAATTGGAATGTGTTTGTAGGGCGAGGGGAGATCTTTTGGCAAGTTAGTCTTTTGCAATTTTATTTTTACTTTTAGATTGTAATTAGGAGCTTCTTTGTAACTAATGTAGAGAGAGAGTGTGTAATTGAATATCTTTAATGAAGATTTGGAGCTCTTTCTTGATGTTTAGTGGCTAAAGCTCTTCGATTAGGTTCTCCTTTTGAAGCTAAGTAATGTGATTAGTTCAATTCCACGCATGTTTTAGTTCAAATTCCCTACTTGTGCCTTGATTGATTAGTAGATTTTAGATCTAATTGTGCTAATTCCTCTCATTTCTCATACTCTATCTCTACACTTGATGCTTTGATAATCTCAATTGATGCTTTGTAGTTGGATTAAGTTCTCTCACATAGCATGCTCTAGAGCCTTTATCTTTGATCTTTTGTAGCTTGATTTTGATGATTTATTGTTAGGGTAGCTAGATGATGATTTAGGATCTTGGCCTTTGATTTTCTTTATTTTGATCCTTATTGTTATATCATCCAATCCAATTAGGCAAGAGATTGCTAATTGGATTGTAGATTTGGGAATTGAATTAAAACATGCATTGTTTAAATTAATTACAAACTTAGTGGATTTTGGATTGCCTAATCTCTTATTTTGATTGTTGTTAATTTTCTTTGTTAATTTCACTTTTAGATTGTTAGATACACATTTTACACCACTTGTTTTAAAATCATACATATTTCACACCACATCTTCACCTTAAATATTCCATTTCCACCATCACTCATCCACTAGTTTAGTGTAGATATTTTAGTTTGTTAATAAGTTGTTTACATTGCATAGTTTACTAGTTTTAGTTTTTCACTTCAATTTTCTATATTAGCTATATCTTAGTTCAACTCTCATTTTAATTGGATTCATTGCTTGTTCCATCCTCTCTTCATGGGATCGATAATCCAGACTCTTTAGTCCTCTACTACTTGGTGACACCGTCGTCTTGCGGTTAAGCGTGCACATATAAGTGTCGACCACTCGATCTTGTTAACCGAGATGGACGCCAGATGACAATCATAATAAATGCCCTATTAGCATGCGGCGGCGTTACAGAACAAGCTATCAGATAGGGTATGCACATGATAAGGAGTTGACCTTATCAGACGGTCACATTCGCAGTCACTCAAGAGGACAAAGTATGGGGTGATGGGACAGTACTCTTGCTTACCCCCACTAAGGGTACAAGGTATGGTCCGATGGGACATACCCTTTTCACCTACCTCCACTCAAGAAGCTTCTGATGGGACCTGTATGCCTATATATACACTCAAGGTGTATGCCTATATACACTCAAGCTCCTTCTCATCACGAGGAGGAGAAAAACATCTTTACAGGCACGCATAGCCTTCTCTTCCCTTCCATTCACTCTATTTTTGCTTAATCACTTCACTAACTTAGCCATCGGAGTGCCTTCGGCTGATAGCAGCCAGGGCCTCTGACCTTCTTCTGTTTCATTCCTTTTCAGGTTTGGAGGCAGATAATTCATTTCAAAGAAGTCCTAACAGTAGATTAGTGAGTTTCATCCTCGCTTAACCAAGTCCGTGATTTTTAGGCACTTACAATTGGCGCCATTTGTGGGAATTTGATTAGATCAGATCTTCCCTGACACCATGCTTCCAAAGAAAAGAAATGGTGAAGATCCTCAAGGGTCCCGTCGCCACCACCAGTATTACAGAAGTAGCCAACACAATTTTCTCGCCAGAGAAAGACTGGAGAAAGATCGGGCATAGCAGGTGTGGAAGGGCCTGTCCTTCAGTCCGGCTCGTTTCCAGGGGTAGGTGTTATCCCTCCCAGAAGCGAGGGACATCCGCCGGAACATGTCAGGCAGAAAACTCCTTCAACGGGACGTGTCCACCAAGACGACCCTCCTCCAGAGCATATTCAACGAGGGCTTACTCCACCATCTAAGTTGCGTTAGTCCCACGTCCAGATCGACGACAACGGTGATGATGGTGATGATGACGACGACGACCCCCTGCTGGCTAGTATCGAGGCACATAACCTCATCATCTAAGAACTGGAGCACGAGGCCTGTTAGCTCAAGCAACAACTCCAGGAGGAGGAGAAGGCCCCTCAATCAACGCATAAGCGCCCTTGGGCCGTGTCAACCAAGCAGGATTTGAGGCGAATCTTGGACAAAAAGAAGTGTGGCCGAGCTTGTGACGAAGGCTCGAGCAACAGCCACAACTCCAAGAAGTCGCGCCAGGAGCCGGAAGCCAATGACGATATGAGAAGATGGCTTGATCGTCACATCAAGCAAATCGTCCAGCGTAACATTAAAATGGTCGGTTTCGCTCCGGATCGGCTGGATATTCACAACGATGAGGACCACGACGCATCTCCCTTTTCTCAGGAGATAAGGGACTCCGCTCTCCCTGAGAAATTCAGCGTCCCGAGGTTTACTCTCTATGACAGGACTTCGGATCCTGCTGCACACCTCCGACATTTCACCCAATGAATGACGGTTTGGGGAGACGTCGAGCACCTGAACTGCAAAGTATTCTCCTCCAGTTTGGGAGACCTTCATCTCAAATGGTTCTGCGCACTTCCTAAAGGATCAATTTCCAGCTGGCGGTAGCTCAGGAGTTTGTTCTTGGAGAGGTTTCAGGCCCATAGAGTCATCCCAAGGTCGAACAATGATCTGATGCGGTCAGGATGAAGCAAAATGAGAACGTCACTAAATTCGCGAAGCGATTCTGGACCATCTATAGCCAGATCGAGGACGCCAATGACGAACTGGCCGTCATGTGCTTCAAAGAGGCCTTGCTACCAGGAAACGACCTCCGAAAGGAACTTGTTTGTTGCCCCGTGACCACGATGAAAGCATTGATGGCCCGGGTAAATCAGTTTATTGAGCAAGAGGAGGATGAGGTCCGAGCTCAGGAAAACTTTGGTCTCAAACATGAAGACAGACCTGCAAAGAAAAACCAGAAGCCGTTCAGAGAGAAGAGGCGAACCGAAGCAAATTTCCTTCAAGATCGGTGATGGTCTCGACTCCCACCTTGGGAGATAAGAAAAAGTCCAAACGGACCGCAGACTCCTACAAGGCTGTGAATACGATCGTCAAGGAGCCAATCTATAAGCTCCTTAACAAAATTAAGATAGAACCATTCTTCAAGTGGCCACCGCCGATGAGAGGTGACCCGTCCGCCCGAGATTAGAGCAAGTTCTGTGCCTATCACAAGCAAAATGGGCACAGAGCTGAAGACTGTATGAGTTTAAAATCCCATCTTGAAAGACTCATCAAGGACGGGCACC
This sequence comes from Camphora micrantha, assembly GCA_003546025.1. Classification (NCBI taxonomy): domain Eukaryota; kingdom Viridiplantae; phylum Streptophyta; class Magnoliopsida; order Laurales; family Lauraceae; genus Camphora; species Camphora micrantha. Next base: position 23,333,514 of record QPKB01000012.1, on the reverse strand, counting down.
TAAAGGACTACGTCAAGGAAGAAAGAGTCAGCCGAGCCTGTATACGCCAACCTTATGACAATCAGGACAACGACGAGCCCGAAGGCATTATCAACGTCATCCACCTAGCTCCCGCGCCGAAGAACAACCAGTCTCGCGCCGAGACCAGGATGGCCTCACACAGCAAGCAGGTGATGACAACCAAGCTCGGCCCAGCAGCCAAGTGAGCTCGGAAGGAGAAATCGAAGATCTGGTTCCCAGACGAAGACCTGGAAGGAGTCCAGCTCCCCCACAACGATCCACTCCTCCTAACCCTAAGATTGAAGAACTTCTTAGTGAAACGGATTCTTGTGGATCCAGGGAGCTCGTCTGAGATTCTATATTATGATTGTTTCAAGAAACTATGCCTCAAGGAAGAAGATCTACGAGAAGCCCGCACACCCCTGGTGGGTTTCAGCTCTAAGCCAGTTTATCCCAAGGGGAAAGTCACCCTAACAGTCCAAATCAGAGGTACCTCCATGCTGGCTGACTTCCTGGTGGTGGTGGATACACCCTCTCCCTACAACGCAATTATGGGGAGGACCTGGCTGCACAGCATGGAAGCAGTGCCCTCCACTCTTCACCAGAAACTCAAATTCTCCTTTGAAAATAAGGATAGCAAAATTGAAGTAGCTACGATCAAAGGGGAATAGCAAATGGCCAAAGAATGTCTCATGGCTGTGGTATCGGGTGAGGCAGAGCCCAAACATGTACACATGGCCGAGCTGGAAGTCGAGATCAACGATGTCGGCCGCCCCCCCAGAGCAGAAGAGTATCGAAGATTTGACTGAAGTCAGGAATGATCCTTCCGACCCCAAGCTATATTTCCTGCTTGGAAGCCAGCTACCCGATGCCGAAAGATCCGAGCTGCTTAATTTCCTGTTGCTTAATCGCCTGGACGCCCTACGAAATGCCCGACATCAACCCTGAGATCATGAGTCACCAATTGAACGTGGACCCCAAGTACAAACCTGTGGTTCAAAAAGCACGCAGAACGGGATCCTACAAACAGAGGCAGTGATCGAGGAAGTCGAAAAGCTTTTGGAAGCAAAAGCCGTCAGAGAAGTGCATTACCCAGAGTGGCTGGAGAAAATGGTAGTGGTCAAAAAGAAAAATGGGAAGCGGAGGGTCTGTGTGGATTTTACCGACCTCAACAAAGCCTGCCCCAAGGACAGCTTTGCGCTTCCAAAGATTGACCAGCTGATCGACTCCACAGCGGGGCACGACAGAATGAGCTTCCTAGACGCTTACAGAGGCTACCACCAAATCCCTATGCATAGGCCCGACGAAGAGAAGACCGCATTCATAACACCTAGAGGCCTTTACTGCTATAAAGTGATGCCCTTTGGGCTAAAGAATGCGGGGGCGACCTATCAAAGGTTGGTGACGAAAATGTTTCAGGACCAGCTCGGTAGAACGATGGATGTATATATTGATGACATGGTCGCCAAGTCTAAAAGGACACAGGACCACTGGGCCCCTGAACCAAACATCTGCCATCCTCAAGGAGTTCCGGCTCAAGTTGAACGCATCTAAATGCGCCTTCAGCGTAGGCTCCGGCAAGTTTCTGGGTAGCCTGGTAACCAGGAGGGGAATTGAGGCCAATCCAGAACAAATCTTGGCAATACAGGCGATTCAGGGCCCAACCACGGTGCAACAAGTCCAGAGACTCACAGGGATGGCAGCTGCACTTAACCGCTTCATCAGCCGAAGCTTGGATAAATGCCGCCCTTTCTTTTAGCTCATGAAGAAGAGGTCGAAATTTCAATGGACTTCAGAGTGCGACCAGGCTCTTCAGTAACTCAAGGAGTATTTATCTTTGCCACCCCTGCTGTCTACTCCAAAACAAGGCGAAGTACTCTACTTGTACCTGGCTGTTTCGGATCACACAGTAAGCTCAGTACTTATCAGAGAAGAAGACAGGCAACAGATTCCTATCTACTATACGAGCAAGATCCTGCTTGATGCCGAGACTAGGTATCTACCATTGGAGAAACTCGCGTTGGCGCTCGTCAGTGCCTCTCATAAGTTCTCCTATTACTTGCAGACGCATGCTATAGTGGTGGTTACAGAACATCCACTGAAGTCCCTATTCAGAAAGGCGGGCTTTTTTGGAAGAATCTCAAAGTGGGCGGTAGAAGTGGGGCAGTACGATATTCAGTATCAGCCCAGAGCGGCGATCAAGGCCTAAGTTTTGGCAGATTTTATTGTGGAATTCGTTTCTCCTAGTTCGGCACTGAGCCAATTCGACACCGAACTGGGGGGTAGTAAGGGTGGAGAAGATGTCACAACCGAAGATGAAGTCACCGAGACTGAGAACGAGCAATCTTGGAAGCAGTTCCTCGACTCAGTTTGGAAGGTCTTTGTTGACGGATCCTCAACGTCGAAGAGGGTCGGCGCTGGCATAGTCCTCCAATCTCCAGAGGGCCTCGTCATCGAACAGGCCTTAACGCTCGGCTTCAGGGCATCTAATAAAGAAGCTGAGTATGAAGCACTGGTCGCGGGACTAGACAGTGATAAAATCCTGGGGGCACAACGACTGGTGGTCTTCACTGACTCTCAGTTGGTGACGAGCTAACTCAGCGGAGACTATCAAGCTTGCGATGAAAGGATGGCGGCCTACTTGTCTCGCACCAAGCAACTCCTCTCTCAGTTCCAAAGAGCGGAAGTTAAGCAAATCGGTAGAGAATCAAATTCCCATGTCGACGCGCTCACAAACTTGGCATCAGTCGTAGAAGCTGGCAAGAAAAGAATGGTCGAGGTAGGAACACGAGAAACACCAAGCACAAAGCTCCCTCCAATTCGTCATATTCTTTGTGCTGATCTCGGTCCAAGCTAGATGGACCCAATCGTTGCTTGCCTAAGGGATGACCAGCTACCCGAGGACAAAAACGAAGCCCACAAAATCAGGCTGAAAGTAGCTAGGTTTTGGCTGTCTCTAGAGGGCAAACTTTACAGGAAATCCTTCACCAGCCCCTACCTCCAGTGCGTCCACCCTAGTAGAGTTGAAGATTCCCTTTATGAAATCCATGAAGGAATCTGCGGTAGCCACATTGGAGGTCGGTCGATGGCATATCGTGCAATAAGCCAAGGTTACTGGTGGCCCAATATGCAAAAAGACGCCCAGCTCTATGCCAGAAAATGTCCAAAATGCCAGAAGTTCTCTCATTCTCTCCATCAACCAGCGTGGGACCTAAGCCCACTCTCCAGCCCATGGCCTTTCACCCAGTGGGGGTTGGACATTGTGGGACCACTCCACCGAACTCTAGGGAATAAGAGGTGGCTAGTAGTAGCTACCGATTATTTCACCAAGTGGATAGAAGCCAAGCCGCTGGCTTCAATCACCGAGCATGATACAAGGAACTTCGTCTGGAAGAATGTGGTCACAAGATTTGGAGTACCACGAACCCAGATCTCGGACAACGGGACCCAGTTCGACTCCAACTTCTTCAGGAACTTCTGCCAGGGACTCGGTATCAGAAATCATTACTCAACTCCAGCTTATCCACAAAGCAATGGTCAAGCCGAAATCTCAAACAAGGTCATCCTCGATGGCCTCAAAAAGAGACTTGACTGAGCTAAAGGGAGATGGGTAGAGGAACTTCCAAGTGTCCTTTGGGTGTACAGGATCACTCCAAGACGCTCCACCTCGGCAACGCCCTTCTCCCTGGCCTTCGGGATGGAAGTCGTGATCCCTCTTGAGATCGGCCTTCCAACCCTAAAGTTAGAGCTCTTCGATCAAGGCCTAAACGATATAAATCTGGCCTGAGAGCTTGATCTAGCTGAAGAGTGAAGGGAGGCCGCAGCTATCCTCTTAGCTTCTTACCAGCAGCAATTGGCTAGAGGATACAATCAAAAGGTCAAAGAAAGGAAGTTTGCAGTTGGAGAACTGGTCTTGAAGAAAATGCTTCCTGCGGACAAAAATCCTAATGAAGGCAAGCTAGCACCCAATTGGCACGGTCCATTCAAGGTGATCTCGGCAGCAGGACAATCAGCATACAGACTTGAAGACATGGATGGTAAACAGTTACCACGACCATGGAATGCAGCCCACCTCAAGAAGTACTATTTTTGAATTGTACTATACATTCGAAATCAATAAAAGAAATTCTTATGGAATGATTGATCTTTAAATCTTGCTCGGCACCCATCACTCAGGCTCGATAACAGTACCAGCCCCTACATAGAGCTTCGCAGCCTCGGTGATAGCACCGGCCACGATTTCTCAGGCTCGGTAAGAGTACCAGCCCCTACATAGAGCTTTGCGGCCTTAGTGATAGCACCAGCCATGATGTCTCAGGCTCGGTAGGAGTACCAGCCCCTACATAGAGCTTCGCGGCCTCGGTGACAGCATCAACCACGATGTCTCAGGCTTGGTAAGAGTACCAGCACCTACATAAAGCTTTGCGGCCCCGGTGATAGCACCAGCCATGATGTCTTAGGCTCGGTAAGAGTACCAGCCCCTATATAAAACTTCGCAGCCTTGGTGATAGCACCAGGCCTAGACAGCTCCGCGGCCTCAGTAATAGCACCAGCCTCGGCCTCGGTGAAAGCACCAGCCACGATGTCTTAGTTGACTAGCTATACAAAGGGTTTCGGTTGCGGAACCAAACTCAAAATTTCTATCAAACATGTGGAGGTCTTGGTTACTGAACCTAGAACAGATACATATAAACCCCGAGAATGTTTGAAGACAAACATGATTGTTTGCAGCAGAATTAATTATCTTGGCATAGTTTTACCACATGCGGTTGATAGCCATTGGAATATTACCCCAAGGAGTTCTGAAAGTCGTTCCAAGCCGAGCTTATTGATGATTGCTGGATGGAGGTTATCTATTTGTTCTACTAATGACCAACTAGTTGGCATCATATGGACTGATGTGTATAAACCAATGGATAGCCATATTGAACAGGAGCTTAATTATTTAATGGCTGTGAACCGAATACTGCAGCTTATCCCAACAAGTTTGAATAGCATCACCATTGAAGAAGATTCAGCACTCAATAAGGTGCTTCTCAATCCTCAAACTTCTGATTGGAAAGTGCGCTTTCAAGCTAGAAGTTTACATGCCATTATTCAGAAATTTGAGCAGGTGAAATTCTTGAGCCTTCATCCCAGAACAACTCGTTTCAGCAAAGTGATTAGTCTTCAGTTGATCCACATATTAATCAGCAAGTTCTTGAACATTTATATAGGCATCATATACGAAATAATGAGTAGATATTCATAGATTTATTTCTTGAGTAGTTTTTTTGTTTTGTTGGTAAATAAAGGGGTATGCCCCTTTTGGAAGCATCTTCCATACGGGAGACTTCCTTTACTGTATCATATTCTTTTAAGAAGTAGAAGATCTAACTTATTCTTAAAAAAAAAAAGTGTAATTTTATTCATTGAAAAAAAAGATTACATGTGCTCCCTCCATTACAAAAGAAAAGAAAAGAAAAATATACATAAGAGACTTCAAGGGGAGGCATTCAAATCTCCAGAAATTTCAGGCAGAGGAATGTCTTCAGTTAGCGCATCGCTAGGAGTATCGGTCAGAGGAGGATTTGAACTGGAGGCAGAAGACGCGAACTTGGGCGGTTCCTTGTACATGGGGTGATCTTCAGAAAACCCCATCTCCTTGAGCACAGCCCGGCATCCACGCTCAAACAGCTTTGGACTCAACTTCTTGATCTGGTCCACGTATTGCCTCCCTACATCTTCGACTCCCTTCATAAAGGCGGCATCAGTCTCGGTCTTGACCGAGGCAAGAAGATCAGCATTCTCTTTCTTCGCCGTCTCCAGCTCAGCCATAAGCTCAGCCGACCTCTTCTCCTTTGTGTACAGCTCCCCCTCCAACCTAAAGTTCTCGGCTTTTAGCCTGGTCATCTCGACTACTGCCAAGTCCACCAGCGCTTCAAGCTCGGCCCTCTTTGCCTCCGCCATCCCCAAGGTGGCCTCGGCTCTCTTTTTCTCTTCCTCTAGCCGGGCGACCTTGGTGTCGTCCTGAATGAGTCTTTCCAAGACAACTTGAATCCTTTGGACGTTCTGCAAATGAAAACATATCAGAAAGGATAGCCGAAGTAAAAAAAAAATACCGAGATCGACGCCTGTAGTGTTTTCATCAGCAGCTTCGGACTTTGAAAGGAGAGGACTAATTTTAATGATGTTTAAAAGTGTTGCGGGCTTACAAATTTACAACGTAGCCTTGTTGTAAGTCACAAGGACTTCTAATTTCAGTGACATTCGACTGTCCCTACATTTCATTCCAAAAATATTAAAAAATGACTTATAATCTGAATAGGGCGCTTAGTAAACTTTGACTTTTCCTAATTGAAAGAGGATTCTTATTCAACTATATTGGGACTCTTGAAAAACTAGAAAAATGTAAACGAAATGCATGGTTTGATTGGACACTCGTGCATTTGGATCAGTAGTGGGCCTGTTCATGGGCCTGATTGTGGGTGTGTCTAGTTCATGGGCTTGGACCTGGGTGCCTATCCATGGTCATGGGCCTGAGACTTTCTACAAACTCAGTCTGGCTGTTGCATCACATGGTCAATTGGTCATGCGTTAATGGTTAGTAAATGCAAATACCTTGAAATGTACCAAAGCCCTTGTGATCAAGTGGGGTTGATCTGAACATACCTAACAACACATTTGGTAACCGGCGAGGAGTCCGCAGAGCTGAGGATTCCACGCTTATCCTGGAATAGGGATTCCCCGCCAAAGATTTAATGTAATATTAGTGTGTATGAATGCATATAGTTGAGGGAAATTGATTTCAGTGGGAAAATCTATAAGGTGAGGATTTCCAAATCCTATAGGGGAGGTTGGATCTGAAAATCGTTAAAACTGAGGATTTCCATTGGTCCAAATCCTTGGTGATTTCCAATTGCCAAAATGTGGATTTTCCTGGACTTTGTGGAGAGTGGAAATCTTTTTTCCCGAGGATCTAGTTGCCAAATGTGACCCAAAGAAAGTGTGGACCAATTCATGAACCAACCATCATCAGCTGATTACACATCTATATAATATTTGTATTTACATAAATGATGTCAATAATTCAAGAACCTATCCATATCCATTAAAGTGAAATATTTTCTGAGAACTGATAAAACTGTATTCTGAATCTGAATCTGAAATTTAAAAATATTTCCTATTGCAATGATTGGCTGGAATCATTGGCAATTAATGCAAAGCGGGGGTATTCTTCTAAATGTTTATTGTGTCAAATTATAACTTAGGTTCTTAGAGTTGAACTTACTTAAATATTTTAAAACAGATGTGTTAAAACTAAAGTTCTTAAGAGTTCAACTGACTTAAATGTTTTAAAATAGACTTTTTTTTTTTTTTTTTGTCTATTTTCATGTTATCTCCATATTGATAGTTAACCCGTAGACTAATTTCCATGCAGGGAATTGTTTTAAACCTAAAAAAATTAAAACTCCCACCTCATACAAATAAATCTAAAGTTAGACTCAGGACCAATGAGCGACTAGTTCAAGTTGAAGACAAGGCTGTTGAAAAGTCCCCACGATGAAGAAGGCCCCATAATAAAAGAAAGTTTTTCATAAGCCAGTGACGGAAGATCTGACAGTCGGAGCACACCATGAGCATCTCAATGGAAGATCCAAATGAAAATGAGGTAGTGAACAACTGTCTTGGAAATAATCATATTGCTTAAAGATCCATAGACAAATCAAGTGGAAAAGAAAAATGCAAGACTTGCCTCAAGACTTGCCTCAGGACGAGTCTAACGTGAAAAAAGAGATCTGATTTGTGATTAAGATTGAAGATTAGACCATGAATGAATGCGAAGATCGAGGAAAAATCATTGAACTTAGAAACCCCAAGGCCTAGAACATCCAACTGAACCAATTAAAGAAAGAATGAGATATTCTCCTTTAGCCCTATGTAGCCATAAGGATGACCGCACCATTGATCTTACACAAATGAAACCTTTGGCTTATTATGTATACAAAGATCAACATGGTTCAAACCAGATTAGAGATCCAAGTTTAGGTAAACACCACTAACAATTTAATCAAGATCATTTGCAAATCCAGTGGTTCGGTGGAGTTTCAAAGAAGACATGAGCCATCAAAAGTGCAGTCACCTATTTTCTATGTCCCCATGGAGGATAGGATTATACTCTACATCCATGTAGTGGTCAGAGAGCCATCTATTAATAACTAGAAACTTCAAAAGCTTGAGCTGTTAGTGAACGACAGAACAATGTATATCAAAGGGTTCCTGATTGCCCCCCTCACGTGTGGTGCCCCACACGTGGACAAAAACATACTAAATGACCAGTGTAGACAAAAACAGAACTCCAGGGATTCGAACACATGGCTTGACTCCGATACCATGTTAATATCTAGAAATACCAAAAGCTCGAGTTGTTAGTGAATAATAGAACAATGTATATCAAAGGGTCTTGACACCATCCTATAGTCAAATCATTAATTTGTATGTTGACTTCGATCCTGGTGGAATCTTATTCAAGTTGAGAACAATTATGACCAAGACGACGAGAATGATGCAAATTGAGGCTTTGGAAAAACTCTAAGGGTTGCCCACACCCATTAAACAAGGCCCCCAAATGTGGAACTCATAGAATTGGAATTTTTTGTTTTCATTTATGTTTCATGTTTTACAGAGATGTGCATATATCAAGTGTAAAAGGTGTCTTATGGACACTAATATGTGTTTCATGGGTTTTTTGGTTATCCAACAAGCCGATTCAATGACTAGGTATAGTTTAGGTATGGATTTTAATTGTCCCAGTTAGTCTCCATGTACTAAGAAGGACAATAGGAGGATTGGTCAAATATTATGGTAAGGAATTTTATCCTCTTTATTGAGTATTATTAAAAGAACAATGCTAGTCACATCATAGTTTTAAAACTCAGCCGAGTCCAAGTCTACTTGGCCGAGTCTACTTGGATTCAATTCCTACCAAGTTGAGTCATCCCCTAAGTCGAGTCTAGCTGAGCCCTATTGAGAAAAGGCTGAAACAAGTTTTCCTTCTTCTTGTGAGATCATGTTAGAGGCTTTTGGTGTCCACTTTCACTAATCTTGGAAGATAAAATCCAAGTTCTCTAGATGATTAAACATTAAAAAATCAGAGGTGGTGTTCATTTGACTGAAATGAAACCAAATGCAACCACCTATCATTACTTAAACTCATTCTAAGTTATTAAAATAGATGTGACTTAAATTCAAAGGAGATCATTCTTCGATTTTAAGCTTTTTGATCATTTTTCAAATTTTTTTAAGGTTTTGGGGACTCTAAGGTATGACTCGGTTAAGTTGCATCTGACTCGGGTGACTCACCTCTATTCAAAAAGGGGTGAGGTGACTTGGAATTCAAGTTTTTAAACCGAGTCACGTTGACTGGCATGACAATCTCTGCCCCTCTCTCTCTCTCTCTCTCTCTCTCTCTCTCCTGTTCTTTATCCTTCTTAATCTCATAACAAACCTCATTTTTGCTTTTACCAAAAAACATAATAACTTCATTCATTTTTGCATGAAAAGGACCCAAAATCTCTCTCATTTTGGTATTACAACAAGAGGTTACTAAAGGATGATTTTTTTTATTTTTTTTTGTAGGATCCATCTCTAATGTCAAATTTATGGGCTATTGGTATTACTTGTCTAGAGACAAAGATGGAAAAATCTAGGAGGAAGCAAGAGCTAAAGATCCAATGGTGGTAATACTAGAGATATTCCATGGTTTGGATTCACAAATCTAGTATAAGAAAGCAAGTGAATGAGATCTGATGTTGGAACCCTAAAAGATACACCACTATTTGGATTTTGATATCAAATGCAATATAAAAAAACTCACCAATATGGTTCAAAATAGCAGCTACTACATAGTATAGTGGCCGCATTATTGGTCATAGTGGTTGAGGCCGTTACGCTATTTTGAGAATAACAGCACTAAGATATAAAAACTAGTGCCTGTTTGGCAATTCTGTTTCAAGAGTCTTAATGTCTTAAGACTACTTGAAAACGGTAATAGACAGTTTGGTATACACATGAGGACCACCATTTCAAACCTCATAAAGAGGTTTAATGTCTATTTCATTTCTGCCTTGGGTGGAAGCAAAATCGGGACAGACATTTCAATATGAAGTGCGTAGACGTGTGCTTCAACATTGTTTTGGGCGGTAATGTACGTATCATATTCTTTTCATTTTTTTTAATTTCATGATTCTACACGATGATCCGAACCGTTAATCGACTTGGGAAGATAAAAAAGGCTACAAGCTTAAATTTGAGCCATTGATCCATCATGGATCTTGAGATATTTGCGCAAAATCGCAGAGCCATAGATTTGTTTTTTGGATTTTTTGTGGGTCCCATAATTGTGATCCGAGCTGTTGATCCTCTTTAGAATGTTGAAAACGACTATAACAAAAAATTTCAGCCCCTGATTTAGTCCACATCTTGAGAAAACGAAGAAACATTGTGAACCATTGGATATCTCATGGTAGAAACGTGTAATGTGATTTTGAACCTATCCCCTTTTTTCTTTTTTATTTTGGATTTTGGTTCATTAAACAATAATCTGAACCATTGGAGATATTTTACTGCCCAAACATGGCTATGGGATCAAATTTGAGCCGTTGAGATGTCTCGAATTTTGAGATATTAGTAAAAAAAATGGAGAAACTTAGACTTGAATTTATGGAGATTTGTGGCTCAAAAATAGCGATCCGAACCATTGATCCTCTTCGGAATGTTGAAAGTGACTGTAACTCAAAATTTTAGCCTCTGATTTGGTCTAGATCTTGAGAAATTAAAGGAAAATCGTAAACCATTGGATCCTAAACATCTATTTTAAACAGTTCTTTTGTCTTACCAAACAACATCTATTTCAAACCACTCCATTTGAAATAGATCTATATTATACAGATTTTTTTCATAAAGATAAGATTTGCCAAACAAGCCCCTAGTATTGCCAAACAATTTTAATTTAAAATACTTTTTTTTTCCTATTTTTTCTCCTCAGTAACCTTTATTAAAGTTGTCTTTACCCGTATATGATTCCAAATCACTAAAAAAAAACACAAATTGGCCACTACACATGATTCAAAATTTCTTTTACCACTTAAAAACTCACACTGCTACTCCACAACGTATCATCACAACCACTACATAGCATTTTAGCCACTAGCCGCTACACTCACCACAACCGCTATTTTGATCCTTGTACACTAGCCGCTACACTCACCACAACCACTATTTTGATCCTTGTAATCACCAATCCTGGATATAGTTTCTTACCATAACTCAAGAACCATTAAGTGAAGTTTACAAGCACCTATGCATCATTTCGTAAAGTAGTTCATGTCAGTTAAGTTGAATTGCATATTGCAAGTAGATTTCTTACTAAAAGGAAAAACAAAAGGAAAAAGAAAAAAAGACAACATTATCATCATCGTCGTCATCATGATCAAGATTTCATCCCATCTATCAAGTGTCACCTTCTGATCTTCATGAGTGGCGCAACCTTGGATCCTCGATTGAAAATAGATTAATCTCCAATGGGATTGATCGAATCCAAGGGTGGATTCCGAAAAACTAGAAAACACTCACAATAATGGAAAACCATATTGAGGAGAAACTCATAAAAAAATCCTTGATTAATTGATAATAAGCATGAATTGCGATGACGAAGTCCACCTATATATATATATATATATATATATATAGTAGGATCAACCTTCCGTAACTTGGAAACCTAGACTTTCCTAGACAATAAAGGAAACTAAATCACTAAACTTGCCTAACATTCTAAATTAAATAAAAATCCTAAATAAATCAACTCTCTAAATAAGATTCCTAATTAAATGGATGTCTCCTTGGGCCTATGGACTGGTCCCATTTGGTTGGCCAACCTATGGTTTGACGTGCATCAATGAGTTTTACTTTTCGACTAAACCTATTTGAAGGTATGTAATCAATAGTAATTCCATAATCTATCGTGCCTTTCCTCACAACTCCATCTCAAGTATTTGTTGGTCTCTCCCCTTCCCTTGTTTCCTAGGTACTATAAACCTTCATTCTCTTATTGGTTTTCTCAATCCGATTGTTCCCACTTCAACTAGACAAGATCAGGTTCCCTATAGGGTGGTATGGGACTAGTTTGGATGGGTTTTAGTTAGAGGTTGATTGGGAATATTTCAAGGTTTCCTCGACAAGGATAAAAAGGGATCTATGGACTTGGCACTTGGGCTGGAGTTTTGTCAGGATTTGGATTTGGAGAGAAACGCTAGGGATTTGGAATACGTACAGATTGGGTATTTTTAGGCCCAAAACCAAAGGGTTTTAATTGGGAATTGATGGTTGAAAGTTGGCTTGTTTTTGGTATTACGAGATTGAGAAAAATTTAGGTTTCTTGAATGCAAGAAGTTAGAGTGCGGAAGTGAGATTCATTGAGGTTTCTTGAGACTTCTAAGGTTTCTTGGGAATTTTCAAGGCCTTGGGTTATTTGTTTTTAAGTTATAGTCTCAAATATGAGTGTGAGGGCTGAAGGCCTAAGAGGGATTCTTATAGGGAAAATGCTTCAATTTGAAAAGATTTAAGAAAAAGGTACGGGTTAGCGCCGATTGAAGATAAAATGAGAGAAAATCGACTTTGATGGTTCGGCCATGTTAGAAGGCGTCCAACGGAGGCACCTGTTAAAAGGTGTAAAAGCATGGAGATTTCCAGGAGTAGGAGAGGGAGAGGGAGACCCAAGAGAAGTTGGAAAGAAACTATTAAACATGACCTTGCCTACATGGATCTAACGGAGGACATGGCCTTAAACAGATTTGATTGGCATCGTCAAATCCATATAGCCGACCCCACCTAATGGGAAAAGGCTTGGTTTGGTTTGGTTTGGTTTTGGTTTAAGAAAGAGGTATGGGTTAAATGCAAGAGAGTTAAGACTGTAAGGCCAATGGGTTAGGGATTATTATTAGGATACAAGAGATTTTACTGTGAGATGCAACTTGATTCTAAGGGATACATGTCACACCCCCATTCCGTAAAATAGGGACTATGTGTGAGATTAGGGGCCATTAAAACTTTTTCGCATAAATAAGTGCACGTGGCCCCCAATCATTGTCCCTTAAGGATTGAAGTCCTAGTTGATGTATAGATATTTCCTCGGTTCGAACCAACTACAATGGAAGCTTCATAATATGACAAATGGCATCCATAATAGACATTTAAGAGCAAAGCACGATTAATGTAACTAAAGTCAAAAGTTTGACAGTTATACAAAAGTATTTTTATACACAAATGGCTACAACAAAAATCTGGGCCGACAGAATAAAGCCAAAAGAACAAAAGAACAACTCGATTTAAGCGTGAAGGTTGGTGTAGCCCAGCCACAATCGATGAAAGATCAACACCTTGGATGGTGTGATCGAGCTCCTAGTACAAGCCCTAAGGCCACTTGGATGAGAATACCAAGAAACAACTCACAAGAAAACATAATATGTTTATTATCAATAGCATGCCTTACATCAAGAGGCCCACCTCTATAAATAATAGAGGAATAGCCTAAATAAGGAAATTAGAGGAATAGCCTAAATAAGGAAATAAGTTTATTACATAATTGCTAAAATCTCTCCCTAAGATGAGAGATTTTAGGGAGAGATTTTAGGCCCACCTAAAGCTAGATATTCACTAGGTTCAAAATCATAAGCAAGATTTTAGGCCCACCTCTTCATCCATTTAATTTTACAACTCCCGGTCGACCTGGCCCATGGCTGGTCGACCGAGCCCCCTGTGTATGCGGTCGACCGGCCATGGGCCAGGTCGACCGGCCCAACTGGAAAACCTGCTGAAGATGGACTTTCAATGGATATTTGGCCCTTTGTTAGATGGACTTTAAAGGGACTTTTGGCCCTTTGTTAGATGGACTTTAAAAGGACTTTTGCCCTATGATTAGATGGACTTTCAATGGACTTTTTCCCTATGATTAGATGGACTTTAAATGGAACCTAGTGAACCCGTTTGACTTCCTTTGAGGATGGTTGAACCGACATTTCCTCACGGTTAATCCGGTTGTATCGGTACTTAATCTAATTCAATCTTGAACGGTACGGAACGACGGGATATCCTTTCTTTTATCTAAACGCGAAATTGGTTTGTTTGGGTATCGCGAATCCGTTTTTCCTTTCGATGACTGAGTAGGTTGTAAGGTACTACTAGATTAACGTTGAGCTTAGGATCCCCTCTCTATTATGTTTCGTTTATTTAAAATTCGATTAAGGTTTGAATACCTAAAGCGCATAAAGAGCCCGGAATGCCTCTAAACTCAAGGAGTACCAAGTAATCATTACAATCGACATATGGGGTCCTTATTCACTTGATTTATATTGAATCCCGATAATAGCCCGAATTTCTCGAATTATAATTTGTCTTGAATCCCGATAATAGCCCGAATTTCTCGAATTATGAATTGTCTTGAATCCCGATAATAGCCCGAGTTTCTCGAATTATGATTTAGCCTTCTCGAAAGTATTGAAAGTGTATTTTAGCATTTTTGCTAGCCCGTTTATACATGCCCGAATGAAATGAAATTAGTGCTTTTGAGCACCCCGTCCCGCCCGTTTATTTAAGTGCATTACATATGATTTGTACATGTCTCGTTTTACATGATTTGACCTATGAGTCGGCACCACTAAACTTGGCTTTCCTTACCGGTTTGATCCACCGACTTGGAGACCCCTTCCCATCCCGCCAGCTGCAGTTTGGATCCCGCTACCCGGTTATTACTGTGGTCTTGTCCCGATGCCGCAGATTGCTACTGTGGTCCCCGATGCCCGGTTCGCTACCGTGGTCATGTCCCGTATTGTATTATATTATGTATATGTTACTTATGTTGCATCTCCTCACTTCGGTGACTGAGACAACATCCCGATATGCTCATGTCACTTCGGTGATAGAGGACTTAGCTATGTGTGGTTGCCATCTTGCTTGTTTCCCGTTCCCTTGGATACCTTACATGTTTTATATTGCATACGTATTTGAATAAATGATTATCTCGTTTTATGAAACTATTGCTTCGACAGGTTTAAATGTTTTACAAGGTATTTTCTTTATTGTTATGTCTTTTCACCTGCTTGCTAAACCGTCGTGTTTGACCCACTATTTTGGTACTCAGGTTCAGTTTCCCCGCCCCGAGCTGTGAGTTGTTGGCTGTGGAGCCATGAGTTGCAGGTTGTCTTGTCGGCTATGTCCTGTAGACATTGTGCTTGACATCGGAGTTACGTCACATTTGGGTAGTGGATATTAGTTTGTATTGTTCGGCTTTTATTAGCCTTTCTTGGGATTGTAATTAATGCACATTGATAATTGTAACTTAAACATATTGGAAATGTAATATCCTGTTACTGTCAGCTCTGTATTTTATTTATGTTGGTTTATTCCAGTCTGATATGGTTCATAAAATGATGGCTTTATGCTAGGGGTTGTATGCGACGCGGAATCCGATGATGTCCACGGACTCCGGGTCGCATTGCCACAAAAGCTTCCGCAAAAATATTCAGACAGTGTTGTGATTTTGGATCCTCACACACGCGGATCTTGGGAGAAATTTAATCATCCCTCACCTCCCCAAACTCTCCCGCCCCCTCGGTCGGGATCCGGGTTTGGGGGCGTGACACTAGGCATGTGAACATCAATATTGAAGTAATCAATTCAGTTTTGATCATCAATAGTCGAGGAAGAGTTAAAATCCAATCCTAGGTCAATCATTGCCTTCTTCGTACAAGATATCACTATGCAGTCAAAGGAGGAGATGAGGTCATTATATCCCATCAATATATATATATATATATATTATAACGCAGGGTTCCTAGCCCTTTGGGCCAGAATAATCCCTACGGGCTCAAGAGAGAAAGCTAGGTAAAATTCCCCTGTGGCCCTAGTGTGGTAGTGTAGTTTCGAACCCACAACCTCCGTGTGCAAACCGTGGTCCTAGGCCAATCGAGCTACCCCTCGGGGTTATGATTTCCCATCAATATACCTTGGTGAATAATCAATTATTGGATATCCCATTGCCTCACTTCATCCCAGTCCAATGTAAAGTATACCTTGTACGTTAACCAGACAATCCGTAAGGGTATGTTGGCTTGAAACATCCCTCCCTCTTAGTTTCCCAATTGGTCCTCAAAATGTGGTGCCAAGTGTGCCCATTTAAGTCCACAAGGCCTACGGTTTTTGTAATATTTATATGCAACCGCAGTTACGTCCAAAATTATCAAAACAATAGGTCACACCGAAGCTTTAGTAAGAATTAGTATGTATAGGCACTTGAAAAACTAACAAATAAAAGATCTTTAATAATAATAAAAGAAGTAATAAACAATTATAAAGTAATCCGATTCATGAATAAAGAAATAATAAAAAGCATACTTTTGATTTCTTTTATAGTTTTCCATCCAAAACCCTCTCCTATACATACTCACAACTCACAAGAGTTACCATGAGGCCTCCCATGATTCATTAAGGGGTTCTCTACGGTTAGCCATGGTTCCTCTATGGTGGGCTCACGGATCGCCGTGAGCTTGCCATAAGGTTAAAGTAGAATTCCGGAGGATCAAGTGTCATGATTCCATGGGTTCCACGGTCGACTGTGAGGTTATAAAAACCAAAATCTAGGTTATGTTTTAGTCCTGAAACAAGGGATATCCCTTCCTTCCCCATACACCTGATAATCAACAATTCAAATGGGCCAAGCGCTCTCCCAAAAAGTATAGACAGCCTCCAATCCATCCATTTCAGTTCCATTCAAATTACAACCAGACCTAGCATATGAATTTCCAATTTAACATAAAATGAGCACAGGGGTGTCTAGAGTTGAAATTAAATGCTAAAATCATAAAGAGAAGCAACATATCATAATACAATATACATATCCACTTTCTTTTGTTGAATGCACTCCAAAAATAGGGAAAAACTAGCTAGGAACCCATTGATGGAGCTCAAATCCGGGAAAACCACACATCTACTAACCTAGCCTACAAAATGCACGCAAAGGGGTAGTAATTAGCTCACCTAATCCATTTCTAAGCAAAGAGGGAAAAGGCCCTAATTAGGCTTGGAGGAAGGGTTGCTTGAGGTAGGTGGCGAGTGGGGAAAACAATGGATGTGGTCTCTTGGGCTAGGTGGAGCTCAAACACTTCAATGGCGGCAAGGGGAGTGAGGAAAAGAAAGAAAATGAGAGGGGAAATGAGAGATCAGAGAAAGAGAAAGAAAGAAAGGGGATGGGGTCGATGGTCTTATATTTGGGGATGGGTTTCCGAATTTAGTCCATGGCCCATTATGGCTTGGGATT
The DNA here is from genome assembly GCA_003546025.1 of Camphora micrantha. Taxonomy (NCBI): domain Eukaryota; kingdom Viridiplantae; phylum Streptophyta; class Magnoliopsida; order Laurales; family Lauraceae; genus Camphora; species Camphora micrantha. The sequence goes on along the minus strand of QPKB01000012.1, from coordinate 23,316,164 downwards.
TGAGGTTCTTCAATGAGTCGGATTGAAACGCAGCTGAAGGGAAAAGTTAAGGAAATTATGAGACCTACCCAATGCACCCAAAATCACGAAAAACCCGAAATTATGAAAAAACTCTCGAAAACTTCCTAAAATTGCGAGCTACCCCCTACTGTACCCAAATGAACTTAGAATCGCATGAAACTTTTGCGCACACGACTCTAATAGTAAACCCGACTTGTTTAATGATACTGGGGATAGGATAGGCAACAAAAAGATAAAAGATAAAAGGTATCCAATGGGATACAGATATCGCTGCCCAAAGGATGATAAGCTCACCACCCGAGCAAGAACACCAAAGGGATACAAAAAAATCACCACCCAAAGGAAACTCACAAGGGATACATATCAAGAAAACCGCTTACCACTTTAAGGAATCCACCTAAGAGATACAGAAACGGGGAACTTGCCATTTATTGGAATCCACCGAAGGATATGAGCTACCAAGAAGAAATATCTTCTCACAAGCCAAAGGCTAAATCAAAACACACTTCACTGATTTCATATCTTCTCACAAGCCAAAGGCTAAATCAAAACACACTTCACTGATTTCATTCATAGCAATGGATATATATATATATATATAGAACTTGTTGGAACATCCCTCCAACATAAGAAAAATAAACTTAGATTTTCAAAGCTAGAATTAAATGAAAACAAAGTCTTTGACTACAACTAACTAGGTAGACTTCTTAAGAACTTAAAAGACACCTAGGAACTTTAAAAAGAAATTAACAAAGTCTAGAGAAGCTCAAAAGACAACTTGGTGGCAGGAAATTTTGAGAACTCCGGTGTCACTTAAACTCTAACCCCACTTGGTTATCTAAAATACAATTATTTAGCAATATTACGGCATTAGGGGTTGGGACCTTACAATACTTCACATTGAGCAAGAGGAATCTGCTTTTCAACGAACACATCAATAGTGTAAATGAATTCCCTAGAAATATAGCCGCATTGTTTTTTCTACCTTAGCTCTGCTCTATCTTGTCATAAGCTCAGTGGTTGGTTAGTCAATATACATTCAGGATGAAGACCATTCTTGTTTCATCTTGCTTCTAATTAGTAAACCTTTCTTTTGTTTATACATGTGATGATGATGCCAATTATTTGCCTCTCCGTCTTGTTAAGTTTCTGTTTAAATTTCATATAGTACCTTGGTCCGAAACAACCTATGGCCTCAAAGGAAAGTGTGAGTGACTCCAATTTTGGATTGTTTCCATGCATGCAAAAGAAGTTAAACTGTGGGATCTCATTGTTATTGACGTAGCAGGCATAGTTACATGTGTCCGTGCATGCATACCACTCTAATTTCTGGGCTGGATATTGAAGATTATGTTGAAGGTGGGGAGGATGTATATTATGTCACATCTGAGCTTTGATTCGACTTAGTCACATGAAGTCTTGTTGAATGATTCTATATAACTATTTAATTGATATTTTCTTACTTAGGTGTTGTTCCTATACTAAGTACTTCTGTCGCAAGCATGCATTTCCTCTACCAAAAAGACACAGTAAGTTTCTCTAAGATCCCAATCTTCGAAATACTTCAAAGATAAGAAAAAGGTATAAGTGTTGACGGTGAGAGTTGAGGAATTGAGAGGAATCTGAGATTCTGAGATTTAGAGATTACTATTTGAAAATAAAATAAAATAAAAAGATTAATTGGAAACTAAAAGGAAAAATGGAGGATGCAAAACTTTAAATTTTGGTTGATTAACTAAACTAGAAGGAAGCCCTTATGCAAATCTTCCCTGCTCTTATATCTGTGTTGACGGAAGAATAGTTCTTCTGCAATTGATGCTCCATGACTACACACTATGGAGGGGATGAAGACTTTGCAATGTGAAAGGGATGACATGACACCATGTAAGATCAGCAGGAAAAAACAATTTTCTCACAAAATAAGAAAAGCTCTTTTATTGATGACAGACTAGTTACATACATATAGACTTCTTCTTGCATGATGGATGAAATCCTTTTTTTGTCAACATTTGATAACTCCTTCTATAAGACTCCAAAATACACTAGAACGATATACCTTATCACCAAATGGGCAATAACTTCTTTACTACTTATGGGACTTGCACAATCTTGGCCGTTGCATAGGTAATCCTGTAACCCATCAAACACCTAATTTTGTGCAACATGATGGAACAACTAAAAACAAATGAAATCCTATTCTATACTTTCACCACATGTAGGACTCTTTTTAAGTGGACAAGGGAGGTGGGCCCCTAGACCTAGAGATCTTCTAATTGCATCAGTTGCATCACCAACCCATGCCTGGCATACAACAGGATCTTTACACAGGTGCTTGGTAACAAAAAGACATATATAGTGGACAAAAAGATGATTTTAGTTTTGTGCCTTCTCCTTTGTAGAGGTCATGCATTTATAGTACAATGTCCTCCTGTCAATTACAATAAATCTGCAGCTAATCATGATCAACATACTCATCTAGATTTGTCTCTAATCCTAATCAAGGGAAAGAAAATCTAGTTAGAGCATAGTAGACTTAAGGTACATTACATCTAATGCACACCCACACCATGTGTGGTATTTTTGCAGGACTATCCTGTATATTTGATACCTAGAATAATTCATATTGTTGTTTTCAAGCATTCAGAGAAAATAAAATGTCTCTTGGTTTAAGAGCTAGGACTCCTACATCAGTGGAACCCTATTTCTTTTCACAGAAGTGTCGTTGTTATGATCCATTTCCTAGTAATCTGAAAGCACCTCTTGTACTTCTAGAGGTTGATATATATATATATTCATCTTACTTGGATCTTCTTATTTTACTTACCATTCTTACTATAATTGCCATCTAAAGTTGCAGTTTTCTTGTTCTAAATCTTTGTTATATTCACTTCAATGTACAGGTAGTAGTACATAATAGCACTCTTCCACAAATATTGTTTTCTATTTGTTCTACCAGAATTGGCATTTCTCTCTTTCCACCAAATTACATTTCCAATTTGAAGTTTTATTAGCACTTATCTTTTAAAGCTATATTTTCCTTCAAACTGATATATGTAAATTTGCTTCTATTGGCATGTTGTCACTTGTCCCACATGACCTCAATGCATCAACAACGGTCTGACATGGTGATGTGGTAAAATTGTACAGTTATCAGCCAATTTTAAAGCAGCTGTTCCGGGAGTTTGATGGTGGAGAAGTTACAGAAAATCATATGGCATTTGTGACAATACGGATAATGCAAGCCTTTCAGACTAACTTGGATGGGAAATCGAAGCAATATAAAGATGCCGCTTTGACTTCTCTTTTTTTTACGAATAACGTACACTATATGGTCAAATCTGTGTGCAAGTATGTAGCTAGCTTGAGAGGAATTGAGAACATGTTAGGCATGTATGATTAATTTACACCCTGTGTTGTCTTCAGGTAAGAAGCTAATTGTCACGCCCCCGGACCGAGGCCCTGATAATCAAGTCCTTAATCCGGGGGTCGCGGCGCGACGGACAAAAAAAATTTCGCCCGCACGCGCTAATTATTTCCCCACAGAATTCCGCGATGAGGATCCCAGACGATCCATCACAACCAAAGAATTAATTTCACATCAATAATAATGTTATGCGGAAGCATGTAGCAAAATAAAACTTCATATAACACAAGATAAAGGTACAAGTTCGATATCAAAAGAGAAATATATACATAGCATAACCAAGGTTAATTACAGTTGTGAGGACAAAAGTAGTTTAATTTATACAACCCTAACAAAGCCAACAAAGGCTATAAACAAAATTCCCAAAATAACTGTCACTTCCCCAAAAGATGTTATCGATGCCCCAAACCAAACGTAACGTCTACATGACGTCATTTGGTTGCCACTCGGGCTCCACTTGAGGCCCTAATGCCTCCTGCGTGCACTCCGCCTCAAAGGCTGCGGGTCCGACATCTGACACCAAACAAGCGAAGTATCAGACACGACGGTCTGGCAGGTGAATAAAACAGATCTGATATACAAGTTATGAACATCATGTTTAAAATCGTAAAGATGCTGACAAAACAAATCATATATAAGGAATAAATCAAATGAATTATTTCAGTGCAAATAAACGAATTTTTTTCATAATTTAAATATCTCAAATTATCTGACAAATAATCAAAATAATGGCAAACCACATTTAACTAAATTCTCCTATTACCGAAGTAACAAGAGCAAACAGAAACTGTGGCCACTACCCGTGGGACCGGAACAAACAGAGCCGTTGCCACATAAAGTGGGACGGAAATCAGAACCGTTGCCACTACTCGTGGGACTGGAAACAGAACCGTTGCCATGGCCGGACAAACAGACAGAATCCAAACTGCAGTTGGCAAATAGTTTTAAAGATTCCAAGCCGGGTGATCAGCCCAACAAGGTAACCTAAGCTTAGTGGTGCCGATTCAAATCCAAAACGATACAATTCAAACAATTAAACACAATTTAAACCTGATAAAAGGACTACTCTTTATCAAAATAAACAGATAAATTCAGAACAAATCATATGAGTAGCCTTTTCATTGTTTTTCAAACATGACAAATTAACCAACTTTGTTTCAAACGAATTTATGAGAAAACATAAACTTTCTCTAACTTGGAATGAAATGATTTAGATGATTGATAATGTTTGATGGGCTTACCGAGGCCGTCTCAATGCACACTTATTGTCTCCATGTCGGTTTATGAGTGAAGAAGTTGGTGTCTTTGAAGGTCACCGACAACTGAGGGCATAAAGTGTATATTAAGATAGAAAATTCCCGGGTAAGTTTACTTCTTTTCCAAACTTTCTCTATGGTTTGATTCAAATAAAAATGATTCGGGCTCAAATTCTTAATTCCCGATACTTAATAAGTCATTAGGGAACTATTGTACTCAAATCGGGCTCAAAACTAGCCTAAAACAACCCAAAAATCCATCAAAACTAGCATAAACAGCCCAAAATCCATGCAGGAATTGACCCAGGCCCTGACCCAGGCCCGCTCGAGCGGGCCTAGTTCGCTCGAGCGGGCTATGGCAGAAGCCAGGCCCGTTCGAGTGGGCCCAGGCTCGCTCGAGCGGGCTGGGCCTCTGTCCAGCCCGTGGACAGTCAGCTTTGCTAACTGTCTCTCTCCTGCAGAATTTTCCTTCTTCTCACATTCAACACTCTTCCTTCTTTCTTGTATTCAAAACTCACTCAAAAACTGAATTCCAAATTCCTCCAAACACCCTCTTTCAACCACCATCATCATCACATCATCCCAATTCATATATCATATATCAAAGACAAGCAAGAAAACAGAATTTCAGAATTCAATTAGGTAAATACAGAATTTATCATTTCTAAACAAAACTGAAATCTCAAGCAACAAAAATGCAACATAAGATGAGCCACTATTAAACCATTTTCCTGCACAAAATTCACACACAACCACCCACTTCAAAGCTTCATAGTTCAAATCAAAAGAGCTCTTAGAAAAGATAAATTTCCACACCATGTATACACAATCCAATTATTCACTTGCCTGAGACAAATTGGTCACCAAACACTCTAAGAAACTCTCAACTCAGCAACTCCAATCTACACAAAAGAATCAAAAGAAAACACACTAAAAATCCACAAAATTTTGGAAAACAAAGGAGCTCTTCATGAAGGCTCTTGCATGTATGATAAAACCATCCTAAAGGGTCTAGAAAATCCAAAATTTTAAGAAGGAAGTCATTGCTAACCTTTGAAGAACTTTAGAAAAGAAGAAGAGCTTGGAGAAGATGATGAACTCAGCCAAAATCCCTTAAAATTTGTATCAATGGCAAGCTAGAGGTGAGGAGAAAAGCTTGGTGCAATTTGTTTGTTAAATGGGGTTCATTTGCAAGACATGCAAAGGAGGGGAGATGAGAGAAAAGAGAGAAAGCTCTCTTAGGTTGTTGCAGGAAAAACTGAATGAATGAAGAGGAAGAAAGACCCAACGTGGGTTTTGACTCATTTAAATGGGTTGTGGACCCCAATGGCCCTGAAAACTTCACATAGCTAGGTCTATCATTTAGAGGTTCCGAATGAAGTTGACGAAGAAGGGAAAAATGATTGTTGAAAAATCTAGTTTTCAAAAAGTATATTTTCCTCATGGTTTTCAAATTTCGAAATTTATGCGCAGATTTGGGTGTGAGAAGACTGTTTTGTCCTTTTTCTTGAAAAACGCGATTTCTGAGGTTCGAATGCAAACGGAACAAACATAAAAGTTGCTGGGATCAAAATAACAAATTCAAAAATGTCGAAATTCATATTTTTTCAAAAATCAAATAAATCCAATAACTCAAATTCCCACACTAACACGCGTCTTACGGGTCACCCCGGGCCCGTTCAAACCGAACACTACTCTCTTCAAATTCCCCAAAGCTATTCAAAATTCTAATCCAACTAAAAACTCAAGCTTATCGTCCTCTAATCCCGCTTAGTGACTAATCAAAATTAAAATAATAATAAATTATACTAAACCAGCTGGGTCGGGGTCTGACACTAATGACTTACTGGGGAAAGATTGGGTGCAAAAACATAGGAGAATAGTACAACAGCATGGAAATCCGTATAAAAGAATTGCTTGGGGAAAGGTTTGGTTCTAACATGACTGACTTATATCAAAATCTATCTTATGCAATGCTTTTGGATTGGCTTGTATCCATGTAATGCTCATTTTAGTCTTATTTCAGAAACTTTGATAGTTCTTTTCCAGGACTCTTTGCTAACTTGAACGCACAGTACAAGTTTCCTCTTCACTCTGAACATCTTGAACAAAATGCTTATGTTCTCTTTTTATCTTAAAACTGTACTCTCGTTGGAACTGGATGTTGAGAAGAGGATCTCTCTCTCTCTCTCTCTCTCTCTCTCTCTAATTGCAAGCAATCATGCATGCAAGTCATACCGTGTGAACTTAGATCAAAAGTATTATATGGTATATACTACTCTATAGTGCTTACTGCTTAACAACATGGACATTTATAATGTTTCCATTTAAAAAATGATTCCTATGGACAATCTTGATGCTTACTAGGAAGTACAAGGGAGGTCTATTTTGTCAAGTTTCAAAAATGATTTCAGAGTTCTGATGCAGACATGTAATGCAAAGTGCATCTCCTCCTTTGCATGCAGTGCCACACTCTATAACCAAAGCACCAATAAAAAGGCTCAAAAGGACTGTAATAAATTCAGTGACCCGTAGAATTTAAGGCTGATTCTATCTATCTTCTCACTTCCCCTTGATCTTGTTCTTTGTATACACCTGATTGCCTGATTCATTGCTTAGCATTTGCCTTTCTTTTGTAGGATTTTCTAGTTTTCACTACAGCACCCTATCGACTTGGCTTCATTTTACACATTAGTTGGTACAACAGCCCATTTTTATTCATAGAAAGCAGTTGCATGAACACTGTCATGTCAAGACCGTATATGTAAACTGTATGGATATATTGGGTGACTTGCAAACATTGTTGAAGAAAACTATTGTGATCACTAAAAGCTTATGGGTAGCAAGTGGCTTTGGCAGCATCTTGAAACTTGTCAAATACCAGTCCAAATTTCGGAATTCTGTGGAAGACTCTTCCAGCATCAAAGAATCTACCAAAGAGAAATTGTAAACTAGGAGAGTTCCTTGGAGGAATCTCACTGTCTTAGAATGCAAGTGTAACGTACACTTTACAGAGAGAGATGAACAACAACAACAAAAATAGCAACAACAGTCACAATTTTCTCAAGAAAGGCTGAGATGTTCATATTTTGATTAATAATCATTCAAGTGCTTTGCACAAAAATGCCCATAAGGGCCTGTTTGGATGCGGAAAAAAAGGATAAGAAAATTTTCTAAACTTAGAAAACTTGTTTTTTTGGAAAAACTTAAAAAACTAAAATTGCCACATCAGCAAATTCCATAGAAATGGAAATCCCGGAAAAAGGATTTTTGTGGAATTTAGAAATTCATGTTTGTTGCGAATTTGTTTTCTAAGCTAAATCGGTGCCAATGTTGTTTTGTGCGGCTATGGATTTCCTTATTGAAAATCAAATTTCCCTATTTGGTGCAATAATTTTGAAATTTCCTTGTATATAATTAAATTATCCATCCAAAAAAAATGGATTGGGTTTGGGACTCATAACAAGGGGGATGGTTGGGTAGGGTGGGCTGGGGTTGGGACCTGGCTGCAAGGGAGGTGAGAGAGCGGGGTAGATGGCTCGAGTGGGGTTTGGAACCTAGCCGCAGGGAATGAGAGTGATAGAGCGGGGTGGCTATGGTTGGGACCTAGCCACAGGGAATGAGGGTGAGATAACGAGGTGGCTGGGGTTGTGTAACACCCTGTCCCGAGTTAATTGGGATTGACACTATTTAATCATGTTTAATTAGTTAATCGTGTTTTAAAGTTCGAATTAAGTTAAATTAGTCTCAATTGGTTGAATTGAGCTTAATGGATGAACTCGATTGGGCTAGAATAAGGACTTTTTCATAAATTTCAGTTTTAGCGTATTTCATCGTATACGTTAAATTTTGATACCATCATGTGTATCTCGAAGAGTACATCAATTTTCAATTTTTGTAATAGACTTCATCGCATTTGATCTTAAATAGATTAATTTAGTCTTCATTTGACTTAAAAAGTAAATAGTTTGATGTCATAGGGCTAATATGCAACTTTCAGTAGTGTTAAACGAACCTAAACTCCATTTCAATCGACAGTTCATTCTCAGCCATCACAAACCCTTGTTTCTCTTTTCTTTCTTTTCCATCAATTGCTTAGGAAGGAAGCTTGTAAGGGGATTTAGAGAAAGAACTTGGTGATTTTCATTTTCTTCATCAACTTTCTTCTCTTTTTTGGATGTTAGGGTTTGAGGAAAACCTCAAATTTCTCTTCTTCAAGCTACAAAGTAAGCAAGTTTCAGTTTTACTTGGGTTGTCTAAATCCTTCTCCATCTCAAGCAACTCATTACTTTTCTATTCTTGTTGTTTCATTATGTTAGGGTTAGTGAAAAGGGTTCAAGGGGTGGAATTCATCTCTAAATTGAGCTTAAGGAAGGGGTTTTGTGTTGGATTTTGAATTGAGGCAAGTATAATAAGTTAATTGTGAATAGATGTTGTAATCTTCCATTAATTCAGTTTTATGTATAATTTCAGCCTTCTTTATAGAATTTATATATGAGGGTCGAATGGTTTAGTGAAGAAGTTGGAAATTGTATAATGATGATTGAGAACGGGACAGAAGGTCCCATGTTATGTGTAGGTTATGAATGAATGGAATGAAGAAGAGGAAGAAGGAGATCAGTTTCAGATTCTGGAACTGAAATTGTGTCAGGTCCGATCGATCGGATGACTCAAAGTTGAGTCTGGATTGAGATGATTCTAATTGAATCAAAATCTCTTTTTATGCATGTAAATGGGTCTATAAATTAGTCTTGAGGCTATTTATAGTGTAACTATGAACCCTTAAGTCTTATGGATCACAAAGACTATATATGACCTTAGAATTGCTAATTTGGCTTAAAACATGATTCAATGGAATTAAACACATAAGACCTCTTGAAGGCTAGGAATCTTATGTGTATTATCCGCTAGTTTAGCACTTTACCATGAGTGTTAATTTAGGAGACTTCAATGTACACTTCATACACCAAATAAAAAATAATACGTACATTAGATAACCTAAAATTACTTTGAAATGGATGGTTAGAGACTACGGATAATTAGATTAGTAATGGCTAGTAAATTATCTTGACTCTCTCGATTGATTTGCATTTTCATATTGAAATATTGTGATTGACCTTAGGATCTATATTGTAATTTGCATGAATCTTTACTTTCCAGTTATTGCTTTGATTGGAATATATGAAACTGAATTGATATCCAAAAGTGATCTAATTGATTTGAATTGACTCTTTGAGTCTGACACTACTTAGTTTGACCTGTTAAAGCTCGTTAGAGCTGAAATACGGTAATTGTACAATTTCTACTGCAGTAGATGGATATATTGGGGTGATCCAGAGTTTCGTGGTGACGCCGGTTGTCTCTGGCCCGGACACTGGTTAGATCCTACTTAATTGAATGCTTCCATTGGAAGATATGAAATGTGATGCTAATGTAGTTACCAATTAAAGTACAACTGTTGTTTATGATTCTGACAGCATAAATTGATTTCCATGCACAATTGCCTTAGTATTTGGTATTTGAACTCATGAATTATCCTGTCTTTAAATTCAATTGAACAACATGTATTACGATATTGCTGTTTATACTTCACTAAGGGGTCGTTTGTCTTTTACGCGTGGGATATGTAAATATAATTTACACATGTAAATGATGAATATTCAAATTTTAAGTATGTAAGGTTTACACATGCGTTTATGTTTACAACGTTTGTCTAAAAACATCATTTTCACACCATTTACACATGTGATTCATTTTACCATGTTTGTTTCCATGACGTGTGTAAATTTATTAGATAATCTTGCAAATAATAATTAATCATTGAATTAAATTTTACAAACAAATATTTCAAAATGGAAGAACTCCATCTTCACAAAATATATATTTCGGATTTCATTTCAAAAAATGATAGTATGTTCACCCATGAAAAAGATGATTCATTGCATCTAGTACTCATTTAATTGAATTCACTGCATCATTTGCGCTGCACTAGCTCTTCTATTTGCCGATGCATTCCACATATCTGACGCTATTATATCTCTGAGGCGATAGGCCTAACGTTGGAGTGTGCATCCTCAATTCTGATAACCAAGTAAGTTTATGCTAAATCTTTGACTCTGTTTCATTGTCATGTCTTTTGCTTATTTTTTTTCCCCTTGAAGTTGGTAGGTTTAGAAGTTTATATATAATGGGTTAGTGCCTGTGTGTCTGGGTTTTCAAGTGAGTTTTGTTGCTTTTGGTAGTGGGGTGGTGGGGGGTAGGGAAAGGAATTTACAAGTCAGGATTTTGATGGGTATTAAGTGTTTTGTTTTGGATGAAAGAATGGAGAAAAGATAGCCTGGTTTTGTTGGTTGATTAGGAGGGAGATGGGAGATTCTTGGTTAGAATAATGGAGTTAAGTAGCTGGATAATTGAGAAATTTATTTGGGTTTTGTCTGGTTTTTGTAGGATTTGATTGAGGTCCTGTTTGGGGATCATGGTGTCTGGCATTAGTTGTTGTTGGGGTGATGGATCTTTTTCAGTGATAAATTAGTGTGGTTTTTGGGTAACATGTGGTCGTGCAGAACGCACTAAAAAGTATGTTGTGACCTCTCTCCTACAGATCCAACTTGATCTATCTTGGCCATTCGTCTGGTGGAGCCTGCATCGGGTTGCTAATAGACCAGGAATTGTTCTGAGTAGATGAGTTTGAAGTTCCTAAACATCCCATGAATAATAACCTATGAGTGGATACTCAGGAAAATATAGGTAGTGGTCAAAATTGAGAAACATAAATCACCAATCTGATGGCTAGATACTCAAGGTCTTCCATTCAGAATAATTTTCAAGATGGAACCCTAGCAAATCCAATGTGTGCTCTCTAGGTGGATGGTCAAGAGCTATGATTAACTAAACTTTCAGCTCACATCCAGTTCTTCTAAATAGAATTACTCTGTAATTTCTTCTAACGGAAATTTCAACAAACACTTAAAAGGCAGCATGCGTTCCTCAATTTATGATGAGTAGTGAACATTGCAACAAACTGAATTCAGCAATGGACCTTAGAGGACTACATGTTAGAAAAATCCAAAAAGAACACATCAAACCATCATACATGAATCAATGAAACACATGATTTTTAATATAAAAAAAAAAGCACAACAAATCAATGTAAAGAAAACACAGCAATTTAATAAGCATCTGATTGGAGATGTGGCAACCTAAGACCATGATTTTCATGAAGTCAATAACCCATTTGTGCTAAAGATCGTGATGCCCTATCAGAAATACTAGTAAAGAAATAGTATTTGTGCTCAGATCAAGATGCTCAAGATCATGATGGTTCTATTGCTAGAGAAATGCTTATAGGAAGCCATTTGTTCGAACCCATTTGTTCATTTAGCAGAGCGTTGTATTACCTTCACACGAAGAAGACG